>CM038141.1:99602072-100070528 GCA_021437245.1 Aegilops speltoides | reverse complement strand
GGATTTTGGGTCAGCTGGGACACTGAGTTCAGATGTAGCAGAAGGGCGCACGAGTAGGGTCGTGGGAACCAGGTATCAGCTGCCTACAATATTAATAATCACATATTCCCATCATTTGTTTTCAGATGTCCTAATCTCACAGTCTTCACATCTTTTGTTTCACTTTTCAGTGGTTACAAAGCTCCAGAGTATGCATCTCGAGGAGTTTACTCGACGAAGACAGACGTGTTCAGCTTTGGCGTTTTGGTTCTGGTGATTATTAGTGGCCGAAAGAATACCATACTCGAGAAGCAAGAGGATACTATTGGTGATCTTGTACGAGATGTGAGTGAAAGTACATTTCAAGCAACATCTTTCCGTTCTCAATATTAGAAAATAGACTTACTTTAATTTTCAACTAAAGTGGTGAGTTTTAACCTATACCATTGCTTGACAACAGAAGTTGTGAACTTCTCAAATAGGGTGTGTAAAAGCAAGACTATTTTTTTTGTACCTGGCACACACTACATGTCAGTTACATTGCATTTATTTAAAGTCAAATGTATTATATATTTCAGGCCTGGCATATGTGGATGGACCAAAGGTTGCATGAGCTTGTGGATCCGTTGTTAGGGGACGGATATGAAGTCGCTGAGATAACGAAATGCGCTCAGGTGGCACTGCTTTGTGCTCAGGAAGATCCAGCAGAGCGGCCCACCATGACAGATGTTGCTGCAATGCTGAACTCTGAAAGCACAAGCTTACCAATGGTGCCTAAGCAGCCCGCTGCGCTGATCCATGGGTGTGCCGACAGAGGCACGACGCCGACATACATGGGCCAATCAAGCAGGACAATAGAAGTAACGATAACGAGTTCAGCTCCAATGTCGACCAGAGTTCGAATCATTCTAGACCCGGAGGTTTGATGTGATGGAGAACATTCAGTAGCATATATTAGAAAAAAATGTGAGCGAGGATTATGGGCTTTTTACGGCTCAGGTAGCGTACATATTCGAGATATCAAAGATCAGTTTTGTGGAGTGAAAATAAACATGTGTGTGTGGTTGGTACCAGCTACCAGACTGATTTTCCATGGGCTACATTGTAATTGAAACGTATGATGTTTCATGTTTTTCTGCTGCTACTCTAGCCAGTTCTTAGTGAAGTTTAGCATGTTTGGGAACAGTTATTCGCATGTCCTTTTATAGGGACATGAGAACAACTGTTTGCAAACCAAAACTGATACTTAGCCGGCACATTCTACTTGAGAAATGAGAAATCATCAAACTTCAACTTGACAAGCAGCTACCACAGAGCTTAGAGTTAAGATAAGGATCTGTAGCTGCACACACTACGAACACATCAGGATCTCGAAATAGGTGTTGTTCAAGATAAAGTTCTGAACTCTGAACTACAGTATTACAGTGGACACATCAGGATCTCAAAATAAGCGCTGTTCAAGATTTTTTTTTTTCAAAAAAATCTGAATGCACCATGCTGGTTAAGATGTTTAACTCTGAACTGAAGGCCTGAAAATTAACAAAGCATAATAAGGAAAACAATGCTACAAGCAGGCATTCTTCTGATTTTGGCACACCGCCAAGTGAACCCAATGTTACAAGCAGGCATTTTAGATTTCTTATATACTCTTTTTAGAAAAAGGAGATTTCTTATATACTGGCAGGAGGGATTTATGTTGTGCTTTCTGAGGAGTTAGTTATGCCTGCGCCGACTCGGGTTCAGACATTCGGGCCAAAATTGATTCTGCCATCATGTTTAATCTTGCTCTTCTGGGCTTTAGCCTTTATGCAAGCAGAACTCATTTGTGCTTTCTCTGAGGCGTTGGAAAGGTGGCAGGCAATTTGAATCCGAGTCTCTTGCCGCCAGTGTTAGCTACGCATGCCTGGGCCGACTCGGATTCAAAAACCGAAGTCTCGACTTCGACTCGGATTCAAATTGCTTGCCGCCACTTCTTTCTCTCCCGCCTTCTTATTTTCTTGCTCGCCTCGTTTCCCCAACTCCCGATCCATCTGACCTCGCCCACCGATCACCCTCCCTCGATCCATCTTCCTCTCTCTCCCAACGCCAGGTCGTTGCTCCTCGATCAACTCCGCGGCCGCGACCATGGCCGGCACCACGGTGCTCCCGCCGTCTCTGCTCCCGCGCCGTAGCGCCACCGCCGCCGCCGACCTGCACCCCTGCTCCTCCCGCATGCGCGTGAACCCCGCCTTGATGGCGAACCCCGCGGCTGCCAAGAGGCCAAAGCGTCCCGGATCCGTGCGCGGCGAGCAACCGCCGCCGGCGAAGCGCGTACGCGGTGCCTGCTCCGGGGGCGAGCTCCATGTCGCCATCCCCGCCAACATCAAGAACGGCAGCAAGCTTCCGTCTCCCAGCAGCGGCAAGGATCCGCTCCACTCCTCCGCAATCAAGAACCAGGTCACCGAATCTCCGGAGAGCGCGACGCAACCGAAGCCGCAGATGAGCATGCGCGAACTGATCGCGAAAGCTCGCCTCACCATGGCTCGCCTCGACAAGGCTCGATCTGCCTCCAAAGAAGAGGCCAGCCGTCGGCAGGAGATCGAGCGCAGCAGAGCAGAGGCCAGGCGAAAGGTGGAGCAGATGGCGGACACCGTGCAGTTCAACGACCCCTGGATCCATTACTCCGACGTGACCAAGTCCCCCGAGGAGCTGCTCCAAGCAAGACAGCACGCATGGCGTTATCAAGCTCGCCTCCTCGAGATGGCTCGTCGACGGGACTTTGCTCAAGCGATGCAAATCCACGGATGAGCGCTCGGGTGATCGAAGCAGAGGAAGAAATTGCATCAGAGGAAGCAAAGCAGAGGAAGCAGAGGAACCAATTCCTTTCTTGAGTCCGTGTGGGTGAACCTTCGAGTTAAGCTAGTCCTTCCTAAACCATTCACACGTGAGTTTCATTTAATCTTTGCATCTCTAGGTTCTGCACTTAATCACCAAGATTTCTAGTGTTCTTTCAATCCCTTTCAGTCATTAGTAATTTTACAAGAGTGTCAGCAGAGTCTCCATCTAGCTAGGCAGCAAAAACCTTGTTAAGATGTGTACGGCATAGTTACACTACATCCACACCTGGTCCTAAGTAAGGGTTTAAGTAAATAAAGGGCATTTTCAATAAATCAAAGTAAAGCAGATGAGCCTAAAAACGAAGCTCATGTACTGCAATTCCGGCATGAGACAGAGCGTAAAACGCACTCGCCGCAAAATCAAAACGCCCGCTTGCTACCCGGCTTGTAGCAGGAAAAAGGAGTAGAATTGAACTTGTCGATACACACAGTAATCATGTGAGCTGCCTAGCGTCTGGAGACTATGCTGACTCTCCTGTAAAATTAATCTTGGCTGACTTGGATTCTTAGGCATTGGCGTCGTGGTGAGTTAAAGTTGCAGTTTCTGACGAGTAGCATTGGTTGGTGAACTCTTGTGTGTATGTGTGAGTGAAGCTTTGATCTAAGGAAGTCCTTGATGTACCGACTATCATGTCATACTGTAATCAATTTTGGATATGAATGAGAGAATTGTTGGTCTGAATTTTGCAGAGCATTTGAGTAATCTTTTCGTATCTATTTGTTCTTGTATGCTTCTGTGGCTTCTTAAAGCATTCTGCTGCTCTAGTCGGAAAAGTGTGTAATCCAATGGATTCATCTTTGATTTCACAATACTTCGTTTGAGTGGTGATGCACATAACCATGTTCGGAAAAGAGTAACTAGTCAAGAATGTGAAAAAGGTGGCATCATATTGCAGCCATCTGTCAAACTCTACACCATCCTTGAAGAAGGTCTCTCGTTCAGTCGCTTGGTGTTCCTTTGGCTCTACAACATTGCCTGTCACTGCTGCTTCAACTAGCATGAAGAAGGTGACTCCAGTTTCAACTCTGCGTGCTAAGGGGAATGCGGATCTCAGCTGCAAAATCCCGAAGCAAAACCGTATTGTTGTTGCTTCACCAAACAAGCAACCAATTCCTTTCTTGAGTCCGTGTGGGTGAACCTTCAAGTCAGCAGTTTTTCAGTAGCTGAGAAAATCAGAGGAGGCAAAGGATAAGATACAAGTTGCAAATGTGTAGGAGAATTTCACTGGCATGTTTTCCAGTAATGCGAGTGAGATTCTTAATTTGACCATGAATTAGTGTGAATTACGATCACAATTGATGATTTATCTAAGGGATTCGGTTTATGTAAAACCATTGGATCACAATTATGATCAGTCTGATGTATGCAAGCATCTGCTACTAGATCTCTTTCTATGTTTTCATCTGATGTGTGCATCTGATGTATGTACAGCTCGTGTACTTCCTATCTGAATTTTGCAACTGCTGCAATTTTCGTTCAGTACAGTTGCTGTATATGCCAGACCAGTTTCATGTGCACACTGCAGAGAAAATCAATACTTGACGGCAATGGTGTTTACTTCATTGATTATCATATTCATTTACATTGATCCACTGAGTTAAGGGAATTACAATGCATCATCTGAATTCAAAATCAACTCAACTACAATGAGAAACGTTGGCAACATCCAGAGGTATTGCAATTCTTCCTCCTCTGTAAAGGCCAATAGTTTGTTTGTATCTTGTGTTCTAATAAAGGGGCTTGTGTGTAAGAGCTAGACCTCTTTTTAGCATAGCTTGCAACGTCGAGATGATCTAGACACAAAACAGTCATGTTTCTGGTTGTCTGACTTGTCGACGCTCTGAACTTCAGGGTTAATAGCACTTGTCATCATCAGTTAGACGAACTATCAGTTAAAAACATATTATGATCAACTTGAAGGGTCAAAACTTGGCCAGCGACACCATCCATCTCTGCCTCCATTTGGCCATCACCAGTCATTTATCTCCAATTCTCAAGGCAAAACTTCCAGCAAGACATTCAGAATACTAGGCACCGTGGACATATGGGACTAGTTTTTCTCGATGTTTTTTTTAAACGAGCGTTGTTCTCCATGTCACTATACAAACAAGCCATTCTTCATTTCAGTTTTTTTTCTTTCATTTGTTTTCTTTGCATCATCGTAAGTGGTTTGATCCGAAAACAATGCTCGCAGCCATGAACTATGTAGCACTACTGATCCTGTTTTCTACTGCATCCAGAATAGTGATCTCCGAATCTCACCTGGACCAATCAAGTTTCTGAGATCATAGATGGCAAACCAAAACTTGATAACTATCAAACTCAACTAGACAGGCAGTAATCACAAAAGATTGCATCAGTATTCGTTCGCCCTGGTGGAAGATTATGTGTACCATCCCCAATAGCAATCAGAAGCCATTATCCTGAAATCGCAATCTGTCATGTTACTATGTTAGTCCCTTTCCTCAAGATTGACAGGGTCATAGGCATTTCACATTTTTTTTTCTGAAAATAAGCTCATGGGATTCTGGTAAATAACTAATCCTACCACCAAAAGGTATTTTCTTCAGGGCACTAATCCGAGTCACTCATAAATAAATCCTTATTTGTACATTGCATTAATCACAGTACTGAGTGTAAAAATATTGAACATCACTTATTCATCGCGCCTAATTTCTAGAACAGGTCGATCGCTTCGTCTGCACAATTATTTCTACAAGGCCTCCAAGAATTATGTTGTACTATATGGAAATGCTCACTGCTATTCCACTTTCGGTCATCTCATGGAACATTTTTCTTGCAGCAACAGTTCTCCCAGCACGGAAAACCCATCCAGTACGATGCCATATGTAACAGTTCGGGTGTAATTCTCTTACGCCAGGTTTCTCTGAACAGAGTCGAACCATTATTGATCTTTCCATTTTACAGTAGCAATCAGGAAGTGTACTGTAAGTAACAACTTTAGGCTCCAACTGATTCCATGGTATTGGCATCAAGTAATCTGAGAGTTTATCCATCTTGCCGGCTAAGCAACATCCATTGACCAGAGAGTTAAATAAAAGGACACCAGGTCTCTCACCTATGTGTATAACCAAGTGTAAGATAATCGTGTGCATCCATAACCCTTCCTTCGATGCATAGACTCTGTATTACTGAACTGAAGAACACTATATCAGGACTAGGAATACCTTTGTTTATCATTTCAGAAACCAACTCCTTAGCTTTAACCAAATCATCATTTATACAAAACCCCCTAATTAGGGACTGATAAACAACTGTGTCTGGTTGTCCTCTGGTACAAATCATCTAAATAAATTTTTCCATAGCATCGACCAGCCTACCCATGCTACAAAGTTCAGCTATTACAGTTGCATAGGTGAATACATCCGGAGTCATTCCTTGTTCCTGCATATCTAGTTTGTGGCCCATAGCAGTCATAGAATCATTAAAATTCTGCAGCTTATTTGCTTCTTCCATGCTTGCAAAGGGAAGCAAACGAGTTGTAAGTAAAAACGTCTGGTATAAGACCCTGGCTTGTCATTTCTCTGAACATTTCAGCAGCGCCTTCACTGCCCTGATGTGGAATAATCCATGGATGATGCAATTATATGTCTCTTTATTCGGTCGAACGCCGTTATCAATCATCTGCCGAAGGTACAACTCTGTTTCGCCACCGACCACCGTGTGGAGCAGGTCGAGTGCCCCCTGGCTCCTTCTGTCCTCGCATAACCTCTTAAGAACTACTGTATGTTGCATGAGACGGCATTAGGCACACAGCCGAGGTCGGGCATCCTATGAAGCAGCACGTCGACGTCCTCGTCGGTCCGCTTGGCGTAGCAGAGGCACTTGAGGAAGTTGTTGGCGACGACCTGGTCTGTCTTGAGGCCCGTCCTGAGGAGACGCCGAGGAAGGCGAGCCCAAGGTCCGGGCGACGCGCGCGGCAGCAGCAGTCCATGAGGAGGTGTACACTGCGGGACGCGCCACAAGCGGGCCGGCTTCCGCTCGGCGCATGCGGTTGAAGAGGGCGACGGCGAGGGCGGGCCCATCTGTGACGCGGGACGTACGCGGAGGACGTGGAGCGGGCGAGCACGGGAAGGAGGCCGTTCAGGGAGCGGCTGGGGACCGGGGTGTCCCGCCGTAGCAATTCGCCGAACAGGCGATGTGCGTCTGGTCGGCTGAGCGTGCCGGCTCGGACGCGCTCTGTGGCCACGGCGAAGGCGGCGCGGGGAGACCAGGTGCGCGAGGGTGGCGAGGTGGTGGAGGAGAGGCGGCAGCAGCAGCGGATGCGAACGCGGCGCGCGCACGCCGTGGTGGAGTAGAGGCGTGTCATCAGGAATGGCGTTTCAGCAACGTACGCCCGGAGCACACAAGCTCGAGGCCGGCATGGGGGAGGAGAAGATGCGGGGCGTCACTACGCCAGCGTGTGCGGGCTGGCGGGGAAGGCGGAGGCGAGGCATCACGAATTCACGATGGACTGTGGTGTCAGCGAATGACCGAGTGAAGTCTATTTTAAACCTTGAGCTTGTAGACCTTGTCGAAAATAAACCCTTATTTTTAAATCTTTGAAGTTTGTACCCTGTACTAATCGATCCCGGTCTATCTCGACCCTAGACCCGTTTGGCGCATAGGGAAAAGGATGATGCTGATGGGATCACATACTACTCTCACTGATCGGTCGGGCCCGCATGTCATATTTATCCTCACCTTTCTGTCATTCTTTCTCTCTCGAGCTATAGTGTGCTAGCACACGACCATGGCGACTAGCCGTAACTTGCTGATGCATGCGTGTTCAGTGTAGGCGTGTAGCGACAAGGACGAAAAAGCGCAATCTTCTGGAGGTGAGTAGCAGCCACACATGGAGGTCGTCGAGCGCGCCGGCCGGTGGGGACGTGGTCGCAGCGGGAGGTTGCTGGTGGCCGTGCCCTGTTGCATCTTGCAGGGCGCGAGCGAGCCTGGAGCACGCGGCCTTCTCATGTCACCGGCGCGCGAGCCTGGCCGAGGATGGAGATGTGTAGCCGTTGGGGAGATGAGCAGCAACCGAGAGAGGAGCTCGGCGAGCGCATCGGCGTGCACAACGGAGGCCCAGCGTGAGGTCGCTGATAATCGTGGACAACTGCTTGGCGCGAGGGAGTTCGTAGCGTGCGGCCTCCTCCTTGTTAGTACTAATCTTGTGCATGTAGTTAGTTGGTTAGTGGATTGACTGGCCGAGTCGTGCGTCCGTGCATGCATCGGATGGATGAGCTAGCTATTTGCGTGGCCCGATCCGGTCAGTTTGTTAGTGCATGCAAGGTAGCTAGCTAGGCGATACGTGCGCACAAGGAAACTTGGGGGCTGCGTTGCTGTGCGTCTACATAGCCACGGCTGCTAGTGTGTATTTGTGTGGGAGGTGAGCCAGCCATGTAGCCAGTGCTTGAGAGAAAAGATTGGGGCGTCCGTGCGCCCGTGGCGGCGTTCGTGCGCCGACCGGAAAATCTCTCGTGTCCATCTTCTTCTTCCTCCGTTTCTGAGTGAGAGGAGAGGTAGCTAGAGGGCTGCGGTTACAACACTCCTACGTCCCTAGCGCGCGAGCTCGAAGAGGATGCGGGGCCTCAGCCAGGGACGACAACGCGCAGCCGCGTGGGGGAGATGGGAAGCAACCGCGTGAGGAGATCGGCGAGCGCACCGGCTTCCATGGACGGGGGCGCGGGGCAGGAGGTCCCTGATGGATGTGCCCTGCTGCGTGGCAGGAGCAAGCTCGGACCTCGGAGCGCGGGCCGATGCGGCGGAGCGGCGACTGATGCCGACGAACTGGAGTTGCCGAGGATGAGGCCACGCAAGCCGCATCATCCAGACGAGGCAGCGCACGGGCGCCGCACCGTGGTCCATGGGGAATCATCGAAGGAGGTCTAAGGCGAGGACAACGGGACAACGGCCAAGGAGAGGATGTGCGTGAAGGATGAATCTGCAGAAAGGAATCACAGGGCATCGGGATCAGGCGAAAAATAGTGGGTAGGGGAAGACGGATCTCGGCATCCATGCAAACGTGGCGGCGGGAGAAAGAGAGGAGAAGCAATAGATGAAGAAGATGGAGATGACATGTAGGTCCGGACTGTCAGTGAGAGAAACGAATGATCCTGACTGGGATTGTGCTTACAAACAGGTCTAGGGTTGGCATAGGGTTGAAAACGACTGGGATTCAAAAGGATGGGGTACAGATTCCAGGGATTCAAAGGTGAGGGTTCATTTGCGTCGAACCCTATAACCTTGAGGTTTAAATCAGACTTTACTCGCGAATGACCACATAGTTGGCACTGCAAGTTCAGTTGTAGCCCTGCTCCTTGGTAGAGCAACTCCACCGCAGAGACCCAAAACGTCAAAAGAGATACTATATGCTAGTTTATGGTCGAGGGTTTTCCTCCTGTAACGAGAAACCTAGCCGCCGCCACAGGGGAGCCGCTCCTTCCCGCGCCGGCAACCTTTTGGTCATCGGTGGTGAGGAGGGGTCGCCGGATCCCGCGCGTGTGAATCGTTTATAGCTTTAGGTTTTAGGGCCCAAGAAGCTACGTCTTGGCTTCGGCGGCGGCGACGACGATGCTGAATAAAGAAGCTCCGGATTATTCTCCGGCGAGGCGATCGTCTCTATGGTCGGTGAAGGATCTGGGAACCATCTATTCAAGCAGGGATGTCATGGCAGCGGTGGCATCCTTGTGGTGGACATGTGTCCTCGAGCTCCGCCGTTGCGACGGCGTCTGCTCCAACGCCTGCCGGAGCTTGGGAGGTAGTCGTGGAGCGGATGCAGATTGTGGTCTGCATCGACGACACAGGGAAGATGGAACGTGTGTTGGGCTCGTGGTTCGTGGATGGCAGGTATGATTTCCTCCTCCGACGTCTTAGTCATGTGGGGTGCCGGATTTGGAGTTCGATGGCGTGTCCAGGGTGTTGCCACGGTCTGATTCGTTCAACGACAATGGTTTCGTCTTTGGCGAGCCACCTTGGAGGTCCGCAAAGCTGCTTATCAGCGATGGAGCCGCGTTGAGCTCGGGTGAGAAGGTTATCAGCCATTTTTCTTTCGGTGGCTGCTATGGTGGTGCCGGAGGCAGGTGACGGGCGTTGGTGTCAAGCTCAGAGACATTCTGCTATCTTTTCAGTTTTGTCATGTCGGGCTTTATGTGACTTGTACTTTAATCTTTACGATATGAATGAGACACATATTACCATGCAAAAAAAAGACCCAAAACTTCTCGTCTGCGTCCGTTTGGGTTGGCGCGGTCAAAGTGGAGGCCCACGCATCGACCCAAACCCAAAATGCGCCCGCTTCGTGTCCGCGCCGACTCATTTGCAGCCCAAATGCGTCAGCGCGGACGCGAAGCGGATGCCTCGCGCGCCTTCTTGGTGTCCGCTGCATCCCCACCTGACTGCCGTCCAACTACCCCGTGGCCAGTTTAGTCAGCTTTATTTATGACGACCGCCCACCTCGGGCCTACGTGTCAGCGAAGGCCGCCGTCCTTCTTTAAGCCAACAGGGCGGGGGGGCCGTCCTCATCCGCTTCCAGAGAGCCCTTGTCCCCATCTTGCCATCCCCTGTTCCCCGTTTGGTGGCAACCCTAGCCACCCCTAGCCAAGCCAGATGGGGCTCTTCTCCTGCGCCGGCAATAGCAAAGCCAAGGGCAGGGCCCCCGCCACCCCTTCCCCCTTCCCCCGCCTCCTTAGGCGCCAGCTCGCCGGCCGAGGCAACGCGTCAGCGTGCCAGTGCACCAGGCGGAGTGGCACTAGCAGCACCGCATCGCTCTGCCGTACCCCGACGTCACCTTGCCGCATGACTGGCATCTGGATCCGGAGAGAATCCCGGTGTTAGCCGTGCCAAGGCCGGCTAGGGCGCACACGGAGAAGGTGCGGCACCGACGGGCCATGCTGATGCCGGAGCAGCGCAGCGACGTCGTGTACGCCCTCGACTCGTCCAACTGGGCTTGTTGGTTCGCCCTCGATCACGAGGAGGCCAGGTGACGCGGCGTCCGTGAAGTCGCCACAGCTCGCCGCCGCCCCCTCGTCGTCCACGACGAGGACCAGGAGGCGGAGGCCGGGAGAGCGAGGAGGAGGAGCTGCGCATAGTGGATCAGTGCCCCGCTGGTCTGGTACCGGGCGACGGAGGCGCAGGAGGCAGCGTACCTCGAGCAATGGCTCCAGCAACGGCTGGCCGAGGTGCGCCGCCACGACGAATACCTCGAGTTGCTCGAGCGTGACATGGCGAGGAGGAGCAGCGCGAGGCCGAGGAGGAGGCGCGCCAGGCCGCGGCGGCACAGGCGGCCGCATAGCCCACAGCCGACATCGCCGCGGTCTGGAACACGGTGTTCCCCTGGGCCAGCCCTACACCGACGCTCATCGACCTCACCGGCCTCGACGTGGACGACGACGACGCCTAGGGCAGCGCGTCGCCTCGTAGTTTAAGTTTTTTTAATGTTTAATTAATGTAATGTGGACGCATGGACTCTCGCAGGCCTTCTTGGCTGGCTTTAATGTTTAATTAATGTTTTTTTATTTTCAAAATGTTTGTGCTTATTTTTTCGCGTGCCGTCAAAATGGGTCGGGCCAGCGTTAGGCGCATGCGCCGACCCAAACGCGGAAGCGGACGTTGGTGTCCACCAGGCCGACCCAAGCGGACAAAAAGTGGACAAAATCGCCGTCTATTTGGGTCGGCGCGTTGGAGTTGCTCTTAGAGCATCTTCGACTGGGCATTCTAAACACGTCTCAAATGCCCGAGTGGGCTCACCTGTCACTGACCGGTCGCGGCCGGCGACCGAAGCGACGCTGCCCCCGGTGGGGAATCCGGATCCGGCGACGACTGAAAATGATATAGAATTTCTAGATAGCATAAAAGGATACTTGAATAATAATTTTTCAATGAAGACCTTGGTGAAGCAGCCTATATATTTGGCATCAAGATCTATAAGGATAGATCAAGATGCTTGATAGGACTTTCACAAAGCACATACCTTGATAAAGTTTTGAAGAAGTTCAAAATGGATTAGTCAAAGAAAGGGTTCTTGCCTATGTTACAACGTGTGAAGTTGAGTCAGACTCAAAAGCCCGACCACTGCAGAAGATAGATAGAAAATGAAAGTCATTCCCCATGCCTCAGCCATAGGTTTTATCATGTATGCTATGCTGTGTACTAGACCTGATGTGTGCCTTGCCATAAGTCTGGCAGGGAGGTACCAAAGTAATCCCGGAGTGGATCACTGGACAATGGTCAAGAACATCCTGAAGTACCTGAAAAGGATCTAGAATATGTTTCTCGTTTATGGAGGTGCCAAAGAACTCGTCGTAAATTGTTACGACGATGCTAGCTTTGACACTAACCCGGATGACTCTAAGTCACAAATCGGATATGTATTTATATTGAATGGTGGAGCTGTCAGTTGGTGCTATTCCAAATAGAGCGTCGTGGTGGCATCTACGTGTGTGAAGCGGAGTACATAGCTGCTTCGGAAGTAGAAAATGAAGGGGTATGGATGAAGGAGTTCATATCCGATCTAGGTGTAATACCTAGTGCATCGGATCCAATGAAAATCTTTTATGACAACACTGGAGCAATTGCCTTGGCGAAGGAATCCAGGTTTCACAAGAGAAGCAAACACATCAAGAGACGCTTCAACTCCATTCATGAACAAGTCAAGGACGGAGACATAGAAATTTGCAAGATACATACGGATTTGAATGTGGCAGAACCGTTGACTAAGCCTCTTCTGCGAGCAAAACATGATCAGCACCAAGACTCCATGGGTGTTAGATTCATTACAATGTAATCTAGATTATTGACTCTAGTGCAAGTGGAAGACTGAAGGAAATATGCCCTAGAGGCAATAATAAAGTTGTTATTTTATATTACCTTATTCATGATAAAGGTTTATATTACCCTAGGATCATATTTCCGGCCGGGTCATACCGCGGGGTATATCCCCGACATTAGCCCCTAGTTTAATTTGGATTTATCCATGTTAAACTGATCTGCAATATAAACACAAAAAACAAACTTGATAGCTTGTGCTTCGGGTTAAAAGTTTTCCTGAACCGGCACCTGATCATCCTTAAGTCCTTGTCATTTCCTCCTAGATGCATGTCCATGATCTCATAGCAAATCTCCTTTAGCAGATATGTTCCAACTTTTGCCAATGCGAAAAATCTGGGCACTTCTTCTAAAAAATCCGGGTCAATAGGCCAGCTTCATAATCAATATGCTGACATTGGTTTCTTGTAGAGAAATATTATAAGAAATAATCCATTTGAGTCGGCCTTCAATGCTCTGACTTGACAAAAATATTGGTGTTTGAAATCTTGAACTGATATTCAGCCGGCTTGAAAATGTAGAACTTGCCGAGTTATGATTTCCAAAATTGATGGGTTATAAAAAGTGATGATTCCGGGTCATGACTATTATAGACACCAGGTCATGATTGTTGCAAACACCGGGTCACACCATTTGATCTTCCTGTTTTGCTCAAAATTGAAAATTTGAAGACGTTCCTCTGTTATATGCATATTACCTGTAGCCCCCAAGTCTTAAGAAGGGAGCATAGTAACAGCTTAAGACTTGCTTCAATATAAATGTTGCAACCTTGAAGAAATCCCAGTTGTTCATCTTAGTCACTAGTCAAAATTGAATATTCCACATATGTAGCCCCCAAGTGCTAGGTTGTCATGCTTGAAGCAACCTGGGACTTGTAATTGCCTTATGCTAAAAAAACTTAACTAGTGTAGCCCCCAAGGGCTGGGTCATTATGCAATAATGAGCAGGGACTTTGTAAATATGATCATATAGACTTGAGCAGCAGCATGTATCCCCCAACGGCCGACTCAGTAAGATAATATTGAGTTGGGACTTTATATATACTTCATTGAAAATAACATCATATGATATAACTCCCACCATGGGGCTTGAACCCACGTCCACAAGGTTAAGAGCCTTGTGCTCTACCAACTGAGCAATGAAACCTTCAATATAATGGATTAAAGCTTGTGTACTTTGAATTTTTAATAGGAGCAATTGGTATCCCCCAAGGGCCGGCTCATTACAATATGATGAGTCGGGTCTTTCAAAGACGACTAAAAAATGACCTTGCATTAGCCCCCAAGTGCCATGGTGCATGCTTGCAGTGACATGGGACTTGCATAATTGATGTAATCTTGATTTTAAATAATGTAGCCCCCAAGTGCCGGGTCGTAAGCCTGCAGCGACTCGGGACTATTCCTTCATTGTAAAATAAATTATATCCATTGATAAAGAAATAATAGCAATTGCGCTAAAGTGACTTTGAAAGATGTCGGTGGAAAACGACACCTATGGGATCACAAGAATCCCTACTACGGTTGCGGGGCGCGGGGTTGTGAGAAGAGCAGGACTAGTAATTGACATGGGGATCGTTTACCCAGGTTCGGGCCGCGAGGATGCGTAAAACCCTAGTCCTGCTTGGTGGATGTATTGAGTGTTCTTGAGCTCTCGAACTAGCTACGGGTGTTGCGTGGTTCGAAAGAGCCAAATCCTTTTCCTGTATGCCATGGGCCTCCTTTTATAGGCGAAAGGGGCTGCCACAGTGGCACACATGAGGTGGAAAGGCCTACAGTATCGCGAGCTTATCGCCTGTATTACAGGACAAGATGCATTTAATGCATGGCTTAGGTGTCCCTCACTTTATCAGGGACGGGAGCGCAGCCCGTCCCGTCCGTTGCCGCTCCTCCTTGCTTCGACACGCGCCTTGGCCAGCGATGCATGCAGTGCCATGTAGGCAGGCAAGCAGCTGAGGTGGCGCGGTGGTGGAGCCTCCACGAAGATCTGCATGCTACCACACAGGTGTGTGCTGAGTTGCCCTGGAAGCTACATGTTGCCACGCAAGTGCCTACACAGCTGGTTGGGCTGGCAGCTGCATGCGATTGGCGGTGGGGAGTTGGTTGGTTCGGGCCTGGCAGTGGCCCTGCTGTCGCCTCTGACAAGGGTCTTGTCAGGTGGTCCGACAAGGGTCTTGCCGGGTGGCCCGGCAAGGGTCTTGCCGTGGCGCGCTGGCGTCCCCGACAAGGATCTTGCTGGCGGTCTTGTGGGTTTCTTTGGTAAGGATATTTGGTGAGGATTGTTGCCTCTCAACCCCCATCTGATCTTGAGCATTCTATGTCTTCACAAAGATCTGCATGCCACCAAGGAGGTGCCTCCCGAACCCTGGTCCAACGTGGTTGTTGACATTGGAGGCCGTGGGTTCAAGGGTGGCTCACTCTGCTGGTGTGGGCGAGCTGCCCCGGCAAGGGCCTTGCCGGGGCTGCTGAGGTTACCCCCGGCAAGGGTCTTGCCGGGGAAACCTGCTTCGTCCATCTGCACTTTGTGGCCTTGGTCCTTGATGTTGCCTTGTTTGTCTCGAGCCTTGGCTTTCTCCGCTTCCGCCTTTGCCTCGCTATCTTGTGGCCATGGTGCATGGCTCCGGCTGCCCGTGCACAGGTAAAGGGGTCAAAAGGAGAGCCCCTATTTTTGTACACTGACAGGAGCCCCCGGGCCTGGGCCATACATAAGCGCGACACGTTGTTGGCCAGGCCTAGAACAGTGCGCAGGCAGGCGGGGCGGATTTTACCGTGGTAACTGCTCCGTCCGCTGCGCTTCCCCATGACCCGCGTTGAACACGCTACGTGGGGGTCGCGCATGTGTGCGTAACAGAAGCATGCTGGCGTCATCTTGTGGTGGACAGTAAAGAGGCGGCTTGCGTGTCTCTTTGAGACCGCAGGGCCGCTGCTCATTTACTGCCCTCGCTTGGGAACCGTCGCTCCACGCATCCCACTGCACCCATCCCTTGCGCCACGTTCGCTGCATGCACGATGTAGAGCGAATGACAGGCGCGCGGGATGTGGGAAGTCGTGCGCGCGCGTGGGTCGATTCCCACGCGCCTTTAATGGAGCGGGGAGGGCGGTCGACGGCCCCGCTTGCTATCATTTCAACAAGCCGGATTGGCCGAGTGGGGGCGGCCGAGACTCACCCCCGCTCCTTTATAAAGAGGGGAGCTGGAGGAACGGCGTCTCTCAATCCTTCGTCATCCGCCTCTCCCCATTCTTGCTTCTTCCTTCCTTCTGTCATGGCGAGGGGGTGTGGCGACGCTTCAGCGGTGGCGGCGAGGGTCTCGGCCATACAACGCACCGCTCCTCCCCAAGAGCTTGTAGCGGCGGAGCCGGCTGCTAGAGGGAAGGGGGAGGGCACGAGGCCGAGGCCGTCGTGGCGGTCGAGGGAGAGGAGGACGGGGCGGCAAATCGGCCTCACCTCCGCGAGCGGCCCCTCCCCTGATGGAGGGCCATGTCAGGGACAACCCTTGCGAGTTCTTCATCAGGCTACGCCAGCCGCCGCGCCGTCGTCTTCGTCTTTCGACTCCATTTGCGCGGGAGATGGAGCTAGATCCGCCGCAGGCGTTGCGGGTGCACATGAGGGGTTGTGGGAACATCAGCACATGGGCCGATGTCGAGTTCACCGCCCCTCACGTCATGTATCTTTGCCGAGGGTGGAAAACTTTCGCCCGCATCCACAGCTTGAAGGAGGGGCTCACTCTCCATTTCAAACTAATGGAGAGTGGCCTCCTCTCCGTCAAGATCTTCGGGCACTTCGGGACCCGCGTAAGGTGCTGTGTGGAGAGCTCTTTGGACGATGAAGATTCCTCCTCGAGCGAGAGTGGCGAGGAAGACAACAGCAGCAACGATGAGGGTAGCGGGCGACAGGATGACGGGTCCGACTAGGCGTCGGGCGCCGCTCCGGGCGGCACCAGCGACCCCATCATCCGTGTTGCCAGCTCCTTGAACTTCTCGGGGTCGTCTCCTTGGGCGGCTGGCGTTGGGAGGCTGCGGAAGAGGAAGAGGGCGGGCGGCAAGGCCATGAAGTCGGAGTACGCGGGCACCGACGCCTTCGTCGCGTATTGACGTCCTGCCGCCTCGTCTTAGAGCTCTTCCTCCGGCGTCGCCATCACCATCCATCCTTTGGACGGCCACCGAGATGTTCTCTTGGTGTCTTCTGCCACTCGTAGCTCGCCTAGGCGCCCCTTTTGCCCTTCTGCTTTCTTGTTTGATTTCCTGAGGATAGGGACAAGAAAGGGATTACGGGCATCTTATCTCTTTTTAGTCTTGTAAGCCTTCGGGCCTTTGTTAACTTTAGAACTTGTAATCCCCTTGCTCATGTTTTTCATTTCATATGAACCGTACCTATACGGGATGTTTTTAATGAAAAAGGGATGTTTGCCGGGTTTTTCGTTCGCGGGTGGAACCCACGACAAGGAGCGAATCCTCGTTATTTTTTTAAGAAAACATTTTTCACCCGGCAACAGGGCCTTGCCGTCCCCCCCACTTCGCTCGACCTTTCTCACGCCCTTGGCGGAGGCAGGGATGAGGTGGGCTTAGGCTCCTCATTTCATTTCTTTGCTGCCGCGACTACGACCAGATCCGGACCCAGGAGATAATCCTTGGGTTCGGAAAAAAGGGAGCACGATAGCCTAGAAGTAAAACGAGGTTTCACATATCCCAGTCCATAATGAAATGCATGATAGAGGATAGAGAACTTATCTGGATTTGCAGCCCCCGGCAACCTTGGCTTGCCGCGGGTGGATCCTTGTTGTTGCAGCCCCCGGCAACTTTGGCTTGCCGGGGTTCGGACGCTGGTCCGTCCCCTTTCTTCAAAATAGCTCGGCAAGAATACTTATGCGTCCTGCGAACCAAAGAAGACAGAGAAGAACAGAGAGACGCGCACTCGACCTCTAAGCTAGGGGTTAGCCGCCGCTAAGCACTATCAACCCTAACCAAGGAAGAGACTCAACCTAGCATGCATGCTATAACTTAGGCGCCGGTAACCGCTTATTTATGCTCGTGGTCTGCGCTACCGCTTTGTACAAAGGGTTACATGCCTTGCCAGCAAGGCTTGTACAAAAGGGTGGCTTGCCGGGAGGCCCGGCAGCCGTGCCTCATGGTTAAAACTTGCGGAGATGCTCGATGTTCCAGGAGTTGCTCACTGGAATGGCATCTTCGGTCTCCAGTCGAACTACGTCGGGCCTGGTGACTCGTGTTACCCGATAAGGGCCTTCCCACTTCGGCGTCAACTTGTTGGAATTCTTGGCTGACTGAACGTGCCGAAGAACAAGGTCGCCTTCCTCAAAGCTCCGGGCATGGACCTTGCAGCTATGATAGCGGCGCAAAGCTTGCTGGTAGCGTGCTGCTCTCACAGCCGCCCGGAGACGATCTTCCTCAAGGAGCGTCGCGTCATCTTGCCGCAATCGCTCGTGCTCAAGCTCATCATAAGCGAGCACTCGAGGTGACCCGTATATGAGTTCCACGGGGAGAACTGATTCTGCCCCGTAGACTAGGGCAAAGGGTGTCTGGCCGGTGGCTCGATTTGCCGTCATTCTGATCGACCAAAGAACCGTCGACAACTCATCAATCTAGCGCCTACCACCCTTGCGCAGCCTCTCAAAAGTCTTAAGCCTCGCAGAACTTCAGCATTTTCTCTCTCTGCTTGGCCGTTGCTCCGTGGATGTGCCATGGAAGCAAAACAGACCTTGCTGCCGAGATCCTCAATGTATTGCATGAAGGCATGGCTTGTGAACTGTGTGCCATTGTCGGTGATGATCCTGTTGGGCACCCCAAAATGGCACACTAGTCCCTTGAAGAACTTGCTGGCTAACTACGCCGTCACCTTCCTTACTGTTTCCACCTCTGGCCACTTTGTGAACTTGTCGATTGTGATGTACAAGTACTCAAAGCCCCCGACAGCACGGGGGAAGGGGCCCAATATGTCGAGCCCCCAGACCAAGAAGGGACAGGAGAGAGGGATAGTTTGAAGGGCTTGAGCTAGTTGATGAAGCTTCTTCGAATGGAACTGGCACGCTTCACACTTGGTTACTAGTGCCGTCACATCCTGGAGGGTGGTGGGACAGAAGAAACCTTGCCAGAAAGCCTTGCCGGCAAGGGCCCTCGACCCTATGTGGGAGCCACATATGACTCCATGTATCTCTGCCAACAGCTTTAGTCCTTCCTCCCGGGAGATGCACTTCAATTTCACCCCATTCGGTCTTTTTCTGTACAATACGTTATCAATGAATTGGTACAGAGTAGACCGGCAGGCTACTCTTTCTGCCTCTTCCTGCTCCTTAGGAAGCTCTCCTTTTTGGTGGAATCGGACGGTGTGCTGCGCCCATGCTGGAGCCTGTGGCTCGATGACAAGGACCAAAGGCATCTCTTCTGCCACGAGAGCGGCCATCTCTACGGCCATGACCTGAGGCCCTGCCGGAGTTGGTTGCCCCGTGGCAGGATCGACATCCATGGCAACATCTTCGCCGGCGGCTCCGGGGAGCTCGGTGGGGAAGTACTTGCCGGGGCCTAGCTTCCTCCGCTTGTTCTGCCCGGTTGACGGCTCAACGGATGGTTGAGTTAACTGAAGCACAAAAGTACCTGGTTCCAGAGGTAGCTTGAGGGCAGCGCGCTTTGACAGGTAGTCGGCGATGTCGTTTTCCGTCCGAGGGACATGCTCCGCTTGTATACCATCAAAGCACTCCTCCAGTTTCCTCACTTCATCTATGTAAGCTTCCATCAACGGGCTTTGATAATCTTTGTTGATCTGCCTGGCGACAAGCTGTGAGTCGCCCCTGATGATGAGCTTTTTGACTCCGAGGTCCGCCGCGATCCTGAGATCGGCAAGCAAACCCTCGTACTCAGTGGTGTTGTTGGTTGACATCTCTCGGGGGAAGTGCATCTGGATGACATACTTGAGGTGCTCCCCGATGGGTGCGACAAGTAGCACACCAGCACCGGTGCCTTGCAGCGAAAGGGCCCCATCAAAGTACATGATCCAGTTGCGGCTCGTTTCCTTGCCGGGGAGAGTGGTCTCCTGCACCTCTTCATCGGGCGTCGAGGTCCATTCTGCAACAAACTCCGCCAAGACTCTGCTCTGAATTGTCGAGGTACTTTCAAACTTTAAACTGAAACTTGACAACTCCTCCACGATCCTCCCCGTCGCATCCGGGTTATGCAGTATGCGCTGCAATGGGAGGCGGGTGACCACCGTGATCTCGTGTGCTTGGAAGTAATGGCGCAGCTTCCTCGAGGCCATAAGAAGGCCAAAGAGCAGCTTTTGCACACCTGAGTACCTTGACCTAGCCCCTTGCAAGAGGGAGCTGACGAAGTAAACAGGGTGCTGCATCATTTTCTTCTTTTGTGCCACTTCACCCGGTTGCGTGGACCCTGTTGCACTACCATCAGCCCCTGCCGGGGACTCAGTCTTGCAAGGACCGAGCCCTGCCGGGGGGTTCAGCTCGCCATCCTTTGAATCTGCCGGTACCGCCGCCTCTTTGTCGACCTCTCTCTGTGCCACTAGTGTGGCGCTAACCACCTGATTCATTGCCGCTAGATACAGCAGCAATGGTTCTTGTGGTTTGGGCGCGACCAGCACCGGGGTAGAGGAGAGGTACTTCTTCAAATCTTGTAGTGCTGCCTCGGCCTCTGGGGTCCACTCCACTAGGCCCGTTTCTTCAAGATCTTGAAAAAAGGAAGGGCACACTCCGTGGACTTGGAGATGAATCGGCTCATGGCGGCAACGCAACCAATGAGCCGGCACACGTCCTTGATCCGTTTGGGTGCCTCAATTTGCTCGATGGCCTTGATCTTATCTGGGTTTGCCTCGATCCCGCGCCGGGACACAAATAATCCGAGAAGCTTTCCAGACAGGACGCCGAAGACACACTTCTCAGGGTTCAATTTGAGGTTGATCTTGCGCAGGTTTGCAAATGTTTCCTCCAGATCTTGCACAAGTGTTGCTTTGTCCTTGGTTTTTACCACTATGTCATCCATATAAGCTTCCGTATTTCTATGTAGCTGGGGCTCAAAACCAATTTGGACCGCTCTTGCAAAGGTTGAGCCAGCACTCTTCAACCCGAAAGGCATCCGTAAAAAGCAATATGTACCACATGGGGTTATGAATGCTGTCTTCTCCTTGTCCTTTTTCGTCATGAAGATCTGGTGGTATCCCGAGTAGGCGTCAAGGAATGATAATAGGCCACACCCAGCCGTGGAGTCAACAATCTAGTCAATGCGCGGTAACGGGAAGGGATCCTTTGGACAAGCCTTATTGATGTCTGTGTAATCAATACACAGTCTCCACTTCTCGTTTTCCTTGCGCACCACTACCGGATTGGCCAACCACGTCGGATGGAGTACTCCTCTTACCAAGCCTGCCACCTCTAGTTTTCTGATCTCCTCCGTGATGAACTCCTGCCTTTCTAAAGCTTGCTTCCTGACCTTCTGTTTGATGGGCCGCGCATGTGGACAGACATCAAGATGGTTCTCAATCACTCCCCTGGGAACGTCGGGGATGTCGGAGGCTTGCCATGCAAACACATCGACATTTGCCAGCAGGAAAGTGATGAGCTCGCTTTCCTATTTGCTGTCGAGGGTGGAGCTTATGGTAAAAGATCCCCCCGTGCCGTCCTCCTTGACGGGCACCTTCTTGGTCTCTGGTGGTGCAGCTCTGGACTTCTTGCTCTTGCCGGCGGAGCTCTCTGGCACGTCCTCAACGGGAGCGCAACACCCCGAAGAGGTGCGCTTGCCGGAGTAGGTGTGAGGAGTCTCGCCGGTCTTCTTCCCTCCCGGGGCTCCGTCGGCAGGGGCAGGTGCCTTGGCGGCAGCTGCTGCAACTGCTTCCGAGTAGAGTTGCTCGGCGCAAATCAATGCATCTTTCTTGTTGGAGGGGACGGTGATGATGTTCATCGGCCCGGGCATCTTTAGCATGTTGTAGGCATAATGTGAAGCCGCCATGAACTTGGCTAGTGCCGGGCGGCCGAGGATCCCGTTGTAGGGCAAGGGGATCTCGGCTACATCGAAGATAATCCTCTCGGTCCTATGGTTCAGCTCGCCTCCGAACGTCACGGGCAGTGTGACCTTTCCCTTCGGCTGGCTCCTCCCCGGGTGGACCCTTTGGAATGTGCCCGTCTCCTCGAGGTCTCCATCAGGGATTTGCAGCCTCTTGATCACGACAGGCGAGATCAAGTTCAGACTGTCCCCACCGTCAACCAGCATCTTCGTCACCTTGAGGTTGCGGATTGTTGGTGAGACCAACAACGGCAAGCACCCGACCATAGTAGTGCGGTCAGGGTGGTCCTCGGTGTCAAAGATGATTGGCGTGCTGGACCACCTCAGCGGCTTCCGTGCGTCGACCGACAGCTCCACCGCTGTGACCTCACGCGCCCACTGCTTGAGCTGGTGGTGGGATGTATGCAGCGAGGCGCCACCGTCTACGCACATGGCTTCTGTGGCTTTCTGAAACTCGTGGTCTCCGGACTCATCATCCTCATCATGATCATCGTCTTCCTGCTTCTTGTCGCGGCCTCGGGCGGGCCTCTCCTGCTGACTATCCTTGCCGCGGCGGCCCCCTTGGCCACCACGTTTCTTGCCGGATCCTTCTGTTGGGGAACGTAGTAATTTCAAAAATTTTCCTACGCACACGCAAGATCATGGTGATGTATAGCAACGAGAGGGGAGAGTGTTGTCTACATACCCTTGTAGACCCGAAGCGGAAGCGATCACAACGTAGAGGAAGTAGTCGTACGTTCTCCTCGCGATCCGACCGATCCGGCGCCGTTACTCGGCGCCCGAAGTTCTTGACACACGACAGCTCGATGGCGTCCCTCGACTCGATCCAGCCGAGTGTCGAGGAGAGTTCCGTCGACGACGGCGTGGTGACAATCTTGATGTTTCACTGCGCAGGCTTCGCCTAAGCTTCATGACGGTATAACCGAGGTGGAATATGGTGGAGGGGGCACCGCACACGGCTAAGGAACGATCTCACGATCAACTTGTGTGTTCAAGGTGCCCCCTGCCCCGTATATAAAGGAGCCAGGGGGGGGCGCCGGCCAGAGAGGGAGGCGCAGGAGGAGTCCTACTCCTTCGGGAGTAGGACTCCCTCCAATCCTATTCCAATTAGGATTCCCGGAGGGGAAAAGAGGAGGAGGGGCGGCCACCTCTCCTAGTCCTAATAGGACTAGGGGAAGGGGAGGCGCAGCCCATCTAGGGCAGCCCTTCTCTTTTCCACTAAGGCCCACTATGGCCCATTTACCTCCCGGGGTTCCGGTAACCTCCGGTACTCGCATAAATTCCGTTTTCGCCGGAACCATTCGAACTCCAAACATAGGCTTCCAATATATCAATCTTTATGTCTCGACCATTCCGAGACTCCTCGTCATGTCCGTGATCACATCCGGGACTCGAACTCCTTGGTACATCAAAATACATAAACTCATAATAAGCGCCATCGTAACCTTAAGCGTGCGGACCCTACGGTTCGAGAACAATGTAGACATGACCTAGAACTATTCACGGTCAATAACCAACAGCGGGACCTGGATGCCCATATTGGTTCCTACATATTCTACGAAGATCTTTATCGGTCGGACCGCATAACAACATACGTTGTTCCCTTTGTCATCGGTATGTTACTTGCCCGAGATTCGATCGTCGGTATCCAATACCTAGTTCAATCTCGTTACGCAAGTCTCTTTACTCGCTCAGTAATACATCATCTCACAACTAACTCATTAGTTGTAGTGCTTGCAAGGCTTAAGTGATGTGCATTACCGAGAGGGCCAGAGATACCTCTCCGACAATCGGAGTGACAAAACCTAATCTTGAAATACGCCAACCCAACATCCGCCTTTGGAGACACCTGTAGTACTCCTTTATAATCACCCGATTACGTTGTGACGTTTGGTAGCACCAAAGTGTTCCTCCGTAAACGGAGTTGCATAATCTCATAGTTACAGGAACATGTATATGTCATGGATAAAAGGTAGCAACATACTAAACGATCGTGTGCTATGCTAAGGGAATGGGTCATGTCAATCGATCATTCTACTAATGATGTGACCTTATTAATCAAATAACAACTCCTTTGTTCATGGTTAGGAAACATAACCATCTTTGATTAACAAGCTAGTCTAGTAGAGGCATACTAGTGACATGTTGTTTTGTCTATGCATTCACACATGTATCATGTTTCCGGTTAATACAATTCTAGCATGAATGATAAACATTTATCATGAAATAAGGAAATAAATAATAACTTTATTATTGCCTCTAGGGCATATTTCCTTCAGTCTCCCACTTGCACTAGTGTCAATAATCTAGATCACATCACCATGTGATTAACATCGATAGTTCACATCATCATGTGATTAACACCCATAGTTCACATCGCCATGTGACCAACACCCAAAGGGTTTACTAGATTCAGTAATCTAGTTCACATCGCTATGTGATTAACACCCAAAGAGTACTAAGGTGTGATCATGTTTTGCTTGTGAGAGAGTCTTAGTCAACGGGTCTTTCACATTCAGATCCGTTATGTATTTTGCAATTTTTCTATGTCTACAATGCTCTGCACGAAGCTACTCTAGCTAATTGCTCCCACTTTCAATATGTATCTAGACCGAGACTTAGAGTCATCCGGATCGGTGTCAAAACTTGCATCGACGTAACCTTTACTTATTTAACCTTTTTCACTTCCATAATCGAGAAACATATCCTTATTCCACTAAGGATAATTTTGACCGCTGTCGATGATCTACTCCTAGATCACTATTGTACTCCTTGCCTAACTCGGGCAGGGTATACAATAGATCGGTACACAACATGGCATACTTTATAGAAACTATGGCCAAGGCATAGTGAATGACTTTCATTCTCTTTCTATCTTCTGTCGTGGTCGGGTTTTGAGTCTTACTCAATTTCACACCTTGTAACACAGGCAAGAACTCTTTCTTTGACTGTTTTATTTTTGAATTACTTCAAAATCTTGTCAAGGTATGTACTCATTGAAAAAACTTATCAAGCATCTTGATCTATCTCTATAGATCTTGATGCTCAATATGTAAGTAGCTTTACCGAGGTCTTTCTTTGAAAAACTCCTTCCAAACATTTCTTTATGCTTTGCAGAATAATTCTACATTATTTCCGATCTACAATATGTCATTCACATATACTTATCGAAATCTTTGTAGTGCTCCCACTCACTTTTTAGTAAATACAGGCTTCACCGTAAGTCTCAGATAAAACTATATGCTTTGATCAACTCATCAAAGCGTATATTCCAACTCCGAGATGCTTGCACCAGTCCATAGATGGATCGCCGGAGCTTGCACACTTTGTTAGCTCCTTTGGATCGATAAAACCTTCGGTTGCATCATATACAACTCTTCTTCCTAAAACCCATTCAGAATGCAGTTTTACATCCATTTGCCAAATTTCATAAATTGTGGCAATTGCTAACATGATTCGGACAGACTTAAGCATCGCCACTGGTGAGAAGGTCTCATCGTAGTCAATCCCTTGAACTTGTCGAAAACCTTTTTGCGACAAGTCGAGCTTTATAGACGATAACATTACCGTCGGCGTCGGTCTTCTTCTTGAAGATCCACTTGTTTTCTATTGCTTGCCTACCCTCGGGCAAGTCAACCAAAGTCCACACTTTGTTTTCATACATGGATCCCATCTCGATTTCATGGCCTCAAGCCATTTTGCGGAATCTGGGCTCACCATCGCTTCTTCATAGTTCGTGAGGTTCATCATGATCTAGTAGCATGACTTCCGAACAGGATTACCGTACCACTCAGTGCGGATCTTACTCTGGTTGATCTACGAGGTTCTGCAGTAACTTGATCTCAAGTTTCATGATCAACATCATCAACTTCCTCACTACTTGGTGTAGGTGTCTCGTAAACCGGTTTCTGCGGCGAACTACTTTCAAGTAAGGGAGAAGGTACTATTACCTCATCAAGTTCCACTTTCCTCCCACTCACTTCTTTCGAGAGAAACTCCTTCTCTAGAAAGGATCCATTCTTAGCAACAAATGTCTTGCCTTCGGATCTGTGATAGAAGGTGTACCCAACTGTCTCCTTTGGGTATCCTATGAAGACACATTTCTCCGATTTGGGTTCGAGCTTATCAGGTTGAAGCTTTTTCACATAAGCATCGCAACTCCAAACTTTAAGAAACGACAACTTGGGTTTCTTGCTAAACCACAGTTCATATAGTGTCGTCTCAACGGATTTAGATGGTGCCCAATTTAACGTGAATGCAGCTGTCTCTAATGCATGATCCCAAAACGATATTGGTAAATCAGTAAGAAACATCATAGATTGCACTATATCCAATAAAGTGCGGTTACGATGTTTGGACACACCATAACATTGTGGTGTTCCAGGTGGCGTGAGCTGTGAAACTATTCCACATTGTTTTAATTGAAGACCAAACTCGTAACTCAAATATTCGTCTCTGCGATCAAATCGTAGAAACTTTATTTTCTTGTTACGATGATTTTTCCACTTCACTCTGAAATTCTTTGAACCTTTCAACTATTTCAGACTTATGTTTCATCAAGTAGATATACCCATATCTACTCAAATCATCTTGTGAAGGTCAGAAAATAACGATATCCGCCACGAGCCTCAACATTCATCGGACCACATACATCTGTATGTATGATTTACAACAAATCTGTTGCTCTCTCCATAGTACCGGAGAACGGCGTTTTAGTCATCTTGCCCATGAGGCATGGTTCGCAAGCATCAAGTGATTCATAATCAAGTGATTCCAAAATCCATCAGCATGGAGTTTCTTCATGCGCTTTACACCAATATGACCTAAACGGCAGTGCCACAAATAAGTTGCACTATCATTATTAACTTTGCATCTTTTGGTTTCAATATTATGAATATGTGTATCACTACGATCGAGATCCAATGAACCATTTTCATTGGGTGTGTAACCATATAAGGTTTTATTCATGTAAACAGAACAACAGTTTATTCTCTTACTTAAATGAATAACCGTTTTGCAATAAACACGATCAAATCATATTCATGCTCAACGCAAACACCAAATAACATTTATTTAGGTTCAACACTAATCCCGAAAGTATAGGGAGTGTGCGATGATGATCATATCAATCTTGAAACTACTTTCAACACACATCGTCACTTCACCCTTAACTAGTTTCGCTTATACGCAACTCCGCTTTGAGTTACTACTCTTAGCAACCGAACCAGTACCAAATACCGAGGGGTTGCTATAAACACTAGTAAAGCACACATAAAACACCAGATATCAAATATACCCTTTTTCACTTTGCCATCCTTCTTATCCACCAAATATTTAGGGCAGTTCCGCTCAAAGGACCATTTCCTTTGCGATGTAAGCACTCGGTTTAGTGCTTTGGTTCAGCTTTGGGCTTCTTCGTGGGAGTGACAACTTGCTTGTCAATCTACTTGAAGTTCCCTTTCTTTCCCTTTGCCCTTTTCTTGAAACTAGTGATCTTGTCAACCATCAACACTTGATGCTCTTTCTTGATTTCTACCTTCGTCGATTTCAACATCACGAAGAGCCCGGAATCATTTTCGTCATCCTTGCATACTATAGTTCATCACGAAGTTCTACTAACTTGGTGATGGTGACTAGAGAATTCTGTCAATCACTATCTTATCCGGAAGATTAACTCCCACTTGATTCAAGCGATTGAAGTACCTGCACAATCGAGCACATGCTCACTAGTTGAGCGATTCTCCTCCATCTTTTAGCTATAGAACTTGTTGGAGACTTCATATCTCTCAACTCGGTATTTGCTTGAAATATTAACTTCAATTCTGGAACATCTTATATGGTCCATGATGTTCAAAACATCTTTGAAGTCCCGATTCTAAGCCATAAAGCATGGTGCACAAAACTATCAAGTAGTCATCATAATTGAGCTAGCCAAATGTTCATAACGCCCGCTTCGCTCCTGCAATAGGCCTGTCACCTAGCGGTGCATTAAGGACATAATTCTTACGTGCAGCAATGAGGATAAACCTCAGATCACGGATCAAATCCGCATCATTGCTACTAACATTTTTCAACACAATTTTTCTAGGAACATATCAAAATAAACATATGAAAGCAACAACGCAAGCTATTGATCTTACAACATAATTTGCAAAATACTACCATGACTAAGTTCATGATAAATTTAAGTTCAATTAATCATATTACTTAAGAACTCCCACTTAGAAAAACATCTCTAGTCATCTAAGTGATCACGTGATCCAAATCAACTAAACCATAACCGATCATCACGTGAAATGGAGTAGTTTTCAATGGTGAACATCTTATGTTGATCATATCTACTATATGATTCACGCCGACCTTTCGGTCTCCGTGTTCCGAGGCCATATCTGCATATGCTAGGCTCGTCAAGTATAACCCGAGTATTCTGCGTGTGCAAAACTGGCTTGCACCCGTTGTAGATGGACGAGAGCTTATCACACCCGATCATCACGTGGTGTCCGGGCACGACGAACTTTGGCAACGGTGCATACTCGGGAGAACACTTCTTGATAATTTAGTGAGAGATCATCTTATAATGCTACCGTCAATCAAAGCAAGATAAGATGCATAAAAGGATAAACATCACATGCAAATCAATATAAGTGATATGATATGGTCATCATCATCTTGTGCTTCATGATCTCCATCTTGCAAAGCACCACCATGATCACCATCGTCACGGTAGCGACACCTTGATCTCCATCGTAGCATCGTTGTCGTCTCGCCAAACTTATGCTTCTCGACTATCGCTACCGCTTAGTGATAAAGTAAAGCATTACAGTAGCGATTGCATTGCATACAATAAAGCGACAACCATATGGCTCCAGCCGATTGCCGATAACCGGTTACAAAACATGATCATCTCATACAATAAAATATAGCATCACGTCTTGACCATATCACATCACAACATGCCTGCAAAAACAAGTTAGACGTCCTCTACTTTGTTGTTGCAAATTTTACGTGGCTGCTACGGGCTTAAGCAAGAACCAGTCTCACCCACGCATCAAAACCACAACGATATTTCGTCAAATAGACTCCGTTTAACCTTCTCAAGGACCGGGCGAGCTACACACTCAGTTCAACTAAAGTGAGAGAGACAGACACCCACCGGTCACCTTTAAGCAACGAGTGCTCGTGGCGGTGAAACCAGTCTCGCGAAGCGTCACGCGTAATGTCGGTCCGGGCCGCTTCATCTCACAATACCGCTGAACCAAAGTATGACATGCTGGTAGGTAGTATGACTTGTATCGCCCACAACTCACTTGTGTTCTACTCGTGCAAAACATCAAACCATAAAAACCTAGGCTCGGATGCCACTGTTGGGGAAGCGAGTAATTTCAAAAATTTTCCTACGCACACGCAAGATCATGGTGATGTATAGCAACGAGAGGGGAGAGTGTTGTCTACATACCCTTGTAGACCCGGCGAAGCGATCACAACGTAGAGGAAGTAGTCGACGTTCTCCTCGCGATCCGACCGATCCCGCGCCGTTACTCGGCGCCCGAGTTCTTGACACACGACAGCTCGATGACGCCCTCGACTCGATCCAGCCGAGTGTCGAGGAGAGTTCCGTCGACGACGGCGTGGTGACAATCTTGATGTTTCACCGTAGCAGGCTTCGCCTAAGCTTCATGACGGTATAACCGAGGTGGAATATGGTGGAGGGGGCACCGACACGGCTAAGGAACGATCTCACGATCAACTTGTGTGTTCAAGGTGCCCCCTGCCCCGTATATAAAGGAGCCAGGGGAGGGGGCGCCGGCCAGAGAGGGAGGCGCAGGAGGAGTCCTACTCCTCCGGGAGTAGGACTCCCTCCAATCCTATTCCAATTAGGATTCCCTGAGGGGAAAAGAGGAGGAGGGGCGGCCACCTCTCCTAGTCCTAATAGGACTAGGGGAGGGGAGGGCGCAGCCCATCTAGGGCAGCCCTTCTCTTTTCCACTAAGGCCCACTATGGCCCATTTACCTCCCGGGGTTCCAGTAACCTCCGGTACTCAGTAAATTCCGTTTTCGCCGGAACCATTCGAACTCCAAACATAGGCTTCCAATATATCAATCTTTATGTATCGACCATTCCGAGACTCCTCGTCATGTCCGTGATCACATCCGGGACTCGAACTCCTTCGTACATCAAAATACATAAACTCATAATAAGCATCATCGAACCTTAAGCGTGCGGACCCTACGGTTCGAGAACAATGTAGACATGACCTAGAACTATTCACGGTCAATAACCAACAGCGGACCTGGATGCCCATATTGGTTCCTACATATTCTACGAAGATCTTTATCGGTCGACCGCATAACAACATACGTTGTTCCTTTGTCATCGGTATGTTACTTGCCCGAGATTCGATCGTCGGTATCCAATACCTAGTTCAATCTCGTTACGGCAAGTCTCTTTACTCGCTCAGTAATACATCATCTCACAACTAACTCATTAGTTGTAGTGCTTGCAAGGCTTAAGTGATGTGCATTACCGAGAGGGCCCAGAGATACCTCTCCGACAATCGGAGTGACAAAACCTAATCTTGAAATACGCCAACCCAACATCGCCTTTGGAGACACCTGTAGTACTCCTTTATAATCACCCGATTACGTTGTGACGTTTGGTAGCACCAAAGTGTTCCTCCGTAAACGGAGTTGCATAATCTCATAGTTACGAGGAACATGTATATGTCATGGATAAAAGCAGTAGCAACATACTAAACGATCGTGTGCTATGCTAAGGGAATGGGTCATGTCAATCAGATCATTCTACTAATGATGTGACCTTATTAATCAAATAACAACTCCTTTGTTCATGGTTAGGAAACATAACCATCTTTGATTAACAAGCTAGTCTAGTAGAGGCATACTAGTGACATGTTGTTTTGTCTATGCATTCACACATGTATCATGTTTCCGGTTAATACAATTCTAGCATGAATGATAAACATTTATCATGAAATAAGGAAATAAATAATAACTTTATTATTGCCTCTAGGGCATATTTCCTTCACCTTCGGCACCTTCTTGTCCTTTCTCCTTGTCCCACCGTTCATATTCGGCTTTCTGCTTCTCAGCGAGCAACTCTACTTGCCGGTAGTTCTGGAGAACGTAGACTTTGGTGCGATGGATCTTGCAATACTGCTTGTTGGAGCCCCCTGGCTTATCGGCAGCCGCCAAGGCCCGGCAAGCGGCACAACCGGCAACCTCCTTGCCGGGGTCACTTGCCTTGGGTTTCTTGGTGGCGCCGGTATTGTCGGATCCCTCGACGGCAAGCACGGTCTTGCTCCTGCGCTTCCTGTTATGGCGTCAGCCCTTCTTTGCCAGGGTGGCGGTATCATCCGTGGAGTCGATTTCCGCGCCGGCGTCTTCGCCGGGGTACTTCCTTCCCTCTTCAGCGCGAGCATAGCGATCGGCCAGAACATAAAGTTCGGCCACATCTCTGTCGTTGTTCTTCGCCAGCTCTTCATGCATCTTACGATTGCACACATTCTGATGGAATGCACTGACCACGGAGGCAGGATGAACGTCGGGGATGTTGTACTGCACTCGGCTAAACCTTTGGATGTACTTGCACAAGTTTTCTCCTTCCTTTTGGGTGATGATATACAGATCGCTCGCCTAGCCATGAGCTTGGTGGCCTCCGGTAAAGGCGCCAACAAACTCATGACACAAATCCGCCCAAGAAGAAATGGAGTCTACCGGCTAGTGCATCAACCATGACATAACATTGGGCTTGAGTGCCAACGGAAAATAATTGGCAAGCACCTTGCCGTCGCGGGCCCCAACAGCTTGCATCGTGATGGTGTAGATGCTGAGGAACTCCAACGGGTGAGTCTTGCCGTTGTACTTTTCACCAACGTCGGGCTTGAGCGTGTGGTGGGAGGGCCACTGGAACTGCCGCAACTCACGGGTGAAGGCCGGACAACCTATGTCGTAAGGTAGGCCACCGTAGCCTCCCGGTGCTGGGTGGTCCGTAGTGGGCCCTGCCCGCCTGTCCGACTGGTGGAGCGTGTCACGCCAGCGCTCGATGGTGATTCGAGCGTCTTCATGAACTCGCTCTCGAAGAACCTGGCGTTGGTCGCGGTGGGTTCGCGGGTCGGACGACGCTATGGAGATATCATCACGAGCGTCGTTGCAACGGACCGACACCCGCGGTGGTCGGGATGGAGGAGGGGAGTGCACTGTGGCCGCATCGCCTCCGGCACGGCCTCCGCTGGCATGCGGTGGCCCGACGGAGCGACGGCCTACGGGTCCCGCCGGCCGCAACTCATCGTTGTTGGCGATGCCGACGAGGTTCCGAACGGTGGCCCTACATTTGTTGAGCTTCTCCGGGGCGGGAGGAAAATCAAGGAGCAGCTGCGCGCGTGCTAGGGCTTCTGCTGGCGTGGGTGGTGGCGAAAGCTGTGTGGACCGCGATGCGCCTCGACTTCTAACTGCGTTAGAAGGAGCCGCGCCACGGCCCCGAGGCCGTTCGCCATCTCCGTCAGCACCTCGGCGCGCATGCTGGCCTTCCTCATCATGTGAAGGGCGCATGGGACTCTTCCCAGGGCGGCGCCCAGGGTCACCAGCAGGGCGGCGCTACACGTCACACACAACCTAAGAAGAGCGCGCTGTGGGCGCCGGTGTTGGCATCTTGGAGGCCGCCGCGCCGCCGTCTGGCAGGATGACGGTGCCCCTGGAGGGTCCCGTGCCGCCTGCGGGGGGACCGACTCCGCCTCTCGAGCCCGCGACTGGTGGCTCGTCGCCTGGCGCACGAATGATGCCGCTCGCCAGGCCTGGACCGCCAGGGTGATGTGTATGTTCGCGGGCTGCGCCACGGGTCCTCTCCGCGACTGGCCCGCTACTGGTCTGCACCAGTACTGGCAATCTGGTCCCAAATGAACCGATCGTCGTGGTCGTCTTCTTCTTAGAGCCATGGCGATGAAGAACGGCTAGGTCAACTGGTAGACCAGATTCTCACAATTGTACCCCCTACCTGGTGCGCCAAAGATGTCGGTGGGAAACGACACCTATGGGATCACAAGAATCCCTACTACGGTTGCGGGGCGCGGGGTTGTGAGAAGAGCAGGACTAGTAATTGACACGGGGATCGTTTACCCAGGTTCATGCCGCGATGATGCGTAAAACCCTAGTCCTGCTTGGTGGATGTATTGAGTGTTCTTGAGCTCTCGAACTAGCTACGGGTGCCGCGTGGTTCGAAAGTGCCGAATCCTTTTCTTCATGCCATGGTCCAACTTTTACAGGCGAAAGGGGCTGCCACAGTGGCACACAGGAGGTGGAAAGGCCTACAGTATTGCGAGCTTATCTCCCGTATTACAGGACAAGATGCATTTAATGCATGGCATAGGTGTCCCTCACTTTATCAGGGACGGGAGTGAAGCCCATCCTGTCCGTCGCTGCTCCTCCTCGCTTCGACACGCACCTTGGCCAGCAATGCATGTGGTGCCATGTAGGCAGGTAAGCAGCTGAGGTGGCGCGGTGGTGGAGCCTCCATGAAGATCTGCATGCCGCCACGCAGGTGTGTGCTGAGTTGGCCTGGAAGCTGCATGTCGCCACACAGGTGCCTGCCCAGCTGGTTGGGCTGGTAGCTACATGCGAACGGCGGCGGGGAGTTGGTTGGTGCGGGCCTGACAATGGCCCTGCTGTCGCCTCTGGCAAGGGTCTTGTCGGGTGGCCCGGCAAGGGTCTTGCCGGGTGGCCCGGCAATTGTGGGTTTCTTGGTAAGGATCTTTGTTGAGGATTGTTGCCTCTCAACCCCCATCAGATCTTGAGCATTCTATGTCTTCACAAAGATCTGCATGCCACCACAGAGGTGCCTCCCGAACCCTGGTGTAACATGGTTGTTAACATTGGAGGCCGTGGGTTCAAGGGTGGCTCACTCTGCTGGTGTGGGCGAGCTGCCCGGCAAGGGCCTTGCCGGGCTGCTGAGGTTACCCCTGGCAAGGGTCTTGCCGGGGAAACCTGCTTTGTCCATCTGCACTTTGTGGCCTTGGTCCTTGATGTTGCCTTGTTTGTCTCGAGCCTTCGGCTTCTCTCCGGCTTCCTGCCTTTGCCCTGTTATCCGCGGCCATGGCGCGTGGCTCCGGCTGCCCGTGCATAGGTAAAGGGGTCAAAAGGAGAGCCCCTACTTTTGTACACCGACAAAAACCTCAATCATAATACTAGTTATTGATAACCAGAATAAAAATCCAGCCGTATTGGCTATTCAAAATTTGAATAATATAATCCGGTATGGAAACCTCAATCATTCAATATCATAATGAAAATCCAGCCAAGTTTGGCTATTAAAGATTTGAATACCTTACCTGTTGATAAGTAAATCCGGAGTTTAAATACCCGGCGGCTCTTGGCCAATGGCAACTTAATACACATTCATTATAAGCCAGAATTTTTGTAACCTGGCGGCTTATAGCCTTTGTTAAAAATTAAGAACTGATAACCCCATCTATGGAGGCTCATAGTCTTGTCCAGTTTTTGACAATTCTAGCATGAATAATAAACCTTTATCATGAATAATGTAATATAAAATAACAACTTTATTATTGCCTCTAGGGCATATTTCCTTCAGTCTCCCACTTGCACTAGAGTCAATAATCTAGATTACATTGTAATGAATCTAACACCCATGGAGTCTTGGTGCTGATCATGTTTTGCTCGCGGAAGAGGCTTAGTCAATGGGTCTGCCACATTCAGATCTGTATGTATCTTGCAAATTTCTATGTCTCCGTCCTTGACTTGTTCACGAATGGAGTTGAAGCGTCTCTTGATGTGTTTGCTTCTCTTGTGAAACCTGGATTCCTTCGCCAAGGCAATTGCTCCAGTGTTGTCATAAAAGATTTTCATTGGATCCGATGCACTAGGTATTACACCAAGATCAGATATGAACTTCTTCATCCATACCCCTTCATTTGTTGCTTCCGAAGCAGATATGTACTCCGCTTCACACGTAGATGCCGCCATTTCGCTCTGTTTGGAACTGCACCAACTGACAGCTCCACCATTCAATATAAATACATATCCGGTTTGTGACTTAGAGTCATCCGGATTAGTGTCAAAGCTAGCATTGACGTAACCATTTACGATGAGTTCTTTGGCACCTCCATAAACGAGAAACATATTCTAGATCCTTTTCAGGTAGTTCAGGATGTTCTTGACCGCTGTCCAGTGATCCACTCCTGGATTACTTTGGTACCTCCCTGCCAGACTTATGGCAAGGCACACATCAGGTCTGGTACACAACATAGCATACATGATAGAACCTATGGCTTAGGCATGGGGAATGACTTTCATTTTCTCTCTATCTTCAGCAGTGGTCGGGCTTTGAGTCTAACTCAACTTCACACCTTGTAACACAGGCAAGAACCCTTTCTTTGACTGATCCATTTTGAACTTCTTCAAAACTTTATCAAGGTATGTGCTTTGTGAAAGTCCTATCAAGCGTCTTGGTCTATCCCTATAGATCTTGATGCGCAATATATAAGCAGCTTCACCAAGATCTTCATTGAAAAATTCTTATTCAAGTATCCTTTTATGCTATCCAGAAATTCTATATCATTTCTAGTCGCCGTCGGAGCCGGACTCCCCACCAGAGGTAGCGCCGCTTCGGTCGCCGGCCGTGACCGGTCAGTGACAGGTGAGCCCACCCGGGCGTTTGAGACGTGTTTTGAATGCTCGGCCGTAGATGCTCTAAGAGCAACTCCAATGCGCCGACCCAAATAGACGGTGATTTTGTCCACTTTTTGTCTGCTTGGGTCGGCCTGGCGGACACCAACGTCCGCTTCCGTGTTTGGGTCGGCGCATGCACCCAATGCTGGGCCGACCCATTTTGACGGCACGTGAAAAAAGCACAAACATTTTGAAAATAAAAAAACATTAATTAAACATTAAAGCTGGCCTCGAAGGCCGACGAGAGTCCACGCATCCACATTACATTAATTAAACATTAAAAAACTTAAACTACGAGGTGACGCGCTGCCCTAGGCATCGTCGTCGTCCATGTCGGGGCCGGTGAGGTCGATGAGCGTCGGCATAGGGCCGGCCCAGGGGAACGCCGTGTTCCAGACCGCAGCGATATCGGCCGCGGGCTGTACCGCCGCCTGTACCGCCACGGCCTGGCGCGCCTCCTCCTCGGCCATCCGTTGCCGGCGCCATTGCTTGAGGTACGCTACCTCCCGCGTCTCCGTCGACCGGTACCAGACCGGCGGGGCGCTGACCCACTCGTGCACCACTCCGTTGCAGACAACCTCTCGGTGGAAGCGGCCGCGATCAATGCGGATGCGGAGACACTCTCGGCGTAGGCGGCCGCGCTCTCGGCGCAAGTGGCGGCGCCGGGGGAGACGCGCCATCGTACGGGCCTTCACGAAGCATTTCCATGGCGTCATCTTTGCAAGAAGGGGGTGTGGGAATGGGGATCGGGATTCAAGGATTCGGGGGTTGCCGGCACTGGAGCAGACGAGCCGGCGAAGCTTAATGTGGGAGACTTAAATAGACCCAGATATTTTCATCGCAAACGGTTCTTAGAAAACAACTGTGTGTGATGTTGTAGATATTTTTTGTTAGCTGCGAAAGACGAATTTGGAGTAAAGTGGCAACATATGGTGTTTTAAATGAACGAGAAATTTTGTAGTAATAATACAACTTTCATGTCAAATTTTGGAAAATTTCAGGGGTCATTTGACCTTTTAAGACATTTAGGTGATTTTCTAGCCATTTAATTTCCATAATTGAAATTTGAACTACATGTACATGCATCAGCTAACCATAACGGTTTGAAAACTCATATTTCCTGTACTTGTGTATGATTTAATTCCATGTGCAGTAAATTGAAAGAAATTTTCAAACATATTGGTCTAACGGCTATGACACAATTAAGCATGGAGTGACATGGCATTTTAATTCCAAAAGATAAAATAATCAAAAACACAAGAAACCTTGGTTGATGTAATGTCATGCCACCAAGATGATGTGGTAAAAAAATTGGCATGTTTGACGAAAGTTTGGACACACACCCCTCACAAACCGGAGCAACTCACTAGAAGGCTCGTGGGTCTAAGAGGCAACTATGCATGTTTGATGATGAACGGGAGATAGCTTCCTCTTACTGCCTTTAATTTTTTTTCTACGTCTAACGTGCACTACTACAACTGTAATGTGTAATTTTAGAAAATTCTAGGGGTCATTTGACCTTTGAAAGACATTTAAGTGATTTTCTAGCCATTTAATGACCGTAATTCAAATTTGAACTAGATCTACATGCAACGCCTAACCAACACGGTTTGAAAAAGCATGCTCACGACATGGACACATGCATACTCATGCATCGAGTGAAATGGCATTTTAATTCCAAAAAATAAAAAAAACTAGAAACACATGATACCTTGGTTTATGTAATGTCATGCCACCAAGATGATGTGGTAAAGAAATTCGCATGTTTGACGAAAGTTTGGACACACACTCCTCACAAACCGGAGCAACTCACTAGAAGGCTCGTGGTTCCGAGAGGGAACAATGCAAGTTTGATGACGAACAGAAGATAGCTTCCTCTTACAGCCTTCAATTTTTTTTCTACGTCTAACGTGCAATACTACAACTGTAATGTGAAATTTTGGAAAATTTTGGGGTCATTTGACCTTTTAAAGACATTTAAGTGATTTTCTAGCCATTTAATGACCGTAATTCAAATTTGAACTACATCTACATGCAACGCCTAGCCAAAACGGTTTGAAAAATCATATTTGCGTACTTGTGTGCGAGTTAATTCCATGTGCAGTAAATTAGAAGGAATTTTCAAACATATTGGTCTCACGACATAGACACATGCATACATATGCTTGGAGTGACATGGCATTTTAATTCCAGAAAATATAAAAACTGATCAAAAAACATGAAACTTGGTTGATGTAATGTCATGCCACCAAGATGATGTGGTAAAGAAATTTGCATGTTTGAAGAAATTTTGGACACACACCCTCACAAACCAGAGCAACTCACTAGAAGGTTCGTGGTTCCGACAGGGAAAAATGCATGTTTGATGACGAACGGGAGATAGCTCCCTCTTACGCCTTCAAAGTTTTTTCAATGTTTAATGTGCACTAATACAACTGTCATGTGAAAATTTGGAAAATTTCAGGGGCCATTTGACCTTTTAAACACATTTAAGTGATTTTCTAACCATTTAATGACCGTAATTCAAATTTGAACAACATCTACATGCAAAGCCTAACCAGAACGGTTTGAAAAATCATTTTTGTGTACTTGTGTGCGAGTTAATTCCATGTGCAGTAAATTGGAAGGAATTTTGAAACATATTGGTCTCAAGGCATGATCACATGCATGGAGTGCCATAGCATATTAATTCCAAAAAATAAAAAAATGATCAGAAAAACATGAAACCTTGCTTGATTTAATGTCATGCCACCAAGATGATGTGGTAAAAAAATTGGCCTGTTCAACGAAAGTTTGGACACACACCCCTCACAAACCGGAGCAACTCACTAGAAGGTTCGTGGTTTGAAGAGGGAAAAATGCATGTTTGATGACGAACGGGAGATAGCTTCCTCTTACGGCCTTGAAATGTTTTTTTGCGTTTAACGTGCACAAATACAACTGTAATGTGAAAATTTGCAAAATTTCTGGGGTCATTTGACCTTTTAAAGACATTTAAGTGATTTTCTAACCATTTAGTGACCGTAATTCAAATTTGAACTACATGTATATGAAACACCTAACCAAAACGGTTTGAAAAATCATACTTTTGTGTACTTGTGTGCGAGTTAATTCCATGTGCAGTAAATTAGAAGGAATTTTCAAACATATTGGTCTCAAGGCATGGGTACATGCATGGAGTGCCATGGTATTTTAATTTCAAAAAATAAAAAAATGATGAGAAAAACATGAAACCTTGGTTGATGTAATGTCATGCCACCAAGATGATGTGGTAAAAATTGGCCTGTTTGACGAAAGTTTGGACACACACCCCTCATAAACCGTAGAAACTCACTAGAAGGTTCATGGTTCCGAGAGGGAACAATGCATGTTTGATGACGAACGGGAGATAGCTTCCTCTTACAGCCTTGAAATATTTTTCTGCGTTTAACGTGCACTAATACAACAGTCACGTGAAAATTTGGAAAATTTCAGGGATCATTTGACCTTTTAAAGACATTCTAGTGATTTCCTAACCATTTAATGACCGTATTCAAATTTGAACTACATCTACATGCAACGCCTAACCAAAACGGTTTGGAAAATCATATTTTTGTTTACTTGTGTGCGAGTTAATTCCATTTGTAGTAAATTAGAAGGAATTTCCAAACATATTGGTCTCAAGGCATGTGCACATGCATGGAGTGCCATGGCATTTTAATTCCAAAAAATTACAAAATGATCAGAAAAACATGAAACCTTGCTTGATTTAATCTCATGCCACCAAGATGATGTGGTAAAAAAAATTGGCCTGTTTGACGAAAGTTTGGACACACACCCCTCACAAACCGGAGCAACTCACTAGAAGGTTCATGGTTCCGAGAGGGAACAATGCATGTTTGATGACGAACGGGAGATAGCTTCCTCTTACGGCCTTGAAATGTTTTTCTGCGTTTAACGTGCACTAATACAACTCTCATGTGAAATTTTGGAAAAATTTTGGGGTCATTTGACCTTTTAAATAAGTGATTTTATAACCATTTAATGACCGTAATTCAAATTTGAACTACATCTATATGCAACGCCAAACCAGAACGGTTTGAAAAATCATATTTTTGTGTACTTGTGTGCGAGTTAATTCCATGTGCAGTAAATTAGAAGGAACTTTCAAACATATTGGTCTCAAGGCATGGGCACATGCATGGAGTGCCATGGCATTTTAATTCCAAAAAATTTAAAAATGATCAGAAAAACATGAAACCTTGCTTGATTTAATGTCATGCCACCAAGATGATGTGGTAAACAAATTGGCCTGTTTGATGGAAGTGTGGACACACACCCCTCACAAACCGGAGCAACTCACTACAAGGTTCGTGGTTCCGAGAGGGAACAATGCATGTTTGATGATGAACAGGAGATAGCTTCCTCTTACGGCCTTGAAATGTTTTTCCGTGTTTAACATGCACTAATACAACTGTCATGTGAAAATTTGGAAAATTTCTGGGGTCATTTGACCTTTTAAAGACATTTAAGTGATTTTCTAACCATTTAATGACCATAATTCAAATTTGAACTACATCTATATGCAACACCTAAGCAAAACGGTTTGAAAATTCATATTTTTGTGTACTTGTGTGCGAGTTAATTCCATGTACAGTAAATTAGAAGGAATTTTCAAACATATTGGTCTCAAGGCATGGGCACATGCATGGAGTGCCATGGCATTTTAATTCCAAAAAATTAAAAAATGATCAGAAAACATGAAACCTTGGTTGATTTAATGTCATGCCACCAAGATGATGTGGTAAAAAAATTGGCCTATTTGACGAAAGTTTAGACACACACCCCTCACAAACCGGAGCAACTCACTAGAAGGTTCGTGGTTCCGAGAGGGAACAATGCATGTTTAATGACGAACGGGAGATACCTTCCTCTTTACGGTCTTCAATTTTTTTCTATGTTTAACATGCACTAATACAACTATCATGTGAAAATTCAGAAAGTTTCAGGGGTCATTTGACCTTTAAAGACATTTAAGTGATTTTCTAACCATTTGATGACCGTAATTGAAATTTGAACTACATCTACATGCAACGCCTAACCATAATAGTTTGAAAAATTATATTTTGTGTACTTGTGTGTGAGTTAAAAAATCATCAGACCATGTGAACATCTGGTGTTCAAAAAAGAAAATCTAAAGATCTGGCAAGACAACCGGACCCCACACGATTGGCACTCTATCTCGTGGCTCGAGGTTTGGTAGGTGAGTGGCGCAGATTATTAATCATACACGGTTTTGTATTGGAAACCGTCAGCTATTATGTTCACACACGGATTTTCTGTGGGAATCGTGTGTAATTCAAACTATAGTACTCATAAATTCTGGCGATCGGCGTGTGTACTGTCTCCGTTGATCTAGATTCCGGCCGCCAATAAATACTACCTTGCTCACGTCGTCCCGCCTGCATTCTCATCTACATCCTCCCCTCGCTCTCCCTCTCTCTCTCTCTCTCTCTCTCTCTCAAATCTCTGCCATGGCGCCGCCGGTCTGCCCACGCGCCGACGAGGAGTCGCCGCCCCCGAGGACGCTCACTTGATTAGAAGCGACAAGGACCCCTATGCGCCGCCTGACGAGGTTGCGCCGGACCCCCCAACTTTGGATTGGTTTTGGGGCCAGTACAATCTTTGTTTGTGGAAGTCACTGCCGCCGGCTGAGAAAGCCATGCAAGTGGTGTTCAAGAAGGAGATGGCGGAGGAGGAAGCCAGGTACCTGGCAGCCTGTGAACCCTGTGATGCCACCTGGAAAAAGGAGGTGGTGGAGCTTTGGGGGCGGGCACATCATCGTGCCGAGGAGGTGTACGAAAACGGTTACTTCATGAGGAAGGTCATAGGCGCTGGGTGCCTCGTCACTGCGTGTTAGGCTGATAAGCTCCAGCGTGCCACCGACAAGGAGCTCCGGTGCGTGCCCAAAGGAATGGCAAGATCGACCACGCGCGTCCGCCAGCAAGAGGCAGATTAGTACTTCAAGCGCTGCGAGGCGGAGGAGGCGGAGTACAACCTCTGCACTGGGAAGACGCAATGCACGAGGGAGCTGCTGGTGAGGGGCTGCCGGAATACTTGCCACAACAGGGATTATTAGTTTTAGTTCATCATACAATATATATACAGACGGTCTATTCTGCTAATATTAGCAGAATAACTATTCTAAATAACACTTCCGCACTGCACGCTCAACACAAGTGCACTGCATCTTCTTGACGCCGGGCACTGCAGTGCTTTTACGGGAGAACTGCTTCATTTTCTGGTGTTCCGCCCGCGTTTTCTGTGTGGAATCGGGTGTTGCGGGATGATTCAGTTTGTGTCTGCATGTTATTTTCGCTTTATTCTTTGTAATTTACAGGAAAATCTACTAAAGTGCTTGCAAATCGAGGGATTTGGTGGACGAGCTTTTCTCTGTTCGTTCGTGTTCGCGTCAGATGCGTTTTTTTTGTGGTCAGATGTTATTTTTTAGAAGGAATTCTTTGGTTGCGTTTGTCTTAATCTGTCCGTTCACTCTATAATTTGTTAATTTTTAGGAGTTAGTTTTCAATTCTTTGTTATTTTGATTGTTGCGGCGGGTGAGCTTCGTCCGCTCCTCTGTTCTTGTTGATTCTTTTTATTTTGCTCGTCCATGCGTGTTTGAATATTGTAATTACTGTTGCTATAGGTTTGAATTCATTGTATTTCGGGTATAATTGTCATTTTTTGAATCACATTCTTGAAATGAAAGCTGGTGTTGTTCGTCCCGTTGCCGTGTCTTGCGTGTAAATGTTTCGGTGGTATTTTTCTATAGTTTAGTGGCTGTACAATTTTTAGGCATGTTATGGAGTTGCGAGTGAAATTGACACCTCTGTTACTCTATCACATGTCTGTAGTTTTACTGCTTTAATTTTATTTTTGTAGTCGTGGCATACGTTGTAGTGCACTGCATTTTCTTTGGTAGTGTACTTCGTTGTAGCTGCATTACAGTGGTTATGGCTGCTTATGAGATTTCTCCTTTTCTTAAACTACATTCTGTGTTCTAGATGACTGCATAATATGCATTTTCGTACTGCATTAGCAGTGTTGTTAATTTTCAATTTTGCTATTAGAGTGGATGGTCCATTATACGCTTTTGTTAGCTGAATAGTTATTATAAGAATTTTTTTGAACTGCATACTATGGGAATTGTTCTTGAACATGATATGTTAACTGCAAAGTTTCGACCATTTTGCATTTCATTATTAATGTTCAGAGGGCTGCTTTTTTTTATTATTAGTACCACACTACGTGCTTGAGAGAACTACATTTCTGCCAACAACAACTTTGTCTAAAAAGGATTATAAAATGAGGCAGTTGAGGTTGCATACATTAAATATGCATCATTCAAATTGTCTGATGGACATAATTTTAAAAGCATATAGCATAACCAAAGCATTAGAAATATTGGTTGCTTCATATTAGACAGCCTAGAGTGCAAATATTGTAATCTTGATGGAGTCTTCTTCTTTGTAGAAAAACACCATGGCCACTTCTCTGGCCTCAAAGCCATTCTGGGAGACAAAATCTTTCCAACCAGTAGTTATGTTGATGCAGTCTTTAGAGTCGATGTGATAGTCAGCTTGCATGTCTGCATACCCATTCTTGTGTTCTATCTCCAAAGTAAGCTTCCTTGAACTCGGAGCATGAAATTTTATTGTGGATGGCAATTTCTGCATATTGGAATGGGTGGAATTAGAATTTTATAAGTAAACAACAAATGTTTTTGTTTCATACTTAGTATGATCTGTTTATGTTTACTTAAATAGTTACATACATATGAATGCTATTTTCGGAAGTAGTTGCAATGTATGAACAAACTTATATACGCAATTGACTCCTAGTTTTACTGGGATATATATTATACTGCAACATGCTTGCACTGCAATGTCAGTAACAGTGTACTTATCCAGCATGTTAAGATAACTGCAATGCTTATCTACTGACCCTTTTTTTTGTTCATGCGTTGGGATTCTTATCTAACTAGTGTCGATACCTGGTGTGGTACTGAAGAAAGATAGGTGGAAGCATCTAGTCTTAATAGCTAACAAATCTGAACAACAATACAAATTCTTTTTTGTATTTTTGTTGACATTACTGAACAAATTGATTAAACTATATATTCAGATCTGTATTTGCAGGCTAGATTATGTCCAAAATTGTGAGCGGAAAAACATACCCAACTTTCCTAGAGATCTGCGGTTGTGAGGCGATGAAGAAATGGCGCACGAAACCCCCTGTTGGGTATCATCAGGCAGCCGAGCATTCTCCGCCACTTGGTGTTGGTGAGCTCTAGACCTTCTGCGTACACGCATGTGTCCTCTACCAGCGCCATCCTTGCCAAGCACCCGCACTTACAGTCCATGGCGGGTTCAGTGGAATTCCAGAGAAGAGCTGTGGATGGGATGAACCCTAGATCTACGATTTGAAGAAAATGAGGAACGGGGGGGGGGAGTTGTGTTAGTCTGTAGCACGAATGGATAAGTTTTTATGCAACCAATTGAGCAATGGAAGTAATAAATGGTGTGGTTGGTGTTAGGTGGTGGATTGGGTCTGATTCAGTGAACACGAATGCATTTAAGAAGCAACAGGACTGCTTACTTGAAAATAGCGAACTGCATTGTCATATCACGACGAACTGCGAACGCGTGGTTGGGCCTGTGTTTGTGTATGGTATGTAGGATTTTTTTTTAATTTTCAGTGGCCTCACTTTTTTTTGTTGGCCCTGTGTTCGGGTAGTGAAGACACAATTGGGCCCAAGTCGGCCTGTGAGCACGGCTGGTTCCCGGTGCGTTGTGTGCGGTCTAATGTTTAGTCCCACCTCGCCCGTGGAAGGCGCGCCCGACATGTTTATAAGCGCTGGCGAGGCCACTGTGTCGAACTCCTCTTGGTACTTATTTGGGCGCTTAAACACGATGCTCGCAGCTGTATGCTCTCTGACCCGCGGGCCCATGTGTGGCCAGCCCCATGCACTGTGACTCAGAACGACTTGCCTTCTGTGGGCGCAGACCTATTATGAGACTGGCTGGGGCCGGTAGCACCTGGGTGGTCAATTTTTTTTCTTTTTATTTTTTTGTCTTAGGTGTTTTTTCAATGTCGGGCGTGCCTTTGCATTTATCGTGGTTCTGATCGCATGTGCACGCATTCCGCATCGCATGTCTGATTGCCATTTTTGTTTCCGTGTTTTTGCTATTATGTAATCTTTTTTTCCAATGTATGGGAGTGCACTGCTTAGTAAATCATACCCGTAATGCGTTGATTATGGTTCTGTACTGCACGTTCATATATTTCTGTTCTGCATTGATTATTTACATGTTTGCGTTTTTCTTTTTCTGTTTTTGCTCTTATGTATTCTTTTTTCAAATTTAGGTTCGTTCACTGCTTTGTTGGTTATGCTAAAACTTCATTCGACAATAGTCTGTACTGCATTCGTACACATTTTGCATTGCATGCGTCCTGTTTGCACACTGCGACTCATTTTTCGTTTTGTGCACTGCTCGAATCTAATGATACATTAGCAAACAACAAAAAACAAATTATCATAGGTATTCTATACGACAATTTCATCACCAGCAAACTAAGTTGAATAGAAAGCAAACTAACGTAATCAAAGTTCATCATTACAAAGCGATTCAGCATGGCAAGGAAACTAGGTTCAGCACACAAGCAAACTAACGATACATAAGCAAACAACATAAAGCAAATTTGATGATAATTCTAAAAGAACGCTGGCATTGTTGGCTCCTGGCCGGCACCATCTTCTTCTTCACCAGTTAGGCTCTCCCCATCCCCAGCTGCTCCTGACATGCTTCTTGGGGGGCTCCTCCTTCTCCAGCTTTGCACAACGAAGGCCATCGTGGGTGAGGGTGATGCGGTTCCATATCTCGTACACTGCGTAGGCGTCCTTTGCCACGTACTCAATGTGCCTCATGGACAGAGGCAGGGTGGTCCAGCGCTGGTGCTCGTCGTCGGTGATCTTCTTCTTCATGTTGTTGTAGTAGTCGTCGATGAGCATGCCGGAGACGTCTCCAAGGGAGTCCAACGCCTTGGTTGCCTCGGGCACCCTCCACTCCTTCTGGATGTCGACGAAGTTAGAGACCTCCAGTTTGACGCGCTCCATCCTGGTTTTGTCGCCGTTGATGGAGAAGCCTGCAAAGGTGTACCTGGGGTCGGCGAGGAAGTTGTCGAAGACGGTGCACCTTTCAGAGGCGCTCATTTGGAAGAGCAGCACTGGGTGATTCTTGCCAATGGAGAGCTGGCAGAGGGCGGGTTTCTATGTTGCTTCAGGGTCGTTGTCGTACTCGAGATCAATGCCGATGATCTTGTGGCGCTGGAGGCTGAGGTGGCGCTCGTACAACGCGAGGGAGATCGCCATCTGCTTCTTGTCTTTGGTGTGGATGACGTGCAACTTGGTGTTACCGTGCGCCTCCACGGCCTTGTCGCCCTTGTACTCATCGGTGAACATCATCGCCGGTAGCAGGGCTTGGCGCTTTTGCGTTGATATGGGGTGATTTGGTGGTAGCGCAATGGATACTTGTGTTGTTGTGGATGAGAAGGCCTTTGGCAGGGGTCTGAATTTAAGGGGAGGGCGCGGGGTGGGATGGCCTCGTCGGATGAACTGCACGATCACGCTGATGATGCAGTTGTGCATATCGTGGGTTGGTTTTGCATATGTGATCGTGGGCTTGTGGCGATGGAACTGCTCCGATTGGGTGGTTGTATGCGAACGTGGGGTTTTTAAGGTGGTTTTGTTTTATTTTTGATCAACAATTTTGTTTAACCACCACTTTTCTGTGCGAACGGGCATTTTGTCATGTTTTATATATGTATACTGCGTGATAACGTAACTGCATTGCTTACACTTCCGCACTGCATCGCGTATAAACCAGAACTGCAATTGTGTATACATGTGTGTACTTCATCGTTTTTTTGCGTGTCTTTGCTATATTCTTCGGCGATCTGCATTGCGCAATGGCATGCACTACATATTTCTACCGCCATGTACTGCATCTTGTTATTGCCTGTACTTACTGCAGTCCCTGGTACGGGAGGGGTAGGGAAATGGGAGGGGGGGTGCCCCCCCCACTTTTTTTCTTAGTTGGTCTTGTTGGGCTTGTGTTCGGGTAGTTTAGAGACGCATGTACATGGTCAATTTTTGTGTGGCTGGGGCCGGTATCATTTGGGTGGTCAATTTTTTTCTTTGTATTTTTTTCAATGTCGGGGAGTGCACTGCTTTTTGGTAAATCATCGGTGCACTGCATTGATCAGGGTTATGTACTGGATGTGAACTTCATTCCATACTACATGTACAGTTTTCATTTTTGTTCCCGTGTTTTTACTTTTTTGTAATCTTTTTTTTTTGAATGTATGGGACTGCACTGCTTAGCAAATTACAGTTGTACTGCATTGGTTATGGTCCTGTACTACATGTTCGTGTACTTCCGCACTGCGTTTATTATTTCCGTTTTCGCGTTTTTCTTCATCGCTGTGTTCTATGCCGTGTATATATTCATCTACATAATGCGGAACTGGATTGCTATAGCGTACTGCATCCCGTAACGAAATGCATTGCATTTTTCTAGTACTGCGTACTGCATTTGTTTTTTGCCTGTGCTTACTGCACTGTACGGGAGGTTTAGGGGGAGAGGGGAGGGGGGCCCACTTTTTTGTGTGGCACTTATTTGAAGGTAGACTTTTTTTCGGATGCGTTTTCTTAACATGCGTGTTGTTTTTGATTTTAACTTTTTTTACAAACTGTATGTATTTTATTTTTGTTTTACCGTTTGAACTTTATGATTCTTCACAGAGAACTGCATCATGTGTGTTTTTTTTTCGTTTTTTAGTAATATGTGCGTTTTGATGTAGACTGGCTTATTTTATCCGGGCCGTTTTTGGGCCGGCCCGTTTTTTGTGACCCTTTTTGCGACACGCGATCCTCCTATGTATCCCTTCTAGGCTATTCCACCGCTCCGCTGTCAGAGAGAGAGACCGAGAACAATCCCCTCTCCTCTCTTGCAGTTTCTCCCGAGGCATCTCTCCCTCGAGCAAAACCGCCGATGCGCGCAGCAACCGCCGTCGCCCGGGGAACTGCCGCCCTCAAGAGGTCCTTATTCCTACATTCCGCGTCGCTATCCGCTCTATGAGCCCTTGCTGTTGTGCTCCCGCAGCCCTTTCCTGTCTGTTCCCGTCGCCGCCCCCCCTTCGCCCTTCCCGTCGCCGCACACTTTTTTGTGGTACGTTCCGCTTGGCCTCGGTGCTGATCGTCCCCTCATCTTGTTTTTGTGATTCTTGTAGTTGCTGTCGCTCTTTTTGCTTGTGTAATTTTTCCGTAGATAGTCGGTTTTATCTCGTTTTGAAGTCGATAGTTGTGTGTAGCAATGTGGATCTAGGGTTTCGTGAGATTTTCGCCGATTTTGTTGCTTATGTCTGTCACTTCGTCCTTGTGCTGCAGGAAAACGCTATGTCTTCACCGAGCAGAGTGGGAGAAGGAGTTCAGGGTATGTGGAGTGCTTATTTTTAGGCTTTGTTTATTTTGTTTGATGTTTATCTAGTTTCCTAATTCATCATGCATATTGGTTTATGCTCTGTTAGTTGTCAGTGTTCGTTTGCATTATTTTGTCATGTGATGTTTTGTAATTTCTGTTTTCTGGTTTTTTAAATCCAGTAGTTATTGCAGTGCTCATAATGATACACCAATTGACTCTCCTTGTCCTGGTGGTAAGGATCATGGTGTCGAGGGAGGACATTAAGTGAATTCGCCGATTGAATCTTCTCCCATAAGTGTGGCCCCTCCTTCTGGTATGTGATTAATTTGTTTATTTTTGTGTATGTTGGTTGCTTGATGTTTCTAGAAATTGGTGTTGCTTTGTTTTATCTAGTCCGACATTTTTGTTGCGAACAACCGTGAATTTAGTATATGCAGCACTGCATTTATTTTTATATGTGAACTCCACTGTATGTATGTGTGAACTGCATTGTTGTTTTATTCAAGTTTTTTGTACAATGCATTATTTTTTATTTTGAGTTTATGGTTGGAACCTTTGCATTTATATGTCTAAGCTGCATCTTGCATTTGTTCTTTTTGTGCAATTTTTAACGAACATAGTCAAACTTTATTTTGACGCAGTGTCTGTTTTCCATCCTGGGGCACCTGGGTTTGAGAGGTTACTCAATTGATTGACCATTATTTTGCAGAGGGTAATGTTGGTGTGAGCTTTGATCAAAGACGTCCTGTCTTGTCTGAAACACAATCGCAGTCTGTTGATGGTACAGAGGAAGTTACACAGGATTGGATGGTCCCGGAACAGTTTCTTCAATATGAGTTGAAGCAAAGCAAGAAGAAGTTGAGGTTTGAAATTGAGTCAAAAGAGTTTGTTGAGAAGGAGAAGCAGAGGAGATCTACAGATGGTGCCAAGGGTGGTAAATTTGGTAAGGTGAAGCAGCCTTCTTTGCAGAAGAAGAGGTTGAGTACTGTTGCTGAGGAAGGTGGTACACCTCAGCGGAGTCCACATGTTGCTGGAACGAAGAAGAATCTTGGAAAGAGAACTGCTGAAGCTGGTGGAAGTGATGATCCTCAGCGCAAACGACTACATGTCACTGAAGGTCCCAATTCCGATGACGACGACTTTGTGCTTGCTGATTATGTGAAGGGTGTTCATCCTTCTAGACGCAAAGACTGTGGTTCATCTAAGAGTCTACCCAAGCATGCCCGTGATGATGTCGACGAAGATGTTGGTGGTGACTCTGGCGAGGAGGTGGATGCTGCTCCAAAGGTTTGTTGAAGTGCACTGCATTTGTTTCCTTCATTTGTTATTCTTTCTGTATTCTATATGTCTCTTTTTTATGCCTAGTCTTCTAATGTGGACTGCATTTCCCTTTACACAGAGGAAGAAGTCTAGTAAGAGCAATGCAACTGAAGATGATGCTGAGGGAGATGATTCTCGATTTAACAAGACCGTGCGGTTGTCGCTTCCCACTGTTTGCAAGGCCGCTTCTTTGTTTAAAGAGGCGCATTGCAGACGTGTTAGGGATGCTGGATTTGGTGTTGTCTTTGATCTTACAGTAAAGAAAAATGTGTTGCGCATTCTTATGTGCTATCTGATGGGAGTGATTGACCCTGCCACCATGGTAATGGACTTTGGGAATGGCAGGGTTCTTCGAATCAATCATGATGCAGTTCATCACATTTTTGATTTACCTATTGGACGTCACACTGCACCCATGCCTGCTTCCAGCGGTCATGATGAATCACTGACTGCCCTCAAGGATGAGCTTGGCTTTGACCGTTCAAAAAGTATAGGTGTCAAGGACTTGCTTGAGAAGTTGAAGGTGTTGGTGGAGAAAGATGATTATGTGAGTGTTGACCTTGTTGTGAAGGTGTTCTTCCTGATACTTTACCAGAATTTGCTGTGCCCGGGGCCTGCAATTCGTTTGGGTAGAGTTTCTGCGATGGCAGGGAACATGGATTATGCGGCTATGGCTCAGATGCACTTTTGTCAGCTTGTTGTTGATGAGTTGTAGGCAGCTGTGGTTAGGTGGCAAACAGAAGGCAGCAAGCAGAATTGTGCAGAGGGTTGTGCCATTGTCCCTCTGATTATGTATCTTGACTGCTTGAAGCTTCGCAAATTTTCAGTCATGCACACGTTGACGCCACGCGCGTCATACCTGATGACCAAGGACCTGATGAAGTTGTGTAATGAGGATGTGCTTGTGAAGGGAAATATTTACCTGGAAAGTTACAAATTTGGGAAGCTGCCGGTTAGTGCATCTGATTTTTTAATATCATATTTTTTTTAAAAAATGTGCAGCCATTATAAATGTGAACTTTTCTAGTACTCACATGTGTACTTCTCTTTGCATGTTGTCTTTTTTTTCAGTGGAAGGCGTCAGGTGATATTGTGTACAACCGTCTTGTTGCAGTTTTACACGGCAGCTCTGATGCGGGGCCTAGCACTCATGCTAGGTTTTATGAGCCTATCTGTAGTCAGCTTCCTGCCTGTGATGATGAGGTGCCGCATACTCATGGTTTCATGCCACGACAGATGTTTGATAATACAAGCTCTTATAAACAGACATTTGTTGGCGGCAAAAAACATGAGGAGATTGATGAGCTTCTTCTGAAGGTTCTAAAGCTGACAGAAGATTTACCAACCTCTGGTGACAGGTTGAGGACAGTTGCTGGTTTTTTCCTTGTTGGCCATGGCCCACGAGATGAAGATATTGTTGCTGCTCACAATTTTGATTGTGGTGTGATTGAAAGCCTGAAGATTGCAGTGACAAATGTTCGGTCTTCGTATGCTCAATTGAGACATTCACAGGAAGAAAAATGCGGTCGGTATGAGAAGGATGCTGGGCATATTTTGGACGAAATGACCCGTCAGGACACTGATGTTGGCGCTGACAATGTATGTTCTAGGTTTTTTGTGGCTTTGAACCTCTTTTTTGTGTATTATGTTAACTGCTCCTCACTATTTTTGTTTTTTTTTGTTTTAGGCTGGAGTGGAATCTTCTGGTGTCGATGGAACTAGAGATGATGGAGTTGGTCAGGTATAAATACTCCTGCCATGTCTGTTCTGCCATGCGTCCCTTTTTCTTTGAACTTGCATTTGTTTGCTTCCCATTTTTTTGTTTTTTTGTGTACTTCACTGTTGTGAAGTGTGTACTGCTTGTGCATAGTTGAAGTTTTGTCTTTTTTGGTCGGTACCATCCTATTTCTCGTTTTTGGTTTGTTCTTTGCCCGTAGACTGGTGTTGCTGCTTGTGATGTGCACAAAGAGACCTACGATGGCTCTGGGAAGGATGTGGTCTTGGCTAATGCATCGTCCCCTCTCGATGTTGTAGCTGATAAAGTATAGTTGTATTACTTGTTCTGTTAGTGGGTTGTAATCTAATTTTTTGTTGTTTGTTATAAACTTGATGTACGCTGTTATGTTACTCCATATGTATTTTCATTTACATATGTTAGCTGCAATAGTTTTACATGTGTGAGCTTCATTGTTTGTGTATGAAGCTGCAGTTCTTTGGCATCGCGTCCATCTTGATTTACATACGTGAGCTTCAGTATTTAACATAACTGAACTACAGCGTTTGTCAAAGTGAACTGCAGTTCTTTTTTTATGTATATGTGGGTTGCAGTTGTAGTTGTGTTTGACACACGTGTGTTGGTGTTGTTATGCATATGTGGACTGTAGTTGTTATGTGTATGTTGTCAGTAGTCTTTTGACATAAGTGTGCTGTGTGTTGTTGGGTTAGTTATCCCCACGCTCATTTTTGTGTTACTGTGTGTTTTTAAACTTGTTGATGGCCGTGGCAGTGTTGATGCTTCTGTATCGGTTGCCATTGACTGTGCAGATCCTTCTGTAGCTCAAGGATCCCATGATGCTGTTCCCTCCATTCGTCATGAAGATTCTGATGTTGGCATTGAAAAGCCACTGGAGAATGTTGCCCCTGCTGCTAGTGTTGTTGCTTCCCCTGTCTGTTTGGTGTCCAATGATGTTCCAGAAGTATCGAGAGTGGAGCCTCATGTAGTTGAAGTATCTAAGGACGTTGCTGTTGACCAGACTGTTGTAAATCCAGAGAATGCTGATGGTGCTGCAGAAGGAAAGTCCAGTGAGGTTGTGGTGGATTCGTCGCAACCTATGCAAGAAAATATTTTGCTCAGCTCTGAAGAACAGCAGCCTGAAGACTCTGACACTGAAGGCAAGAGTTTTTTTTAATAGTGTAGTTTGAAGTTTTTCTCATTCATCTTGTTTAATTACTATGGTATCTGTATTAGATGTTTAATGATAAGTGAAACTTGATCTTTTGTCTATGATTTTCAAAATAGCTAGCAAAATTTCCTTATCTTAATATTTAAACTTCATTGTTTGGATAAGTGAACTTCATCTTTTTTATTACAGCTGACAAACTTCCTGTTGTGACACCGTCGAGCATTGATCTAGCTCTTCTGAAAAGATACAATGAGTTGTACACTGCTATTACGAGGGTTCGGAAGGACAAGAAGAAGAAGTATGGTTTTTTTGAAATTGTTTTGTTCATATGTATTATCTAATTTTTGTATTTACCCCTTTTTCTTTGTTGTTATTTTTTTAGTATCTTATGTTTCAGTTTTTCATGAAAAATTCAGGGACATGATATCTTTTAAAACTGAGATGGGTGATATTTGCATTGGCGAAGTTGGTCAATCCTTTTGGGATAAAGGGATGCTCACTACAAGGCTTTTAGATCTTGGGGTTTCTTTGCTGGTAGATAAGTTTAAGGGATCTCCAACAATGGTTGTCCCGTACCATATTTGTGTAAGAATGCAGAAATTTTTGTTTTATTTTTTGATTTTCTTTTTCGATTTAGATGCATTTAATTGTTTTGCTTGAGCACTATTTGATTTTTGGTTTTGTTTCAGCAGACAAATATTTGGAATGCTGGTACTGTAGGCAGGAGTGTTAAAATGATGTTCTCCTCAAAAGCCGAGGAGCGTGTTGATAAAAAGGATATGGTGAGAGACGTTTTTATGTGTTGAAAACTATATTTTGTCTGTTTTGTTTTTATAGTGTTCTGTTTTTTCTTCTTATAATAATTTTCTTTATTTTTTCATGCTTCCAACAGGTCCTTTTTGCAACTTTTGATCCGCCAGATACGAGGGATGGTGTTGGTCATTATTGTGTAGTTGCGTTAAATTGAAAGAAAGGCGGTTTGAATTTCTTGACTCGCTCAACAAACCTGGCAACCCTGATGCGGTCAGGGTTTTTAGGAGGATTGTTAAAAATATCAAGCGTGCATGGAAAGAAGGGAGCTTAAGTTCTGATGAGCCGCTAAATCCTCCTACACTTGATGGATTTGTGTTGAAACATGTCATTGTCCCATTGCAGCCAAATGGGTGCGTTCTTTTCAGCCCTTCTGTCATACTGTTCAAGTTTTTTTTCACTTCATTTTTGTGAAACTAATGTTTTTTATTCTCTTTATTGCAGGCATGATTGTGGATTCTATATGTTTCAATTCTTGCAGACATGGGATGGTGTTCGAGTTGCTAATTTTGGGGTGGAGCACATTGGCTACATCAGAAAGGTCATGCTCTATAGCTGGCTAACATCGAGGAAGTGTTGCCTTGATTTAACATCACTTCTAATTTTTGCAGATAAAGGTTGTTTTATTGAACTTCTTTATCCTCCTTTTATTTTTTTGTCTACTGTTTGGTTCCCTTCTTTATGGTCAAGTGAGCTGCATTGTTCTCTATATGTGGGCTGCATTGCTGTATACAAGTGTGGGCTGCATTGATGTAGACTAGTGTGCTGCAATGCTGTAGACAAGTGGGATGCATTGCTGTATACAAGTGTGGGCTGCATTGATGTAGACTAGTGTGCTGCAATGTTGTAGACAAGCGGGCTGCGTTGCTGTATACAAGTGTGGGCTGCATTGATGTAGAGAAGTGTGCTGCATTGTTGTAGAGAAGTGTGCTGCATTGCTGTATACAAGTGTGGGCTACATTGATGTAGAGAAGTGGGCTGCATTACTGTATACAAGTGTGGGCTGCATTGATGTAGAGAAGTGGGTTGCATTCTTTGTAGAGAGTGTCTTTGCATTCTGTATACAAGTGTCTTTGCATTCTTCAGAGAGAAGTGGGCTGCATTGCTGTATACAAGTGTGGGCTGCATTGATGTAGAGAAGTGTGCTGCATTCTATTTTTCTGTATACATGTTTTTTGGTTTTTGTGTTTTGTGCTGAGTGCTTCTATGTTTTTTCTGCACGTTTTTAGGTTTTGATGGGGGGCTTCATGAAGGCTGTACGTCACTGTTTGAGTCCCAGGGTTCTGAGGTGGTTATGGAGGATTGTGTCATTCAAATCTCTCCAAATAATTCTGGTTCTTTGGCTAGAGATGGTTTGAACACAAATGTGGCGTCTGGACCTGATGGTGGAAGTGTCTCTCGACCTAGCTCTCCACACGATGTATATGATGTTGATGATGATGATTTTGTTACGCCGTGTGCACGTGCCACTAGGAATAGGAGTGCAGCAATTAATCGTCCTCCTTTGGATGAGGTTGAAGTATTTTCGAACAAGAGGGCAGGTGAGAGGGCTTTTAAGTTGAGATGCTCTATAGAGAAATTGAAGCCTCCGAGGTTCAAATATATTGATGAGGCGATTAAAATAAAGGATCTTGTTCTCAGCAAAGATTTTGTAACCAAATATCGCGAGTAAGTTTTATGTGATGTGTGTGCCCTTCATCCTTTTTGTGTGTTTTGATTTTAATTCTAATTTTATTGATCCCATCTGTGTATGTTTACTGCAGGAACGCGTTCTTTATGGTGCATGGTCCTTTTGGTGATGTCGATACTTACAATATCGACTATATCTATGATACATTTGGCAAAGGAGCTTTAATGGATTCGTATATCATGGATTTTGTCATCAAGTACTGGAAGCAAGACCCTGAATTGGGTTTAGCTTATCAATCCGGTGAACGTGTGCTACTTTCACCTTTATTTATCACGGTAAACGTTTGCTATCATTCTTTCCTATTGCACTGGCTTTTTCATGTCCATGCCTGCGTGCATTGTTTATTCTTTTTTTCATGTCCTTTTTTTGTTCTTTTTGTGTGCAGCACGTTCTTCAAATGAAAACCTCTGTGGCGACAGATAATGACGGAAATCCCGTGTTGCCAGTTGTGCATAGCTCGTTTGTTTTAGAAGATGCAGTTAACCAGTTCAAGTTTTTTGTGAGCGATGACGCAAACCTGTTGGATGCAAAACTTGTAAGTTCATTGTTTTTTGTCATTTATTTTTCCTGGTTTGTTGCATTTCTTTTTATTGTTTTTTAGGAACAGTGGTCCTGGTGCTACGTGTCGGAAGAACTTTTCATTTCATTTTTTATGCGAACAGATTATGATGCCGCGATTCAAGGATGGTCATTATTCCTTATACACGATGAACCAGCATGGCGAGACGCTTGATATCCATGACAGTAGGAAGTACACTTGCCATCCTGATGTCACGACAAGGTGGCGCAGGACTGACTACCACGCAGATTGCACTGAAGTGGTATGTTATTTTTTCTTGCCAAGCGTAAAGCTTTTTTGTGTTTATCCTACTGCATTTTTTTCATAAACTGCACATGCAAATTTTAGCACACATAGAACCACAATTGTTTATCTAGTGCACTGCAACATATGCGCGACAAAACTGCATTTTTCTCACGTGCACTTAAAAGAGGGATTGTCTAGACGTTTGAGAACAACTTTTATATTTTTTTTGGTTCGTTTGAATATCAACTTTGATCCGTGATGTATGTTATTCTTACCTTGTGCTTCCTTTTTTTGCCAGATGAGGAGGATGACTCAGCTGCTGAAGGCGATTTATGGTGAAAAAATGTATAAATCAAAGAACCACCCTGACTGGGTTAAATTGGCAGAGAAGCCATCTTACCCTATCGTGCCAGCGCAGGGAGCAAATGAGTGCGGAATCTATGTTCTGAGGATGACGCAGTTGTATGACGGCCAACGTCTAGTTGAGAAAATTTTGAAATCCGACGTAACACCTTCTCTGTTTTCTTTTCACTTTCTTGTTCTTTATGACAACCTTTTTTTTAATCACTGGTCTGCATTTTTTCTTTTTTCTTTTTTCAGCCTGCCGTTGAAGATTGGAAGGCAGAGTACATGTTCCAGTTGCTGTTCAATTCAAAAATGTTGTGTTATGAAGACATGCCGCTTGAGCTATGTGAACTGATTGCGGACCTCGGGCTCACTTCCCTGTCGCAATCCCAGACGCAGTAACAGTCATTTGGGGCACTGTTTTCTACTGAGGGCAAAAGGTTGTGCGTGGACAATAACTAGGGTTTGATGTTGTGTATGTGTGTGCTAACTAAGGTAGATAATGTATGAAAAAGACTTTTTTTTTCTATTGTTGTGTTTTTTCTTGTTCTTTTATGCAGCAGTATATGTGGACGAATTTGTATATATAAGTGTATAATTTTATTTTTTGGTGACGACCACGGTCTATGTGAACTGGCATTTGTCACGCTTATATGTATGGTATGTTTTTGATAAACTGCATCGCATTTGATGCCGAACTTCTTTGTCCAACAAAAAGTACTGCATTTTTTTGTCTTCCAAATTCAGCGCTGCACGTGTGTGCATGCCGAAACTGCATTGCTTTATGATACCGCACTGCTTTTTTTGCCATCCCCCTGTGAGGCTGAGCCTGGAACGAGCCGGAGCAGGTGGCGACGCGGCTTGCCGCAGCGCCGCATGCGTAGGCGAGTCCGTCATACCCCGTCGCCCTCTCTATCTTAGGGGTGTGGCTCCGGGGTTGCATGCGTCTCCTTTGATGGAAAAACAGAATGTCTGCACTGCGCCTGTCAACCAAGCGCTGCATGCGTTAAGCGAGGTCGAAAGGGGGTGGGAGGAGGGTCGTGACCCCCTCCCCATCCCCTCGCGAGGCCGAGCCTCGAACGAGCCGAGCAGCGGCGGCGTGGCTTTGGCGCGCGCATGTGTAGGCGAAGTCCGTCATACCCCGTCGCCCCCTGTCTATCTTAGGGGTGTGGCTCCGGGTTTGCGTGTGTCCCCTTTGATGGAAAAATAGAATGTCCGCACTGCGCCTGTCAACCAAGCGCACAACATGCGTTAGCGCGAGGCCGAGTAGGGGGTGGGGAGGGGGTCGTGACCCCCCTCCCAATCCTCCTGCGAGGCCGAGCCTGGAACGAGCCGGAGCAGGAGGCGACGCGGCTTGCCACGGCGCCACATGCGTAGGCGAGTCCGTCATACCGCGCCGCCCCCTGTCTATCTTCGGGGTGTGGCTTCGGGGTTTGCGTGCATCCCCTTTGATGGAAAAACAGAATGTCCACACAGCGTCTATCAACCAACCGCACTGCATGCGTTAGCGCAAGGCCGAGCAGGGGGTGGGGAGGGGGGGTCGTGACCCCCCTCCCCATCCCCCTGCAAGGCCGAGCCTGGAACGATCCGGAGCAGGCGGCAACGCGGCTTGCCACGGCGCCGCATGCGTAGGCAAGTCCGTCATACCCCGTCGCCCCCTGTCTATCTTAGGGGTGTGGCTTGAGGGTTTGCGTGCATCCCCTTTGATGAAAATCTGAGCGTCGATCTGCGCTGTCAACCAACCGCCTTTGCATGCGTTAGCACGAGGCGGCAGGGGTGGGGAGGGGTCGTGACCCTCCCCATCCCCTCGCGAGGCCGAGCTGAACGGGCGGAGCAGGCGGCAACGCGTCTTGCCGCGGCGCCACATGCGTAGGCGAGTCCGTCATACCCTGTTGCGCCCTGTCTATCTTAGGGGTGTGGCTCCGTGGTTTACGTGCATCCCCTTTGAAGGAAAAACAGAATGTCCGCACTACGCCTGTCAACCAAGCGCACTACATGCGTTAGCGCGAGGCCGAGCAGGGGGTGGGGAGGGGGGTCGTGACCCCCTCCCCATCCCCCTACGAGGCTGAGCCTGGAACGAGCCGGCGCAGGCGGCGATGCGGCTTGCCGCGGCGCCGCATGCGTAGGCGAGTCCGTCATACCCCGTCGCCCCCCTGTCTATCTTAGGGGTGTGGCTCCGGGGTTTGCATGCGTCCTCTTTGATGGAAAAATAGAATGTCCGCACTGCGCCTGTCAACCAAGCGCACTTCATGCGTTAGGGCGAGGCCGAGCAGGGGTGGGAAAGGGGGGTCATGACCCTCCCTCCCCATCCCCCTGCGAGGCCGAGCCTGGAACGAGCCGGAGCAGGCGGTGACGCGGCTTGCCGCGGCACCGCATTTGTAGGCGAGTCCGTTATACCCCGTCGCCCCCTATCTATCTTACGGGTGTGGCTCCGGGGTTTGCGTGCGTCCCCTTTCATAAAAAAAAACAGAATGTCCGCACTGCGCGTGTCAACCAAGCGCACTGCGTGCGTTAGAGCGAGGCCGAGCAGGGGGTGGGGAGGGCGGGTTTTGACCCCCTCCCCATCCCCCTGCGATGCCGAGCCTGGAACGAGCCGGAGCAGGCGGCGACGTGGCTTGCCACGGCGCCGCATGCGTAGGCGAGTCCGTCATACCCCGTCGCCCCTTGTCTATCTTAGGGGTGTGGCTCCAGGGTTTGCGTGCGTCCCATTTGATGGAAAGACAGAATGTCCGCACTGCGCCTGTCAACCAAGCGCACTGCGTGCGTTAGCGCGATGCCGAGAAGGGGGTGGGGAGCGGGGTCATGACACCTCTCCCAATCCCCTGCGAGGCCGAGCCTGGAACGAGCCGGGGCAGGTGGCGACGCGGCTTGCCGCAGCGCCGCATGCGTAGGCGAGTCAGTAATACCCCGTCGCCCCTGTCTATCTTAGTGGTGTGGCTCCGGGGTTTGCGTGCGTCCCCTTTGATGAAAAAACAGAATGTCCACACTGCGCCTGTCAACAAAGCGTACTACGTGCGTTAGCACGAGGCTGAGCAATCGCCGCCTGCTCCGGCTCATTCCAGGCTCGGCCTTGCAGGGGGGTGGGGAGGGGAGTCGTGACCCCCCTCCCCATCCCCTGCAAGGCCGAGCCTGGAACGAGCCGGAGCAGGCGGCGACGCGGCTTGCCATGGCGCCGCATGCGTAGGCGAGTCCGTCATACCCCGTCGTCCCCTGTCTATCTTAGGGGTGTGGCTCGAGGGTTTGCGTGCATCCCCTTTGATGAAAAAACAGAACGTCCACACTGCGCCTGTCAACCAAGCGCACTGCGTGTGTTAGCGCGAGGCCGAGCAGGGTGTGGGGAGGGGGGGTCGTGACCCCCTCCCCATCCCCCTATGAGGCCGAGCCTGGAATAAGATGGAGCAGGCGGCGACGCGGCTTGCCGTGGCGCCGCATGCATAGGCGAGTCCGTCATACCCTGTCGCCTCCTGTCTATGTTAGGGGTGTGGCTCCGGGTTTGCGTGCGTCCCCTTTGAGGAAAAATAGAATGTCCGCACCGCGCCTGTCAACCAAGCGCATTGCGTGCGTTAGCGCGAGGCCGGCGGGGGGGGGGGGGTGGTCGTGACCTCCCCATCCCCTGCGCGAGGCCGAGCCCGAACGAGCCGGAGCAGCGGCGACGCTGCTTGCCGCAGCGCCGCATGCGCGGGCGAAATCTATCCCCCGTCGCCCCTATCTATCTTAGGGGTGTGGCTCCGGGGTTTGCGTGCGTCCCCTTTGATGGAAAAACAGAATGTCCGCACTGCGCCTGTCAACCAAGCGCACTACGTGCGTTAGTGCGAGGCCGAGCAGGAGGTGGGGAGAGCGGGTCGTGACCCCCCTCCCCATCCCCATGCGAGGCCGAGCCTTGAACGAGCCGAAGCAGGCAGCGACGCGGCTTGCCGCGGAGCCGCATGCATAGGCGAGTCCGTCATACCCCGTCGCCCCTGTCTATCTTAGGGGTGTGGCTTCGGGGTTTGCGTGCGTCCCCTTTGATGGAAAAACAGAATGTCCGTGACCGCTTGTCAACCAAGCGCCTTTGCATGCGTTAGCACGAGGCGGCAGGGGTGGGGAAGGGTCGTGACACTCCTCCCCATCCCTCGCGAGGCCGAGCTCGAACGAACCAGCAAAGAAGCGGCGACGCTGCTTGCCGCGGCGCCGCATGCGAGGGCGAATCTGTCATACCCGTCGCCCTGTCTATCTTAGGGTGTGGCTCGGAGTTTGCGCGTCGTCCTTTGATGGAAAAACAGAATGTCCGCACTGCGCCTGTCAACCAAGCGCACTGCATGCGTTAGCGCGAGGCCGAGTAGGGGGTGGGGAGGGGGGTCATGACACCCCTCCCCATCCCCCTGCGAGGCCGAGCCTGGAACGAGCCGGGGCAGGGGGCGATGCGGCTTGCCGTCGCGCCGCATGCGTAGGCGAGTCCGTCATACCCCGTCGCCCCCTGTCTATCTTAGGGGTGTGGCTCCGGGGTTTGCGTGCGTGCCCTTTGATGGAAAAACAAAATTTCCACACCGCGCCTGTCAACCAAGCGCACTGCCTGCGTTAGCGTGAGGCCGAGCAGGGGGTGGGGAGGGGTGTCGTGACCCCCCTCCCCATCCTCTGCGAGGCCGAGCCTGGAACGAGCCAGAGCAGGCGGCAACGTGGCTTGCCGCGGCGCCGCATGCGTAGGTGAGTCGGTCATACCCCATCGCCCCCTGTCTATCTTAGGGGTGTGGCTCCGGGGTTTGCGTGCGTCCCCTTTGATGGAAAAACATAATGTCTGCACTGCGCCTGTCAACCAAGCGCACTACATGCGTTAGCGCAAGGCCGAGCAGGGGGTGAGGAGGGGGGGGGTCATGACCCCCCTCCCCATCCCCCTGCAAGGCTGAGCCTGGAACGAGCCGGAGCAGGTGGCGACGCGGCTTGCCGTGGCACCACATGCGTAGGCGAGTCCGTAATACCCTGTCGCCCCTGTCTATCTTAGTGGTGCGGCTCCGGGGTTTGCGTGCGTCCCCTTTGATGGAAAAACAGAATGTCCACACTGCGCCTGTCAACCAAGCGCACTGCGTGCGTTAGCGCGAGGCCGAGCAGGGGGTGGGGAGGGGGGTCGTGACCCCCCTCCCCATCCCCTGCAAGGCCGAGCCTGGAGCGAGCCAGAGCAGGCGGCGACGCGGCTTGCCACGGCGCCGCATGCGTAGGTGAGTCCATCATACCCCGTCGCCCTGTCTATCTTAGGGGTGTGGCTCTGGGGTATGCGTGCGTCCCCTTTGATGGAAAAACAGAATGTCCGCACTGCGCCTGTCAACCAAGCGCACTATGTGCGTTAAGCGAGCGGCGGGGGTGGGGAGGGTCGTGACCCTCCCCATCCCTCGCGAGGCCGAGCCTGGAACAAGCCGGAGCAGGTGGCGACGCGGCTTGACGCGGCGCCACATGCGTAGGCGAGTCCGTAATACCCCTTCGCCCCTGTCTATCTTAGTGGTGTGGCTCCGGGGTTTGCGTGCGTCCCCTTTGATGGAAAAACAGAATGTCCACACTGCGCCTGTCAACCAAGCGCACTGCATGCGTTAGCGGCTCGGCCTTGCAGGGGGTGGGGAGGGGTCGTGACCCCCCTTCCCATCCCCCTGCAAGGCCGAGCCTGGAACGAGCCGGAGCAGGCGGCGACGCGGCTTGCCACGGTGCCGCATGCGTAGGCGAGTCCGTCATACCCCGTCTCCCTTGCTATCTTAGGGGTGTGGCTCCGGGGTTTGCGTGCATCCCCTTTGATGAAAAAACAGAATGTCCGCACTGCGCCTGTCAACCGAGCGCACTGCGTGCGTTAGCGCGAGGCAGAGTAGGTGGTGGGAAGGGGGGGGGGTCATGACCCCCTCCCCATCCCCGTGCGAGGCCGGGCCTGGAACGAGCCGGAGCAGGTGGCGCCGTGGCTTGCCGCGGCGCCGCATGCGTAGGCGAGTCTGTCATACTCTGTCGCCCTGTCTATCTTAGGGGTGTGGTTCTGGGGTTTGCGTGCGTCCCCTTTGATGGAAAAACAGAATGTCCGCACTGCGCCTGTCAACCAAGCGCACTGCATGCGTTAAGCGAGGCGGAGGCGAGGGGGGGGGGTCGTGACCCCATCCCCATCCCTCGCGAGGCCAGCGAACGAGCCGGAGCGGCGGCGTGCGCGGCTTGCCGCGGCGCCGCATGTGTAGGCGAGTCCGTCATACCCCGTCGCCTGTGCCTATCTTAGGGGTGTGGCTCCAGGGTTTGCGTGCGTCCCCTTTGATTGAAAAACAGTATGTCCGCACTGTGCCTGTCAACCAGCGCGCGCTGCGTAGCGTTAGGTCGAAGCGGCGATGGTGGGGGGGGTCATGGCCCCCCCCCCCCCGCGGCGCGGAGCTGGAACGAGCCGGAGCAGGCGGCGACACGGCTTGCCGCGGCGCCGCATGTGTAGGCGAGCCCCCTATCTATCTTAGGGGTGTGGCTCCGGGGTTTGCGTGCGTCCCCTTCGATGGAAAAACAGAATGTCCGCACTGCGCCTGTTGATACGTCTCCGTCGTAACCACTCTTCCAAACACTTTTGCCCTTGTTTTGAATCTAACTTGTATGATTTGAATGGAACTAACCCGGACTGACGCTATTTTCAGCAGCATTGCCATGGTGTTGTTTTATATGCAGAAAAAAAAGTTCTTGAAATGACCTAAAACTCCACGGAATATCTTAGAATAAATAATAAAAAATCCTCGCCAAAGATGAAGGCCAGGGGCCCCACACCCTGTTCACGAGGGTGGGGGGCGCGCCCCTCCCCCTGGGCGCGCCCCCCTACCTTGTGGGCCCCCTCGTGGCCCTCCGACGCCAACTCCAACTCCATATATTGGCTTCCAGGGAGAAAAAAGTAGGAGAGAAGAAATCATCGCATTTTACGATACAGAGCCGCCTCCAAGCCCTAATCTCTCGGGAGGCTGATCCGAGTCCGTTCGGGGCTCCGGAGAGGGGATTCGTCGCCGTCGTCATCATCAACCATCCTCCATCACCAATTTCATGATGCTCACCGCCGTGCGTGAGTAATTGCATCGTAGGCTTGCTGGGCGGTGATGGGTTGGATGAGATTTATCATGTGTCGAGTTAGTTTTGTTAGGGTTTGATCCCTAGTATCCATTATGTTCTGAGATTGATGTTGCTATGACTTTGCTATGCTTAATGCTTGTCATTAGGGCCCGAGTGCCATGACTTCAGATCTGAACCTATTATGTTTTCATGAATATATGTGTGTTCTTGATCCTATCTTGCAAGTCTATAGTCACCTACTATGTGTTATGATCCGGCAACCCCGAAGTGACAATAATCGGGACCACTCCCGGTGATGACCGTAGTTTGAGGAGTTCATGTATTCACTATGTGCTCATGCTTTGTTCCGGTTCTCTATTAAAAGGAGGCCTTAATATCCTTAGTTTCCAATAGGACCCCGCTGCCACGGGAGGGTAGGACAAAAGATGTCATGCAAGTTCTTTTCCATAAGCACGTATGACTATATACGAAATACATGCCTACATTACATTGATGAACTAGAGCTAGTTCTGTGTCACCCTATGTTATGACTGTTACATGATGAACAACATCTGGCATAATTATCCATCGCTAGTCCGGTGCCTACGAGTTTTCCATATACTGGTTTACGCTTATTTACTTTTCCGTTGCTACTGTTACAATCACCACAAAAATATCAAAAACATTACTTTTGCTGTCTTTACTTTGTTAGAGTTACCACCACTATCATATTACTTGGCTACTAAACACTCTGCTGCAGATAGTAAGTTTCCAGGTGTGGTTGAATTGACAACTCAGCTGCTAATACTTGAGAATATTCTTTGGCTCCCCTTGTATCGAATCAACAAATTTGGGTTGAATACTCTACCCTCGAAAACTATTGCGATCCCCTATACTTGTGGGTTATCAAGACCTTTTTCTGGCGCCGTTGCCAGCGAGCATAGCTCTATTCTTTGAGTCACTTGGGATTTATATCTGCTGGACACTATGAAGAACTTGAAAGATGATCGAACTACTATTTTGCCCTCAACTACGAGGGAGGTAAGAAAGCGCCATCTAGCTCGCACTAGATTCTCCTACATTATGAGTAAGTTTGCGACATCTAAACCTACTACTGCTATTGATTACGATATATGCATGTTATTGATGATGCCACTTTTGCTATGCATGATACTTATCTTGAAACTACTTCTATGCTTGATACTCTTGTGCCACTCGGTGAATTTCTTGATGAGCAAATTGCGTGTCTAGAAAGAGAAATTATTGAACACGAACACGATGATGTTAGTGATGATGAGCCTATGCCTTCTATTCCTGAGGGTTATCTTTTTAGTGCTGAATCTTTTGAAGCTGTTGTTGCTTGCCAGGATAGTCTTGAATGTAAGAGGTTGCTAATTAAGTGGAGTAAAAAATCTTTTAGAGGTAGGATGAGACCCGACCCTGCTTTTGCTACTTCACCTATCTGTGTTCCTGATTATGATTATTTTATATTTCTGTCGATCCAGATATAATTACTTTGGTTGAATTTGATCCTTTTTATGGCTATGAATCTGAAACTATTGTGGCACATCTTCGTAAGTTAGATGATATAGCTGCCCTGTTTACTAATAACCTGAGATCGCGCCACTTTTATATGCTCAAAATATTTCCGTTCTCATTAAAGGGTGATGCTAAGAAATGGTTTAATTCTCTTGATCCTGGTTGTGTGCAAAGTCCTCAGGATATGATTTATTACTTCTCTGCTAAATATTTCCCTGCTCATAAGAAACAAGCTGCTTTGAGGGAAATATACAATTTTGTGCAAATTGAAGAAGAGAGTCTCCCACAAGCTTGGGGGAGGCTTCTCAAGTTACTTAATGCTTTGCCTGATCATCCTCTTAAGAAACCTGAAATATTTGATAGCTTTTATAATGGACTAACTGATGCTTCCAGAGATTACCTGGATAGTTGTGCTGGTTCTCTTTTCAGGGAAAGAACACCAGATGACGCTGGAATTTTATTGAATAATATGTTGGCAAATGAAAATAATTGGGCACCTCCTGAGCCAACTCCTGAGCCAACTCCTGAACCAGCTCCTGAGCCAGCTCCTGAGCCAATTACTGAGCCTATTCCAAAACCAACTCCAAAGAAGAGAGGTGTTCTATTTCTCAGTCCCGAAGATATGCAGGAGGCAAAGAAATCTATGAAAGAAAAAGGTATTAAAGCTGAAGATGTTAAGAATTTACCTCCTATTGAAGAAATACATGGTCTCAATTTACCGCCTATTCAAGAAGTATATGATCTCAATTACTTATTTACTGAAGAACCTCCCGATATCCCGACACAGGTAGTAAAGGTAAACTCTCTGTATAGGTATGATAAAGCTAAAGTACCTCCTACTAAAATTGCTAGTCAGTGCTTGGATGAGTTTGATGACTGTATGTTTAAGCAAGATGACTTTAATGCTTATTTTGGTAGACAATTAAACTAGAATACCTTTATGATTAAACGCTTGAGTGATTATATGGCTGATATTAGAGGTGAACTTAAACTTGTTAGCAAACATGCTTCTATGGTTACCACTCAAGTAGAACAAGTACTTAAAGCTCAGAAAGAAGTGCTTGATGAAATGAATAGTAAGAAAAATGATTATCTTTGTTAGAGTGGCTACTAGAACTGGTAGAATGACTCGGGAACCTTTGTATCCTGAAGGCCACCCTAAGAGAATCGAGCAAGATTCTCAGAGAAATAATATTGATATGCCTAGTTCTTCTAAGAGGAAGAAAAATAAAAATGATAGGGCTGTGCAAACTTCTAGTGAACCCATTGCTGAACCACCTGATAATCCAAATGATATCTCTGTTTTTGATGCTGAACCACAATCAGGTGATGAACATGAACCTAGTGATAATGTCAATGATAATGTTCATGTTGATGCTCAACCTAGTAATGATAATGATGTAGTAGTTGAACCTGCTGTTGATCTTGATAACCCACAATCAAAGAATCGATGTTATGATAAAAGAGACTTCGTTGCTGGGAAACATGGTAAAGAAAGAGAACCATGGGTTCAGAAACCCATGCCTTTTCCTCCCAAACCATCCAAGAAAAAGGATGATGAGGATTTTGGCGCTTTCTTTGAAATGATTAGACCCATCTTTTTGCGTCTGCGATTAATCGATGTGCTCAAAACAAATCCTTATGCTAAGTATATGAAGGATATTATTACTAATAAAAGAAAGATACCTGAAGCTGAAATTTCCACCATGCTTGCTAATTACACTTTTAAGGGTGGAATACCAAAGAAACTTGGAGATCCCAGAGTGCCTACTATACCATGCTCCATTAAGAGAAATTATGTTAAAACTGCTTTATGTGATCTTGGAGCCGGTGTCAGTGTTATGCCTCTCTCTTTATATCGTAGACTTGACTTGAATAAGTTGACACCTCTGAAATATCTTTGCAAATGGTGATAAATCAAGCTGCTATAATTGCCGGTATTTGTGAGGATGTGCTGTCGTGGTTGCAAACGTTACTATTTTAACGGACTTTGTTATTCTTGATATTCCCGAGGATGATAGTATGTCTATTATTCTTGGAATACCTTTCCTTAATACTGTAGGGGCTGTTATTGATAGCAACAAAGGCAATGTCACTTTTATGTTAATGGTAATGAGCATACGGTGCATTTTCCGAGGAAACAACCTCAAGTTTATAGTATCAACTCTATTGGAAAAGTTCCACCGATTATATTTGGAGGTTTTGAATTTCCTCTCCCTACTGTCAAGAAAAGTATGATATTCTTATTGTTGGGGATTTTCATATCCCCGTTGAGGTAACTTAGTGTCATTCAAAATTTCTCTGGTTCCGTGATTATTCGGAATGAGTTTGTTAACAAGACTTGATCAACCTTGTTAGTGGGTTCATTTTGATGATCACGAGATGGATGAAACTAGAAGCACAACTTTCTGTACCCTCTTTATATTTTCTGTTATTTAGTAGAAATAAAGTAAAATAGTATTTTTTCTGTCTGTTTCCTGACTTATCCATGCAATATAAAAATATCCCGAAAATAAAAGTCCTCAGAATGCCATGCCAATTTAATATGATTTTTGGGAATATTTGAGAATTCTTGTGCAAAAATTACATGGGGAGCTGCCACCTGGCCACGAGAGTGGAGGGCGCGCCCTACCCCCCTGGGCGTGCCCCCTGCCTCGTGGGCGCACGGTGGCCCTCCTCCACTTATTCCTGCACCCATCTTCTTCCTCTATCTCACACAAACACGAAAAACCAACTCAAGCACGAGTTCCAGCCCCCATTGCTGTGATTTTCGATCTCCTTGCTCAAAGCACCTCTTGCAAAACTGCTTGGGGAGATTGTTCCTTGGTATGTGAGTCCTCCATTGGTGCAATTAGTTTTTGTTCTAGTGCTTTATTCATTGCAAATTTGTGCTGCATAGGTGACCATGTTCTTGAGCTTGCATGTCAAATTTACATTGTTCCAAGTAGTTCCAATGCTTTATATAGGCTCTAGGCACTTGCGGGAGTTGTTACTATCAATTTTATTGAAGTTGGTTCACTTTTATTTGAAGTTACTAAAAATTTCAGATTGTTTCAGAAATAATGAAGAGACTTTTGAGGGGCTCGTCGAGCCGAAGCTCTAAGGAAAAATAAAAGGAAGAAGAGGAGAAGCCCAAATTTAATTTGCCTTGCACCGCGGAGGTCTGGCCGTGTGAATGGCCCTCCAATGACTTCTTGAGGAGAGCCGGGATTTATGATGATTTCTATTTATTGATTGAGAACGCCGGCCTCACCAACTTCCTCCGCGACCAACGTCATCAGTATCTCTTACTCACAAATACTTTTGTGCAAAACTTCTACTTTTCCCCTAAGAAATCTCCTCCAACAGTAGAGTTTCATTTATATGATGTTGTTAAAAGGATGACATTAGCTGAATTCTACGAGGTCTGCAGAGTACCCTTTGAGGGCACGTTAGATGAACCCCACCGTATTGAAGTAGAAGCTTTTATTAACACTATCACGGTGGGAGAAACCAGGAAGGTTTCTGATGCGAGGATCACTAGCATTCATTATCCTGTTTTACGCTACTTTGCCATATTTGCTAGTCGTTGCTTGATTGGACGCGGGAACTGTGGGAACCTTAGTATTCCTGATATTATTATTTTGCTCCTTGGTTTATACCGCAATAACTCTGTTAGTTTGGGTGGAATTGTTGCTAGACGGTTAAGTATGAACCGTACTAAGGGCCCCATCTTTGGAGGCATTTATGCTTCGCGCCTTGCTGAACATTTTGAAATACCTATTAGGCATGCGGAGAAAGAAGAAACAGCGCTGCCCCGTGCTTATTTAGATTACAAGAGTATGATAGCGCATGATTTTCTTGTTAAGAGTCGCGATGGGGAGCTCAAATATAAATTATAATTTGATGAATATCACACTGAGACTATTACTTTGCCCGCTCCTTCTTTGTTTAACTTGTATGCAGAGCCTCACATTGTTCCGTGGGCGGCCGTTCAAGCCTATCGGAATCCTGCACCAGCCCCGGAACCGGAGCCTCAAGAGGAGCCTCTGCGAATGTCAGTTTATTCTTGGGATCCTGAGACGGTTGCCAGCCAGTGGCAATCAGAGTCCTCTTCATCACATTATGATCCCAACTATTCTGCGTCACACTACGACCCCAGCTTCACCTACGGATATCCGCCAGGCCACCCCTGGCAATAGACCAACTTAGGCAAAAAGCCTAAGCTTGGGGGAGTACGTATTTCCCACCGACATTACATTCATGTTCACACACACTCATTGCTAGATGTCGGTGCTCATACTTTTTCACTGTAATATCCATGCTAGTTTACATTTCTTTTTCCTGCTTTCTTCTTGTGCGTTTGGTGAACTTTAAGAAAAACCAAAAAAATTAGTAGTAGTTTATTTCTTTGCTGTAGTAATTAAAAAGAAAACCCAAAAATATTTCCCGTTCTTCTTTTGCTTGTTGGGAGCTTTCCCGTGTAAATAGTTTTTATTTCTTTTCCTTTCTTTGGGGGTCGAGAAGACCATATTGAAAATGCTTAGTGGCTCTTATATGCATGATTGTTTATTTAACTTAGAGCCCATATTACTTGTCTTCTCTCTTGAGTTGAATGCTTGCAGATTCTAGCTTACTCCAATGCACGTGCACTCTTATTATTATTCACACCGTTCGGTCGTGCAAGTGAAAGGCCATAATGATGATATATAATGTACTTATTGGGAAGAGAAAAGCTGGTATGAATTCGACCTCCCTTGTTTTTGTAAATATGATGATTCATCGTTCCTGATTCAGCTATTATGAAGTAAACATATTTGCAATGACATTTAGAGATTATAGTTGCTTGTGCCATGCTTGATTAGCTATGAGTTATAATGGTTTACCTTGCATGCCAACATGCTATTAGAATGATTATGATGTGGTATGATGGGGTGGTATCCTCCTTTAAATGATTTGAGTGACTCGACTTGGCACATGTTCACGCATGTAGTTGAATAAATCAACATAGCCTTCATGATATTTATGTTCATGGTGGATTATATCCTACTCATGCTTATATTCGGTGTAAATTAATTTTAATGCATGTTTACGACTGTTGTCGCTCTCTTAGTTGGTCGCTTCCCATTCTTTTGCTAGCCTTCACCTGTACTAAGCGGGAATACTGCTTGTGCATCCAAACTCCTTAAACCCCAAAGTTGTTCCATATGAGTCCACTATACCTTCCTATATGCGGTATTTACCTACCGTTCCAAGTAAATTTGTATGTGCCAAACTCTAAACCTTCAAATAAACATTCTGTTTTGCATGCTCGAATAGCTCATATGTCAACTAGGGCTGCCCTTATCTTCAATGTTAGGCGGGTTATCCTCAAGAGGAGTGGACTCCGCTCCTCATTCACGAGAAAATGGCTGGTAACCGGGATGCCCAGTCCCATGCTTTATGCAAACTAAATCAAAATAACTGCAAACAAAACTCCCCCTGGGACCCGTTGAATGTTGGAGGCACTCGTTGTTTCGAGCAAGCCATGGATTGATGCTTGTGGAGGAAGGGGGAGTATAAACTTTACCATTCTGTTTGGGAACCGCCTATAATCTGTTTAGCATGGAAGATATCGTCGCCTTTTAGTTGTTATGTTGACAATGAAAGTATGCCGCTCAAAATATAATTTATCTCTATTTCAAAACCGAGCTCTGGCACCTCTACAAATCCTTGCTTCCCTCTACAAAGGGCCTATCTATTTACTTTTATGTTGAGTCATCACCCTTCTTATTAAAAAGCACCCGCTGGAGAGCACACTGTCATTTGCATTCATTATGATTGGTTTATATTGGGTATGACTTGGTGGATCTCTTTACCATGAATTACAATGTTTAGTCAGTCCTTGATCTTTAAAGGTGCTCTGCATTTATGTTTTCTTGGTCTCATAAAGGGCTAGCGAGATGCCATTTTGTTATATCATGTTATAATTATTTTGAGAAAGTGTTGTCATCCGAGTTTTATTATTATGGCTCGCTAGCTGATTATGCTATTGATATTAGTAATTGTGAGACCTATGTGTTATTGTGAGTATGGTTAGTTCATAATAATTGCTGAAACTTGAATCTTGGCTTTTCATGTTTACAACAACAAGAGCAAGCGAGTTTGTAAAGTTTTTCTTTTCTCTTTCGGTTTGTCAACTGAATTGCTTGAGGACAAGCAAGGGTTTAAGCTTGGGGAGTTGATACCTCTCCATCGTATCTACTTTTCCAAACACTTTTGCCCTTGTTTTGGACTCTAACATATGATTTGAATGGAACTAACCGGACCGGCGCTGTTTTCAGCAGAATTGCGAGTGTTGTTTTATGTGCGAGAAAACAAAAGTTCTCGGAATGACACGAAACTCCACGGAATATCTTAGAATAAATAATAAAAAATCCTCGCCAAAGATGAAGGCCAGGGGGCCCACACCCTGTTCACGAGGGTGGGGGCGCGCCCCTCCCCCCTGGGCGCGCCCCCCTACCTCGTGGATCCCCTGGTGGCCCTCCGACGCCAACTCCAACTCCATATATTGGCTTTCGGGGAGAAAAAAGTAGGAGAGAAGAAATCATCGCGTTTTACGATACGGAGCCGCCGCCAAGCCCTATTCTCTCTCGGGAGGGCTGATCTGGAGTCCGTTCGGGGCTCCGGAGAGGGGGATTCATCGCCGTCGTCATCATCAACCATCCTCCATCACCAATTTCATGAGGCTCACCGCCGTGCGTGAGTAATTGCATCGTAGGCTTGCTGGACGGTGATGGGTTGGATGAGATTTATCATGTAATCGAGTTAGTTTTGTTAGGGTTTGATCCCTAGTATCCATTATGTTCTAAGATTGATGTTGCTATGACTTTGCTATGCTTAATGCTTGTCATTAGGGCCCGAGTGCCATGATTTCAGATCTGAACCTATTTTGTTTTCATGAATATATGTGTGTTCTTGATCCTATCTTGCAAGTCTATAGTCACCTACTATGTGTTATGATCCGGCAACCCCGAAGTGACAATAATCGGGACCACTCCCGGTGATGACCGTAGTTTGAGGAGTTCATGTATTCAGTATGTGCTGATGCTTTGTTCCGGTTCTCTATTAAAAGGAGGCCTTAATATCCCTTAGTTTCCAATAGGACCTCGCTGCCACGGGAGGGTAGGACAAAAGATGTCATGCAAGTTCTTTTCCGTAAGCACGTATGACTATATACGGAATACATGCCTACATTACATTGATGAACTGGAGCTAGTTCAGTGTCACCCTATGTTATGGTATTACGATGAACCACATCGGCATAATTATCCATCGCTAATCCGGTGCCTCTGAGTTTTCCATATCTTGGTTTACGCTTATTTACTTTTCCGTTACTCTTGTTACAATCACCACAAAATACCAAAACACTACTTTTTCTGTCTTTACTTTGTTACCGTTACCACCACTATCATATTACTTTGCTACTAAACACTTTGCTGCAGATACTAAGTTTCCAGGTGTGGTAGAATTGACAACTCAGCTGCTAATACTTGAGAATATTCTTTGGCTCCCCTTGTGTCGAATCAACAAATTTGGGTTGAATACTCTACCCTCGAAAACTGTTGCGATCCCCTATACTTGTGGGTTATCACCTGTCAACCAAGCGCACCACGTGCGTTAGCGCGAGGCCGAGCAGGGGGTGGGGAGGGCGGGTCGTGACCCCCCTCCCCTTCCTCTTGCGAGGCCGAACTTGGAACGAGCCGGAGCAGGCGGCGACGCGGCTTGCCGCGGCACCGCATGCGTAGGCGAGTCCGTCATACCCCGTCGCCCCCTGTCTATCTTAGGGGTGTGGCCCGGGGTTTGCGTGCGTGCCCTTTGATGGAAAAACAGAATGTCCACACTGCGCCTATCAACCAAGCGCACTGCGTGCGTTAGCGCGAGGCCGAGCAGGGGGTGGGGAGGGCGGGGGTCGTGACCCCCCTCCCCATCTCCCTGCGAGGCCCGAGCAGGCGGCGACGCGGCTTGCCACGGTGCCACATGCGTAGGCGAGTCCGTCATACCCCGCCGCCCCTGTCTATCTTAGGGGGTGTGGCTCCGGGGTTTGCGTGCGTCCCCTTTGATGGAAAAATAGAATGTCTGCACTGCGCCTGTCAACCAAGCGCACTGCGTGCGTTAGCGCGAGGCCAAGCAGGGTGTGGGGAGGGGGGGTCGTGACCCCCCTCCCCATCCACCTGCGAGGCCGAGCCTGGAACGAGCCAGAGCAGGCGGTGACGCGGCTTGCCGCGGCCCCGCCTGCGTAGGCGAGTCCGTCATACCCCGTCGCCCCTGTCTATCTTAGGGGTGTGGCACCGGGGTTTGCGTGTGTCCCCGTCCCGTTCCCCCTGCGAGACCGAGCCTGGAACGAGCCGGAGCAGGCGGCAATGTGGCTTGCTGCTGCCCCGCATGCGTAGGCGAGTCTGTCATACCCCGTTGCCCCTGTCTCTCTTAGGGGTGTGGCTCCGGGGTTTGTGTGCGTCCCCTTTGATGGAAAAATAGAATGTCCACACTGCGCCTGTCAACCAAGTGCACTGCGTGCGTTAGCGCGAGGCCGGGCAGGGGGTGGGGAGGAGGGGGTCGTGACCCCCCTCCACATCCCGCTACGAGGCCGAGCCTGGAACAAGCCGGAGCAGGCGGTGACGCTGCTTGCCGTGGCGCCGCATGCGTAGGCGAGTCCGTCATACCCCGTCGCCCTCTTGTCTATCTTAGGGTTGTGGCTCCGGGGTTTGCGTGCATCCCTCCTCCCATTCCCCCTGCGAGGCCGAGCCTGGAATGAGCCGGAGCAGGCGGAGATGTGGCTTGCCGCGGCGCCGCATGCGTAGGCAAGTCTGTCATACCCCATCGCCCCCTGTCTATCTTAGGGGTGTGGCTCCGGGGTTTGCGTGCGTCCCCTTTGATAAAAAAACAGAATGTCCACACTGCACCTGTCAACCAAGCGCACTGCATGCATTAGCGCGAGGCCGAGTAGGGGGTGGGGAGGGGGAGCGTGACCCCCCTCCCCATCTTCCTGCGAGGCCGAGCCGAAGCAGGCGGCGATGCGGCTTGCTGCGGCGCCACATGCGTAGGCGAGTCTGTCATACCCCATCACCCCTGTCTATCTTAGGGGTGTGGCTCCGGGGTTTGCGTGCGTCCCCTTTGATGGAAAAATAGAATGTCCGCACTGCGCCTGTCAACCAAGCGCACTATGTGCGTTAGCGCGAGGCCGAGCAAGGGGTGGGGAGTGGGGGTCGTGACCCCCCATCCCCCTGCGAGGCCGAGCCTGGAACGAGCCGGAGTAGGCGGCGGCGCGGCTTGCCGCGGCGCTGCATGCGTAGACGAGTCCATCATACCCCGTTGCCCCTTGTCTATCTTAGGGGTGTGGCTCCGGGGTTTGCGTGCGTCCCCTTTGATGAAAAAATAGAATGTTACGATTGCTTTGTCAACCAAGCGCACTACGTGCGTTAGCGCGAAGCCGAGCAAGGGGTGGGGAGGGGGGTCGTGACCCCCCTCCCCATCCCCCTGCGAGGCCAAGCCTGGAACGAGCCGGAGCAGGCGGCGACACGGCTTGCCGCGGTGCCGCATGCGTAGGCGAGTCCGTCATACCGCGTCGCCCCCTGTCTATCTTAGGGGTGTGGCTCCGGGGTTTGCGTGCGCCCCTTTGATGGAAAAACAGAATGTCCGCACTGCACCTGTCAACCAAGCGCACTACGTGCGTTAGCACGAGGCCGAGCAGGGGGTGGGGAGGGGGGTCATGACCCTCCTCCCAATCACCCTGTGAGGCCGAGTCTGGAACGAGCCGGAGCAGGCGGCGACGCGGCTTGCCGTGGCGCCGCATGCTTAGGCGATTCCGTCATACCCCGTCGCCCCTGTCTATCTTAGGGGTGTGGCTCCGGGGTTTGCGTGCGTCCCCTTTGATGGAAAAACAGAATGTCCGCCTTGCTTTGTCAACCAAGTGCCTTTGCATGCGTTAGCGAGGTGGCGCAGGGGTGGGAGGGGTCGTGACCCCCCTCCCCATCCCCTTGCGAGGCCGAGCTTGGAACGAGCTGGAGCAGGCGGCGACGCGGCTTGCCGCGGCGCCGCATATGTAGGCGAGTCCGTTATACCCCGTTGCCCCCTGTCTATCTTAGGGGTGTGGCTCCGGGGTTTGCGTGCGTCCCCTTTGATGGAAAAACAGAATGTCCGTGATCGCTTTGTCAACCAACCGCCTTTGCATGCGCTAAGCGAGGCGGCGGGGGGTGGGGAGGGGGGTCATGACCCCCCTCCCCATTCCCCTGTGAGGCCAAGCCTGGAACGAGCCGGAGCAAGCAGCGACGCGGCTTGCCGCGGTGCCGCATGCGTAGGGGAGTCCGTCATACCGCGTCGCCCCTGTCTATCTTAGCGGTGTGGCACCGGGGTTTGCGTGCGTCCCGTTTGATGGAAAAACAGAATGTCCGCACTGCGCCTGTCAACCAAGCGCACTACGTGCGTTAGCACGAGGCCGAGCAGGGGGTGGGGAGGGGGGTCGTGACCCCCCTCCCAATCACCCTGTGAGGCCGAGTCTGGAACGAGCCGGAGCAGGCGGCGACGCGGCTTGCCGCGGCGCCGCATGCTTAGGCGATTCCGTCATACCCCGTCGCCCCTGTCTATCTTAGGGGTGTGGCTCCGGGGTTTGCGTGCGTCCCCTTTGATGGAAAAACAGAATGTCCGCCTTTGCGCTTTGTCAACCAAGCGCCTTTGCATGCGTTAAGCGAGGTGAAGGGGTGGGGAGGGGGTCGTGACCCCTCCCCATCCCCATGCGAGGCCAAGCTTGAACGAGCCGAGTAGCGGCGACGCTGCTTGCCGCGGCGCCCGCATAATGAAACAAGTCCGTCATACCCGTTGCCCTGTATATCTTAGGGGTGTGGCTCCGGGCTTTGCGTCGTCCTTTGATGGAAAAAGCAGAATGTCCGCCTTGCTTTGTCAACCAACCGCCTTGCATGCGTTAGCGCGAGGCGGCGGGGGTGGGGAGGGGTCGTGACCCCCTCCCCATTCCCCGTGAGGCCGAAACTGGAACGAGCCGGAGAGCAGCGGCGCGGCTTGCAGCGGCGCCCGCGTCTTGAGGAAGTCCGTCGTACCCCGTCGCCCTGTCTATCTTAGGGGTGTGGCTTCGGGGTTGCGTGCGTCCCGTTTGATGGAAAAACAGAATGTCCGGGGATTGGTTGCAGCTGGGTGATCAATTTTTTCCCTTATTTGAAGCATTTTTTTCTTTTTTGGATGATATATATTTTCGTTGTAGTACAAATAATGTCATTTGTACTGCTTGCAGCAACGTTGAGTACTGCACTTCCTGTAGCAAGTATGTGTGTTGGGCACCACACGAAATTTGCTACGGCCCTTGTCGTTCTACATTTATGCATGTACTGCACTTCATGTATACACTTCGTGAACTGCCTTATGTTTGTTCTATGAACTGTATTGACATTTGTTTAGAATGTATACGGATTATATATTTTTTAGAAATATTAATATTAATTTTTCTTTTTATATAATTACTATTTTGTGGACTGCATGTTGAGACATGTGTACTCCTTTTTTTACGATTGTGAACTGAATTAATCTTTTCTTTTTTATGTATGAGTTTGTAGTCAGATTACCTAATTTTTTTTGTTTAATGTTGTTTTTGAATATGTTTTGTATGTGAATAGTATGTTTTGGTATCACACATTAAATTTTTCAAAGTAGTGTAGATACTTGTTCTAATGCAAACTAATTTCTGCGAAAGAATTGATCACAAGCAAACTGGCATTGTTTTTACGAAAGAAATGTTCAATATGAAGCAACGGACATCATCAAAATCTGGCATACATGAAACAAAGAACAACACAATGCCTAAAGTAAAGTGAAACTAAACACAACCTTGATTTTTTCTAGTTGCTGTATTGGATTACAGCCTTGTTCTTCTTCTTCTTTGCTTCTTTGTCTCTTTTTGCCTTGTCCAGTCCCATTATGACATCGTAGATGATTCTCCATGACTCATATGTTGCGAATGCATCTATTGCTGCATACTTGATAAGCTTTTCTGGCAGCGGGCAAAATCCCCACAGAGTATGGTCCTCCTTATGGTTAATTTTTTTCATGTCATGGTAGTGAATGTCTATCATCCTGCCGGCAACATCAGCCAAAGAGTCAAACTTCTTTTTATTGTATGGGTCTCTCCATTCCACCTGAATATCAATGTAGTTGTCGAAGTTAATCTCCAAACCAGATACCTTTAGCTTGCTTTTGTCTCCTTCAATAGCGAATCCGACGAAGATGTACTCATCATTCATCAGGAATTTGTCTAGTTCCATTGGCCTGCAATATATTTGTATAGAGTGAATATAGTTTATTTCTTTAGAACTACCAATGTTTTTTTTGTGTTTTTCTGAAACTGAACTGCAATATGAATATCTGAATCTGTTGCATTGAGCAGTTGCTAATACTTTGTTCAACATAACTAGTAAATCTGATAATAGATTGCATAAACAATGCATGTTTTGTGTATGCTTGTATTCTTGAACCTAATTTCATGCATGTTTTGTATGGCAATGTTGCAGTGAAGAAAATATAATTAAACTGTGTGTATTGCTAGATAATATAATTCAAGAATTGAACACATGAGTGACATATATGGAGCCAGATTAAAACTGTTAACGAATTCAGATGCCATGCTTTTCAAAAATGAGAACCAAAGTTTAAATATTCTGGCAGTTACAGTGAAGAAAATTTAAAATCAATATTGACAAGCAATAGTTATTCTTACCTGTCTTTAGCTGCAGATATGTGGTAGACAAGGCATTCTTTTTCTACGCATAGTTGCAGCACTGCTGCCCGCTATGGCTTCTCGTAGTGTGTGTACTCGACATCAACGCCGACTACTTTGACAGGCATTCTGCCGAGCTTCCTCCTGAACGTGGACAACATCTTGTCCATGTCTTTGCCCTTGCTTGTGCAAAGGACGTGAAGCTTGTGATTGCCGTGGAGGTGGACGTCGTGGAGCTCCCTGGTGTACTTGCAGTGCTGCTTGTATAGAGGTGCATCCGCCATGATTCTCCTCTGCTCTCTGGTGTTTGTTCTAGAGAGAGGTTAGTGAAAGGAAGAGCGAAGAAGAAGATGCAATGCGGGTTTTGGGGGGATGAAGCAGTTGTGTTTTCTCCTCTGCTCTCCTCTGCTCTCCTTGACAGGACGTGGGAGAGGTGGAGCGGGGCGGTAGAATGGTGGGGCTCTGTTTTAAGTTACGTGGCAACTGCAGATAGGTTCTGCTATGAGGAGGCTCTGTTAGTGCGTTGGAAATCCGGAACGTCGTCGCCTCTTTTTTCGTGATTAGATCAATGTATTGGCCTTGGCCGCCGAAAATGTGATGATTGTGTTTTCGGTGAATTGTCCAAGTCAGTGCACTTCTTTTCTATCAGAACGGAACTGCTCAGGTCCACGTAGTGTATTGCAGTAGGATTCACACAGATGTACTTTTTTTCTCTTGATGGAGTTCTTTCTTTTCTTCTCTTGATTTTCGTGGTAATACAACTTTTGTGTGGATGGAGGGTAGTGTGGGTAGGGGTGTCGGACTGCTTTGGTTAAGTAACAGGGCTGCGTTCTTCATTTTAGCCATACTGCATTGCAGAGTGAAGATAACTGCAATTCAGAAAAAAATACTTCATGCTTCCACGTGGAGAACTGCATTGTTGTACGTTGCGAACTGCAATTGTACGTTGACATCGAGCTTCCTGCGTTTTATTTATTAATAGTTTCTTACAGTGCCGACGCACATTTTTTTGTTTGTTGTTATTCATTTAAAAAATGTTTCTCATTTTTCTTTTTGATGTTTAATTTTTGAACTTATTGTTTTTTCTTAGTGGGCCTTGTTGGCCCTGTGTTCGTGTAGTGAAGACGCAATTGGGCCCAAGTCGGCCTGTGAGCATGGCTGGTTCTTGGTGCGCTGTGTGCGGTCTAATGTTTAGTCCCACCTCGCCCGCGGAAGGTGCGCCTGACCTGTTTATAAGCGCTGGCGAGGCATACCGGTCCAACTCCTCTGGATACTTATTTGGGCGCTTATACGGTGCTCGTAGCTGTATGCTCTATGACCCGTGGGCCCATGTGTGGCCGGACCCATGCACTGTGACTCAGAATGACTCGCCTTCTGTGGGCGCAGACCTATTACGAGACTGGGTGGGGCCGGTAGCAACTGGGTGGTCAATTTTTTTCTTTGTATTTTTCTGCCTTAGGTGTTTTTTTCAATGTCGGGGTGTGCACTGCATTGATCAGGGTTCTGTACTGCATGTGCATGCATTCCGTACTGCATGTATAGTTCTCATTTTTTGTTCCTGTGTTTTTGCTATTATATAGTCTTTTTCCCCAATGTATGGGAGTGCACTGCTTAGTAAATCATACTTGTACTTCATTCATTATGGTTCTGTGCTGCACATTCGTGTACTTCCGCACTGTATTGAAATATTTACGTGTTTGCATTTTTCTATTTGTGTTTTTGCTCTTATGTATTATTTGTTTTCAAATTTAGGTTCGTGCACTGCTTTGTTGGGTATGTTAAGACTTCATTCGATGATTTTGTCTTTGCATTCAGACACAACTTACCTTTGCAGCGCCCGGTTTGCATTCATCGACAATTTCATCACCAGCAAAGTAAGTTGAACAGAAAGCAAACTAACATAATCAAAGTTCATCATTACAAGCGATTGTGCATGGCAAGGAAACTAGGTTCAGCACACAAGCAAACTAATGATACATAAGCAAAGAACATAAAGCAAATTTGATCATAATTCTAAAAGAACGCTGGCATTGTTGGCTCCTGGCCGGCACCATCTTCTTGTTCACCACTTAGGCTCTTCCCATCCCCAGCTGCTCCTGGCGCGCTTCTTGGGGGCTCCTCCTTCTCCAGCTTTGCACGGCGAAGGCCGTCCTGGGTGAGGGTGATGCTTTTCCATCGTACGCTGCGTAGGCCTCCTTTGCCACATACTCGATGTGCCTCATGGACAGAGGCAGGGTGGCCCAGCGCTGGTGCTCGTCGTTGGTGATCTTCTTCTTCATGTTGTTGTAGTAGTCGTCGATGAGCATGCCGGAGACGTCTCCGAGGGAGTCCAACGCCTTGGTTGCCTCGGGCACCCTCCACTCCTTCTGGATGTCGACAAAGTTGGCGACCTCCAGTTTGACGCGCTCCAGCCTGGTTTTGTCGCCGTCGATGGAGAAGCCTGCAAAGGTGTACCTGGGGTCGGTGAGGAAGTTGTCGAAGATGGTGCACCTTTCAGAGGCGCTCATTTGGAAGAGCAGCACCGGGTGATTCTTACTGATGGAGAGCTAGCAGAGGGCGGGTTTCTGCATCACTTCAGGGTCGTTGTCGTACTCGAGATCAATGCCGACGATCTTGTGGCACTGGAGGCTGAGGTGGCACTTGTACTGTGCGAGGGAGATCGCCATCTGCTTCTTGTAATTGGTGTGGATGACGTGCAACTTGGTGTTGCCGTGCGCCTCCATGGCCTTGTCGCCCTTGTACTCGTCGGTGAATGTCATCGCTGGTAGCAGGGCTTGGCGCTTTTGCGTTGATATGGGGCGATTTGGTGGCAGCACAATGGATACTTGTGTTGTGTGGATGAGAAGGCCTCTTGCAGGGGTCTGAATTTAAGGGGAGGGCGCGGGGTGGGATGGCCTCGTCGGATGAACTGCACGGTCACGCTGACGATGCGGTTGTGCAGATCGTGGGTTGGTTTTGCATCTGTGATCGTGGGCTTGTGGCGATGGAACTGCTCCGATCGGGTGGATGTATGCGAACGTGGGTTTTTTAAGGTGGTTTTATTTTATTTTTGATTAGTAAATTTTTTTAACCACCACTTTCTGTGCGAACGGGCATTTTGTTACGTTTATACATGCATCCTGTGTGATAGTGAACTGCATTCGTATATAGTCCTGCACTGCATCTTCTACAATACAGAACTGCACTTTGTGTATACATGTGCGTACTTCACTGTTTTTTGCGTGTATTTATTCGTGTAGGTAATTGGGAACTGGATTGCCATACCGCACTGCATCACGTAACGTAATGCACTGCATTTTTTACAGCCACATACTGCATCTTGTTTTTGCGTGTACTTACTGCAGTCCCTGGTACGGGAGGGGTAGTGTCGTGGATTTGTCACGGCAGATGTCCTAGCGTAAGGACTTAGTCATGGAGCGATCGCAACGGGTTTACTTGAAGGGGTTAAAGCGGACACAAAGACACAAGGATTTATACTAGTTCGGCCCCTTCGATGAAGGTAAAAGCCTTCGTCTAGTTGTGATGGAATTGATGTGGTTTCGATGGCTAGGGAGCAAACAAGCTTCGCCTAGGCTCGAGTTGTGGTTGTCTGTCTTTGAACCGTCGCCGGGTCGTCCCCTTATATACACGAGTGACGCCCGTCGGTTCATAGAGTCCCAACGGTTCATACTCGTATCCCGGTTGGTATCTCTCTATTCTAACTTACAATACAAGTTATACATCAGGCGGTTTACGGCTACAAGTTCTAAACCAACTACAGGCCTTGGGCCTTTCTCTGCTTATACCACTAACGGAGTTAACCCGGCCCAAGCTGGCCGGTTTACACCTAGTAGTAATATCCCCAACATTAGGCCCCAGATTAATTTGAAACGGTTCATGTCAATCCTTCACAAAGCTTGTATCTTGGACATCTTCTATTGTCTGGTAAACCGCCATGTCATCATTACTTCTGGTCACTGTAAGCCGGCATGACATCATCTTGAAATTTGATTCTTTATAACGCCTTCTTTAATATCGTTCTCGGATCCCAGCGCTTGACCTAGCTTGGCTGCCTTATAAATAGGACGAAGGGTCATTTCTTTCCTCCCGTCTCCTCTTCTTCGTCTTCCTCACGCGCTGCTCTTGGAGATCCACCATCGCCGCCGACCTCGCCTCGTCCTAGGCGCTGATCGACTGAACGTGCTCGAATCTGCGGCCTCTTTCGCGTCTTCTCCGTTCGGTAAGCTTCTTCCCTTCTCGGCTTAGATCTATTTTAGGGTTCCACTTCATACCGTGTTCTTCGTATGCGTTTCCGTCTATCCTTTTAACTTTGAACCACTTTGTGAATCATCATTGTATTAATAGCGATTCCTACGCATCCCTTGTACTTTCTCATCTTAAGCTCATGGATCTTACGCATACATATCGCCTCATAGTCCACTTCCGTTTCTGCTTTACTTCCGTGAAATATTTTACTTTTTTACGTAAACTGCGTTTGATCCGTAGCTATCATGGGATCTTGTGAAACTTGTTTCTGCAAACTATCCATAGCTTCAATTATTTCCAAACCCTAATTAGGCGGTTTAACTCACCATAAGAAAAAGCTGCTAAACCGGCACAGATACACCATTAGTCCCCTTGTTGAACCGCCAGAGCCCATCTGATATCATATCACAAGAAACCGATTTATAGACACTGCCTCCGGTTTATCATAACTTAGATCAATCACTTTGTATCAAGCATGCTCTTGAAACGGATCAATTACTTTTGTAGATCTTATCATGGCCAAACAAGTGTATGAATGCAACTGGGTTCCTTCTCGCGTCACCGAGTCACAGCTAAATGATCTGGTCTCGATTGGCGCTTTAGATGACAAAGATACAGTCCACTGGAGGGTCCCTGGAGAGGAATGTCCTCCCACACCCCAGGAAGGAGAAGTTGTGGTCTTTGCAGATCACCTGGCCCGGGGCTTCAAACCGCCCGGTTCAAAATTTTACCGGGACGTGTTGGCCAATTTTCAGCTCCGTCCCCAGGACATTGGCCCCAACTCCGTCACCAATTTATGCCACTTTCAAGTACTATCTGAAGTATATCTGCAAGAGGAACCTTCTGTTGAACTGTTTAGAGACCTCTTCCATCTAAACCGTCGCACTGAATTCACCGACGGCCCCAATACGGAATTGGGTGGTATGGCAATTCAGAAAAGGAAGGAGATCACCTATCCCCACGTCAAACTCCATACTCACCCCAAAGAGTGGAATGCGACTTGGTTTTCTTGCAAGGACACTTCTCCTGAAGATGAAAATCCTTTACCTGGTTTTCGTCCAGAGCGGCTAAGCAACACTCATCCGTTTCATCAAAGATTAAGCGCCAAAGATAGAAGCAAATACGCCCAAGAATCGTCCAAGCTCCGAGCCTTTATGGCCAACGGTTTGTGGAATTGATCTTGCATGCTGCTGGTTATCTGGGGCATCTTGCCTCGAGCGGCGTTCGGTTTGATGTGTCGATATCGGCGTCGACGACCCACTCCGCACACACGAAACTCGAACTTTCGATGATGAAGTTACGGACTCGGTGAAAAGGATGCTGAATGAACCGGAGCACCCTCGTGCTCAAACCGGTCTAGCTCTCATCGCACCACCAACAAACCACTGCGGTAAGTTTCTAATTGCTTCATCATTAAACACATATCTGCTTCATGTATCCAACATTTAATCACTTCGATCCGGGTGATAATCCGTTTTGGAGCAAGAAACTTTCACAAGACAAAGCGGAGAAAGCGAGGCGCCAACCCGCCTAAAACAAAATTGTCAAGAAATCAGCCCATAAGAGAAAGACCCTTCGCTTCATCGACCCGGCCATTGGCGATGATGTGGGTAATCCGAACTTGATACTCTTGGCTTGCTTTTTACATGCCTTATTGATGATGATGCTTGTCGATGATGATCTTTGAAGCCAAGAACGCAGATTCACCGAGGTAACTATTCTTTCTTCCGATTCAGCAAATTTGCCTTTACCAAAATTTCGCCAGCAAACCGGAAAGTTAATTTTTCTCACCCTCTTGCTTATTTGGATCCCAAATTTCTTATGAAGACACAACAACATGAAGCTCGCCGCGACAACCGGCAAGACAGCGGTCGTAGTTACCTCTGCGGTTTACCAAACAGCCCGGTTCGAAGCGCCGCTCGAGGTCTCCGACCTTTTATTGCTTTAAATTGCAAAGAGGGTTTCTTCCGTCAACCTCTTAATCCGTCCGACCGATTATCGGTCACTTCCCATTCATCCTCTGGTGAATCCTCGGCCACTCAGCTACCACCATTGAAGATAGCCGTCCGGCCATATGCTTCTAATATATTTTGTAATGGATATGCTTTTTCCCTGACTCTTTGTCTCTTAGAACCAAACCGAAACCAAGCAAGAAGGCCCGTTTGGATAAAACGGCTGAAGAAGCTGCCGCCTCAGACCATGAGAGAGCGCCGGATCTTGAAAATTTTGCCTCTGAAGACATTCCCAATGATCCTCCGGTTCAAGATGAGGTTATTCCTGAAGAAAGGCCTGTCAACACTTCAATCTCTGCTGATCCACCTGCCAGCACCGTCCGGTTTGATAAATCTCACAGTCGCTACTAAAACGGCCGTGCCCACACAATCCGTCGAGTCGAAAGATGATGACGTTGTGATTACTGGTATGGGCCGCTCTGAACCGGGGAATCCTGCAACCTTAACCAGGCACACTGTGAAAGAGGATTTTTCCACCTTGAATAAAGGAAAGCGGGATGTCGAACTGGAAACATATGCTGCTTTAAGCGCCCAAGACCTTCATTCTGGCTATTTAAACCGGCTTTATACTAGCCGTGACTATGAAGCTGGCCTGGTCAAATTAATGAGGGACAAGTTTGAGGTAACTCACTCCTTTTCTTACCGCCAGTATATCAGTTCTTGTAGCCCCCAAGGGCCGGTTTGTAATCTTGATCAAACCAGGAATTGACTATATTTCTTAATCAACTTTGAAATCTACCTGCATAACCACAAGGGCCGGTTTAACTCTGCATATTTAAACCAGTACTTCAATAAAAACTGCCTTTGGAAACATTGGTAGATCAAATAGCCATTAGCCCCCAAGTGCCAAGTTGAATACTTGTATTGAGCTTGGGACTTTGCCATCTAGTAGCAATATAAAAATCGAAGGTACATTAGCCCCCAAGTGTCAAGCATATAACTGTGTTGTGTGGTTGGGACTTTGACTTCCTTGTATTTCTGGCTGAACATACTATCGATACAGTGAGGTGAAAATCAAAGATGACCGGATTGCCGATTTACAAGCGGCTTTGAAAACCCAAAGAGCGAAACAGTAAAAGGCCAAGAAAGAATTAACCAAATGCTTTGAACGCTCACGACAAGTGAAGGAAAGCTTGAAGAAAGAACAGCAGATCGGGCCACCGAGAAGGCCAATTTGATCAAACGAAAGAAAATCTGAAGCTGCCCTTAAACCGTGGTAGATGATCGGACAAAGAAGAAGCGGCAAGTACATTCTATGACTGCGGCAATCTTTGGTAAGCTTTCTTTGAACAGTTGTGATGTGTTGAACCTGCTATATCATTACTCGGTTTGAAACTAACCGCTTAATGTTGTAGGCACGCATTGGGCACTTAGGAAACGATGTGCGGAAGAAATCAAGGCTGTCTATACCTTGGTAGAACAGTTGTATACCGGAGCCCAGCGCATCATCACCACAGCCTCACATAACAATCCGGCACCTTCCTTGATTCAAGATACTCTGAACCGGCTGTCCATGCTTCCTACCCGGATTGAAGAGGTGAAAAAATCTGCTGCTCGAACCGAAGCTATCAACGCCTTGATCCGAGCCAAGGCATGGGTACCAAACTTTGATCCTGTGGAAGCAGCTCAAGGCTATCCCAGTGTGAAAGAAGATGGCTCTGATTTCAATGAAGAGGATTTACGGGCTATAAACCGTGCAGTACGCCCGCTAGCTTGTCAGTTGGCCGAAGAAGCCGATTTGGAGCATTATCAAGCACAATACAATGATCAAAACAAGCGAGTGTCTGCCCCAACTTTTGAAGCGGAAAATCTGATCCCTCCAATCCGTAAGCATACTTACGCTCCTGATATTGAACCATCTTCTCTGATCCACGAAGAGGCTGTTTTCCAAGCGCTAATGGGAATCGACTGGACCACTGTGGATTTCCAGCCAATGGGTAGAGACGAGGAGGCTGAAGCGGCGGAGGATGAAGAGCAGGCTTGAACCGGTGGCCGGTTTAAATATCTGTTGTTGGCGGTTTGCCCAAAGAACAATGATCTCACTTGGGCACCGTGTTGCCTTGTAATAACTTTAGTTAAAACTTTCCGTTTGAATATGCCTTCGTGCATAAGTAGCGAAACCTTTGTATTTCCTGCAACCAGAAAAATTTGAACCTCGGTGGCGGTGATACCGCCAGCCGGTTTATGATATCTAATATATATATCAGAAATCAACAAATATATGATTCAAATACCTGCCGTGTATGGGCATGAAGCTGGCGTAGCCAAACTTAAAGCAGAGGCCTTAAAAACCATGACCGTCTGTAAAGCGGGGAGAGAACAACTCCCATATAAACCGTGCTGAATCAGCACAAGCCCCCTTGTTATTCAATGATGATTAAGAGGAAGAAGGTAAACCGGGCAGATATACTCCAGCGTAAGATTAAACCGTGTCATGCCAATTTGTAACTGACAGTTGAACCGGATAAAAACGCTTGTCGGGTTAAAAAAAGCAACAAAAAAATCGAATACCAATTATGAGAAAATATGGCAACAAAGACAATAACTTTTTGCAAAAGAAAAGCTTTACTGAGCTGGTCAGATGGCATTACCATGGTCGACGCAACCAAGCTCCCGAAGGCGAGCGATGGTGCCATCGGCCAGTCCCCAAAGACTCTTGGCGAGATCGCCGCCAAGTGGCATGACATTGGTTCGGGTTCGACCAAGCCCCCAAATGACTCTGGCCCTATTGGCCGACCAAGAGGCGTGACCGGTTCAGACGTGACCGTGTCCCCAAATGATTTGGTGGCTTTTGCCTATCAAGAGGTGTTGCATTGGTTCGGACACGACCAAGCCCCCAAGTGATAAAAACAAATGTCAAGGGGTAAACCGGAGGCCGCTTTAAAAACAGAATCACTCCATGTAACCACGCATGATAAGAAAGACAGAGACCCCGCTTTAGCTGAGGTTCCGGTTTTATTATATCGAAGATAATATATACATTGTCATGATATGTACATAAATTGAGCCGATGACTCAAGTGTAGTAAGGCCGAAGATGAGCTATATTCCACGGCCTGTTGGTCTCCTCCTCTGATGTACGTGAGTCTTGACGCTCTCGAATATCAATCAGATAGTATGATCCGTTGTGTAGATTCTTGCTGACGACAGAAGGCCCTTCCCAAGGCGGGGATAACTTGTGCATATCTGTCTGGTCATGGATGAGGCGAAGCACCAAATCTCCTTCTTGAAAGGTTCTGGTTTTAACCCGGCGACTGTGATAACGACGAAGATCCTGCTGGTAAATCGCCGAACGAGCAGCTGCCACATCACGTTCTTCATCCAGTAGATCCAAAGCGTCCTGCCGTGCCGTCTTGTTGTCCGCTTCAACATAAGCCGCTACATGGGGCGAATCGTGCCGGATATCACTGGGAAGTACTGCTTCTGCTCCGTAGACCATGAAAAACGGTGTATATCCAGTGGACCGGTTTGGCGTAGTATTGATACTCCATAGCACCGATGGTAGCTCTTCAACCCAGCACCCTGGTGTTCTCAGAACGGAACCATAAGCCGGGTTTGATGCCTCGTAAGATCTCTTGATTAGCTCGTTACGCCTGCCCATTGGGTGGGGTGAGCCGCGATGACACGCGTCAAGCGGATGTGCTCACGCTCACGTAACTCTTTCATAGCACCCTTGGATAAATTAGTACCATTATCAGTAATGATACTGTGTGGAAAACCAAACCGGAAAATCACCTTTTTGATGAACTGCACCGCTGTTGCCGCATCACACTTGCTGACAGGCTCCGCTTCAACCGCTGTGGGCGCCAACTGTCGTGGATTTGTCACGGCAGATGTCCTAGCGTAAGGACTTAGTCGTGGAGCCATCGCAACGGGTTTACTTGAAGGGGTTAAAGCGGACACAAAGACACAAGGATTTATACTAGTTCGGCCCCTTCGATGAAGGTAAAAGCCTACGTCTAGTTGTGATGGAATTGATGTGGTTTCGATGGCTAGGGAGCAAACAAGCTTCGCCTAGGCTCGAGTTGTGGTTGTCTGTCTTTGAACCGTCGCCGGGTCGTCCCCTTATATACACGAGTGACGCCCGTCGGTTCATAGAGTCCCAACCGGTTCATACTCGTATCCCGGTTGGTATCTCTCTATTCCTAACTTACAATACAAGTTATACATCAGGCCGGTTTATGGCTACAAGTTCTAAACCGACTACAGGCCTTGGGCCTTTCTCTGCTTATACCACTAACGGAGTTAACCCGGCCCAAGCTGGCCGGTTTACACCTAGTAGTAATATCCCCAACAGGTAGGGAAGGGGGGGGGGTGCCCCCCCCCCACTTTTTTTTGAACTTATTGTTTTTTCTTAGTCGGCCTTGTTGGGCCTGTGTTCGGGTAGTTTAGAGACGCACTTGGGCCCAAGTCGGCCTGTGAGCACGGCTTGGTTCCCGGTTCGCTGTGTGCGCGTCCTAATGTTTAGTCCCACCTCACCCGCGGAAGGCGCGCCCGACCTGTTTATAAGCGCTGGCGAGGCATACTGGTCGAACTCCTCCGGATACTTATTTGGGCACTTATACACGGCGCTCGCAGCTATATGCTCTCTCACCTGTGGGCCCATGTGCAACCGGCCCCATGCATTGTGACTCAGAACGACTCACCTTCTGTGGGCGCAGACCTACTATGAGACTGGCTGGGGCCGGCTCACCTGGGTGGTCAATTTTTTTCCTTTGTATCTTTTTCAATCTTTGGGCGCAATCGCTTTTAGTAAATCATCCGTAATTGCATTGATTTAGTTTGATCTCGCATGTGCACGCATTCCATACTGCACGTGTTCTGCACTACATTTTTGTGCACTGCATTGTTATCATTTTTGTTTATTGTTTTTCCTCTTATGTATCCTTTTTACTTAGTGTACGGGTGTGCACTACTTTTGTGCCCCTATGCGCACTGCATTAGTCAGTCCTGTGCTGCAGGTGTACACATTTTGCACTGCGTGCATCCTTCTTTGTGCCAAAAAGTTGTGACTCGCTATGCCAATGCTGCGGACTGCATGACTTACATTTAAGGATTACATCAAGTGCTGTAATTTCTGCTTTGTGCACTGCGCGAAAGTGCTTCTCTTTTGCTTTATTTTGAGCATGTACTGCACTTCATCAACACATAAAATGGTCTATGGATTATAATTTTTTAGAGTATTATTTTTTAATGATCTGCGGTTTTGTTCGTGGGAATTGCTGCAGTCAAAGTACACCTTCTTTTTTCGTTCCTTTTTCTTTGGTAACATAGGCCTTTATTGCTTGTCCTTTATTCTTGGGAACATAATTTCCATTAAGTCCCCTTTAATTTTCAGTTTTGACCTTTTTGCATTCCTCTTATATAAATGAAGGCTAACTTATACCCTTCCTTTGCATTTCATTTCTCCTCTAGCCCCAAGTTCTCTCCTTTCTCCAGCCTATTTTTTTTGCTTTTCTAGGTTTTTGTTGCGATGGTTCCAGGCCCCTATGCGTATCTCTTCTGCTGTGGACATGGTTGTGGTGTGCCGACGCACTACGATTGTTTAGCTTGCTCGCAGGCCCGTCGTGCTCGTCGTGGTGGGAAGGTGTTGTGCCGAACTGGGCGAGCCGAGCAGCTTGCATATGGTACAATATTCATGGAAGGATTAGATATGAGCCAGATCAACATTTCTGCGTTCTATTCTGCCCTGATTCAGCGTGGCCTTGGCTGCACGAGTCCTTTTGTCCATCAGCTTACGCCAACAGATGTGGAGACTCACTACAAGATGGTATGTTTCGTTAGATATGATTTTTTCTTTGTGTTTTTTTGTATAAATCCACTGCATTCTGAACTTTTAGTATTTTAGGAACGCACTTTTTTCTTTGTTTTTTGAAATGTACTGCAATGTGTTCTTGTTTCTTTTTTTATTTTTTTGCTTGTGTGCATGTAGCTTATGTTTTTGTTTACATGGTTACAATATGTGAACTGCTTATATATTAGCTGAGCAGTACATATTTCTACATTTTTTCCCAATTTGTATGGTGTGTACTACATGTAGCTAGTCTCTAGTACTGCATGATAGTTCGAAGCGTACTGCATATTTGCAAGTTCCCTACTGCATATTGAAATGAGTTTTATATGTACTACTTGTTGGATTGTTGTGCACTTCATCTATTTCTATGCACAGTATGAGAATTGTACTGCTAGTATTTTTCTCAAACAGTTTTTTTATTTTTTGCAGAAAATTCCTCAACGAGCTGTTAGGTATGTCGGCTCAAGAAGAAAGGAATTCTTCAAGTTGTTCTTGGTAAAGGATACCTTAAACCAGCCAAGTACAGTGTAGGCGTTGACGGGCGGCTGTGTCTACAGAAAGGGTGGAAGGAATTTGTCATTGATAGTGGCCTGAAGTCTGAGCAAATTGTTGTCCTCAACTTCTTTGAACTCGAGGATCGTACGGTTAGAATCACGTTTGACGTGATTGGCTAAGGTTATGAGGTTGATTTGTAATAAGTACTTTTGCGTGTTGAACGCTTCATCTTTTTGATGTGTTTTGTAATAAGCACTTTTGTGATCTGAACCGCTTCAATTATTATTCAACGGGAAATTTGTGTTTACATGGTTACAATATATGAACTGCTTATATATTAGCTGAGCACTACATGTTTCCACATTTTTCCCCAATTTGTATGGTGTGTACTACATGTAGTTAGTCTCTAGTACTGCATGATAGTTCGAAGCGTGCTGCATATTTGCAAGTTCCATACTGCATCTTGAAATGCGTTTTATCTGTACTACTTGTTGGACTGCGGCGAGCTAATAGCATTTTTTACATGGTTTTTGAATCAAAATGTGTCAATGTTTTACTGAAGACTGCTATATATATATGGTATACTCTATATACCATTTTCTCTTTACATGGTTTAGTTGAATAACTCATAGTCAACGGGAAATTTGTGTTTACACAAAATTTAAACTGATACATAAGTCATAGAGATAAGCAAAATGCTATGCATATGATTAATTTATTGAAGTTCATCTATTTGGCCGTTAACCTGCTGCTTCTGCGCGGTGACTGGAGCGTGTCTAATGTCGCACTTTCTTTTGTTTTACGTGGCGGTGTTGCTGGTTCTTGTCTCTGCACCTTTGTGTTTGTAGCCCCTCGCGTGCTGGTTGATGGTTGCTTTCGTTTTTCAGCGCTGTGAACTGCATCCTCTTTGTTCCCCGCGTGCTGGTTGATGGCTGCTTTGGTTTTTCAGTGCTGTGGGCTGCATCCTTCTTTGCTCCCCGCGTGCTCGTTGTTGGCTGCTTTCGTTTTCTAGTGCTGAGAACTGCGTCCTTCTTTGATCCCCGCGTGCTGGTTGATGGTGGTTTTCGTTTTCCAGTGCTGTGAACTGCATCCTTCTTTGCTCCTACCTTGTTTTTTGAAAGTGGTGTTGTTCTCGGTTTTTTCTGTACAACAGCATTTCCTTGTGGTAGTCTTGTTGGCATTATTTCTTCATGTTCTTCGTCCTCTTCACTCTCTTCAGTCTCTTCACTCTCTTCTTCCTCTTCATCATCTTCATCATCTGTTTCTTCATAAGCCACTGTTTCTTTAGTTTCTTCACGTTCTTCGTCCTCTTCACTCTCTTCTCCTTCTTCCTCTTCTCCATCTGCTTCTTCATAAGCCATTTCTTCTCCAGTTGTGTCATCATCTTCTTCTTTGATCTCACCTTCTTCGTCTTCCTCATTTTCTGATCTTTTTCTTTTTCTTTTGAGGCAGGTTCTTGAATTGTGTCCCTTCCTCTTTTTGCAGATGCTACAACGTCTCGGTTTCGTCCATTTCTTAGTGTTGTGAGTGGAATTTCTGTTTTGTTGTGCATCTCCATGTCCTCGTTTTTCTTGTTCATTTCTTTTTGTACACGTCCTGGAATTGTGGCCGCTGATTTCATTACATGTTCTGCACATTCTTACTCCCAGTGGGTGACCATCACTATCCAGCTCAGGCTGTGGCTTACTATTTTTGTCATCATTTTTCTCCTTGCATGCCACCTTTTTCTGGGTTGCGTCGCCCCCTTTCTTCCTTCCTCTTGTGTTTGAAACAGGAGGTGGAAGAATTGTTTCTTTTTTGATACCACCAGTACAGTTGTGTTTTGTATTTTCTACTTGCTCGGCATTATTGTCATGCTGGGATTTCTCTGCTTGCTTTAGTTTTGCGGCTTCTTCTTCTTCTTCGTTGAGCACGTCAACTTCCTCGATTAGTGCCCTCATACCAGACAACGCTTTGTGGCACCCAGCGTCGGACCTTGTCGCTCTGCTTGCAAGGTCCATTGTTGTTTCTATCAGAAATTTTCTACGGCAAAAAAGCAAAGTTCCATCTGGTGCTGTTTGTTCGTAGTCTCTTTTGTCAAACGTTGCATCTGATCTTGCGTTACGGGTGTACCTTTTCATGATGTACACCTCAGGAATGTTGAGTACTCTCAAATGAGAAAGCATGCATAACACATGGACGCAAAAGAGCCCTCCAGACAAACACATGATTTTTTTTCTGTAAGTGAACTGCATGAAATTAGTAAACACATATTTTTTTGTTATTTGTTCAATTTTAAAGAAGTGAACTTCATTTGCTTTTGTGAATTACTCATGCATGTAGACTTTTAAAGTTCAGTAAGTGAGCTTTCGTGCATGACTATCAGAATCTAGATTTTTTTTGCTAGGAGTCTCACCTGTGTGTGTCCAGAGTTTGCACTCACATTCGTAGACACCTTTCTCTTCATCGGCGACCACTTGGAAATTATGACTTGCCCAGTCAAATGCATCCGATCTGTTGTAGTGGTGTACGAGATACTTTGTCGGGTTCTCAGGGCACCGTTCTGTTCTGAATGCAATGCTACGGTAGAGTGTTACTTTGAAATATGCAAACACTGCCCTTGTATACACTTTTGATAGCTGAACTTCGAACCCAAACTTTGTTGTTGTTTTTACCTCTGACTGCATGATCACAAATGCACTGTTACGAACCAGAGAAATGAAAAAATTGTTTGTTTTTGTAGTCATATTTTTAGCAGTTTTTGATTGACATTTTGTTTACCTCATTTTCTACTGTCTCTGCGTGCTCGACGACCTTCTTGGTCTGAATGCACTTATCCACCTGCTGAGCAAACAGATGGAGATCATGCTCTCCCTGACAAATTTTTTCTTCAGTATGCAGTTCATGCTCTCGCTTCTCTGTGTGGAAGTCATCCGAGCACAGAAAATTTCCTTGTAGTAAGCCGAGATCCACTCGTGCCTGTCATCCCACAGTGAATTCATCACTTTGTCATCTTGCAAGTTGTACCACTGAATGAGGTTCTTCCATGCTCGTTCAAATTCTGACGGCATTAGTGGGTGGTTCAGCACTGCATTGAGTTCGTCCTTGAGCTTCTCGTGCGCCTTATACAGCAAGGCGAGGTGGTCTTTGTACTTCTTCATGATACGCCACCGACACAGCTTATGCAGAGTTTGTTGGAGGATAGTTTTTAATGCTGCCTTCATCGAAGAACACTGGTCTGAGAAGACACAAATAGTGTTTTTTTATTCAGTTGTTTGCGTGTGTGCAAGATAGATGGAAGAAATATAAGTGCACCAAACAAAACATAAGTATGCAGGTGTTTTTTATTTTTTGTACCTGTGAGCATACAGATTGGCGGCTTGTTGTTCATACACCTCAGAAAGGTTTTGAAAACCCACTCAAATGATGGTATTGTTTCATCTCGCACGAGTGCAACAGCAAATATGGTGCTCTGTAGATGATGGTTCACCCCCACAAACACTCCCAGCAGCATGTGGAATTTGTTAGTTTTATACGTCGTGTCAAATGTAACGCAGTCTCCAAAATCTTCATACGATCCTTTGCAACTTGCGTTCGCCCAAAAGACGTTTCTTACACGGTTATCTGCATGTAACGCCCTCGATGCGGCTATATTTCCCACGTGTCGAAGCACGACTTAGAGGCATAACCGCATTGAAAGCAATGTCGCAAGTGAGGTAATCTTCACACAAGCCATGTAATACATAAGGGAACATAGTTGGCTTACAATCGCCACTTCACACAATTACATGAATAAAGCATTACATCATCCAGATACAATCAAGGTCCGACTACGGAACCAAAATAAAAGAAGAACCCCAAATGCGACAAAGGTCCCCGATCGACCCCAACTGGGCTCCACTCTTGATCAACTAGAACGAAACAACACAAAGGGCAAGATCTTCATTGAGCTCCTCCTTGAGCTTGGTTCGTCACCGCTTTCGGGTAACATAGGCACCGCAAACTGGTTTTGAAGTATCTGGTGAGTCACGAGGACTCAGCAATCTCACACCCGCGAGATCAAGACTATTTAAGCTTATGGGTAAGGTAAAGGCATGAGGTGGAGCTGCAGCAAGCGACTAGCATATATGGTGGCTACAATCGCAAAAGAGAGCGAGAAGAGAAGGCAAAGCACGGTCGATAGAAGTATGATCAAGAAGTGATCCTATAGTAACCTACGTCAAGCATAACTCCAACACCGTGTTCACTTCCCGGACTCCCCCGAGAAGAGACCATCACGGTAACACATGCGGTTGATTTATTTTAATTAAGGTCAACTTCGGGTTTTCTACAACCGGACGTTAACAAATTCCCATCTGCCACATAACCGCGGGCACGGCTCTCAAAAGTTTATACCCTGCAGGGGTGTCCCAACTTAGCCCATGACAAGCTCTCGCGATCAACGAAGGAATAGACCTTCACCCAAGACACTCCGATCAGACTCGGTATCCCGGTACATCAAGACATTTCGACAATGGTAAAACAAGACCAGCAAAGCCGCCCGATGTGCCGACAAATCCCGATAGGAGCTGCACATATCTCGTTCTCAGGGCAACATCGGATGAGACTAGCTACGAGTAAAACCAGCCCTCGAGTTGCCACGAGGTGGCCCCGCAGGCAGCTCAGTTTGGACCAACACTCGAAGGAGCACTGGCCCGGGGGGGCTAAAATAAAGATGACCCTCGGGCTCCGGAAACCCAAGGGAAAAAAGGGCTAGGTGAGGCAAATGGTAAAACCAAGGTTGGGCCTTGCTGGACAAGTTTTATTCAAAGCGAACTGTCAGGGGGGTCCCATAAATCACCCGACCGCGTTAGGAACGCAAAATCCGGGAACATAACACCGGTATGACGGAAACTAGGGCGGCAAGAGTGGAACAAAACACCAGGCATAAGGCCGAGCCTTCCACCCTTTACCAAATATATAGATGCATTAATAATATAAGAGATATTGTGATATCCCAACAAGTAAACATGTTCCAACAAGGAACAACATCTCCATGTTCCAACGAGGAACAAACTTCATCTTCACCTGCAACTAACAACACTATAAGAGGGGCTGAGCAAAGCGGTAACATAGCCAAACAACGGTTTGCTAGGAATGGTGTCAAAGGTTAGAGGATTGACATGGCAATTTGGGAGGCTGACAAGCAAATGGTAGGCATCGTAGCATAGGCATAGCAAAAGAGCGAGCAAACTAGCATAGCAAAGATAGTAGTTATGGAATAAATCATTTTCACATGGCATTTAGCAAGATAAATGCAAACAACAATTTTAAGCATTTTAAATGTTGTTATCATGATGCGGATGACATAAACAAGTTTTATGCAATTTTATGAAAATGTAGACAAGAGCATAAAATGAAGCATTTGGTCACCATGGCGGAGCGAAAGGGGTGCCACGGCAACGAATCCGAAAATGGTGCCACGGCAACAAATCGGTTCCGGTACTCACGGAGATAACGGTGCAAAAGGAAGCGTGTGGATGCGAGTTGAGCAAGATGGTGGGGTGATCCCGGATACCGGGTTCCCACGAGATGATGGCATGGCAACGAGTGACAATTCAGACACGGTGAAAACGGTGCATCTCATTCAACACATCCATTCGTTCTCGGAAGGTCTTCTCGGGGTTATATCTTTGAAGCGTGAATTTTCGGGACGGATCGGGTTTGACGGAAGTAGTTGTACATGGGTCGTCGTGGGAAGTAGAGGAGGTAGTCGTTCAAGCGTCCGATGGTAACGGTACTCGGTCGTTTCGAAGAGGTACTTGGGGTCATTCGAACTTGCCGATCTTGTCATCTCGAAGGTGGTACTTGACGTTCTTAGCGATTCCGAAGACGAGGTAGAGGTACACTTGTTGTAGGGGTACTTGTCGGATCCACGGCGACGGTAGAGGTACAAATGTTCTCGCGGTACTTGTCGGTCCAGTCTTGGTGTAGATGTACATCGCAACCGTAGTGGTACTCGCGGACTTCGACGCCGGTAGTCGTACACGGTTCGAAGATGAACTTGACGGGTCCTGACGTCCCGGTACTTGGCGAAAATCAACGATGGTCTCCGGGTGTCTGACTTGACCTGGCCACGACAAAGGCAGCAAGACCAACGGGGCAGCCAGCTCGTCGGGGTCCGATGCAGGGACGGCCAGAACATGCGGCGATGGGGATCGCAGCGGAGGTCCAGGAGCCCGACACGACGGCGAAGGACGACGGCGGGCGACGCAGGGACTCCGGCAGGCGGGACTTGGCGCAGGAGGATGGCCGGGGTGCACGGAGCGGTGACGGAGAGGCGTGGTCGCGGAGCTCGTCCATGGTGTGGTCGTGGAGGGTTGCTGCGGAGGCCGGCGTCGGCGTTTGGGCGAGGAGCTCCTGGTCGTGGTCGCGGAAGGCCGGGCGCGGGGTTCTCACGGTGGTCGCCGACGGCGCCGGGTAGCGACGAGGCTCCGGCCTGGTTCCCCTTCTCCGGCGAGGGCGGAGCACGGGGGCAGCGAGAGGGAGAGGTGCGGGGGAGAGAACGAGAGGAGGGAGATGGGGCTCGGGGCGCTCGCTCCTCTGCAGCAACGTCTTGGGGAGGAGGACAAGGGGATCGAGAGAGATCTTGGGATCGAGGGATGAGTCTGGACGAGGGAGAGATGGGGATCGATGGGAGGGGTTCGACTCCCTGGCGGCTAGGGTTAGGTAGGGGCGCGGCTGGGCCTTAGCGCAGATGGGCCTGACTGGGCTGGTGGAACGGGCCGGTCTGGCTGCAGGTTGCGGCTGGGCTCCCTCTCACTGCTAAAAGAAAAGAAAAACAACGGAGATTAAGAAAGAAAAGAAAGAGAGGTTAGGGGAAGAAGTTGGACACACAGATAATTTTCCCGGGCTCACAAAAATGAGCTGGAACCAGGAAAAATAGAAGTGGGCATGACAGAAAGATTTAAATTCAAACTCATTTGAATTTAATTCAAATGGGTTTGAACTAGGACTTGATAAAAGGAATGTCCAAAAATGTTCGGATTTTTGGTGGAGCTCCGGAAAATGACAAAAGGATTTATGGGAAGAGTTGGAGACCAAGAATTGAGATAACAAAGGCATTGGAATTTATTTGCAAGTGTGTTATAATCAATTCCAAATAATGAAATATTTATTATAGCTCCCTAATAATAGTAGGAGACTTTGAATATGTTTTAAAGAGAAATCACCATGTGAATATCCCTCGGTTAGATCAATGATCTATGCAATTTATTTAGGTGAGTTTTAAAAAATTAATGATGTGATGGCATGATGACATGATGCAATGCAAGAGATGGCATGATGAATGCACAAACAAAACAAATCACACGACGAAACTCAGAGTAGCTGGAAGTCTTCTGGAGCGTCGGTCTCGGGGCGTTACAACACTCCACCACTACGAGAGGATCTCGTCCCGAGATCTAGAATGGCACCGGAGAGAAATGGAAGAGGAAGAGAAGAGGGTAAACTAAGTTGCTTCTTTGACGAACGAGTGAAACCACGAACCTTGAGAGGTTAAGCAATTTAAAAGAAAGAGTATAACAAAGATGAACGAGATTGCAAACAATCCGTTAGAAAAGATGAACAAGGAGTATTATGAGAACTTGAAGTTTGAAAGACATGGAAATAAGAGCTTCACGAACAAAAGAATATGACCACATCAGTATAATGAGATAGCCAAGGAACAAGAATGGCAGAATTTGGACAGCACTCTGGTAGAAAAGAGAAGAAAACTTGATGAGATGAAAAGATATTGAAGAGATGATACAACACTCCGGTTAAATGGATAAGCAAGAAAAGAACATGATCCTCACAATTCGAGATGATGAGTGAAGAGAACAACATCACAATGCCTCCATAACGAAAGAATAGAAGTTAGATCGTTGGGATAAAGTGACGGAGAAGAAAATGACAACTTTTGCCACAAGTGAACTTGGAAAGCATCCTTCCAAGAAGGTTAGAACGGAATTGTTGGTAAACCAACAACGAAAAGAATAAGTTTGTAGTGGGCTTATGGAAACATCTCAAAATTATGAGGTGACAAATGGCCACTAAAGGAAGCCATTGATTTGAGTGAGAGCACCAAGGCGATGAAAAACTTCTTTCACCAAGAGTATAGGAGAAAACTTGGATCATTGATAAGCACCATAATAGCAACAATCCTTAGGGAAAGCTTTAGGTGAAATATAGCCCAAGATAACTCCAATGAAGAGATTGATGGATTTAAATATCTCATTCTTGACAACAAGAATAACCAAGGGAAATTGTCAAGAGTGACATAACACCATCTCAAAAGATAAGGTAGAAAAAATTGCACTTTGGAATGCACGATAAAGAATGCTTGAACTCCTCAAAACAAAACATGTGTTGAGCACCATGTTTATTTTGAAGTATGGCTTGACGGATCTTAACTTCAAGAGAAATCTTGAAGAACAATTGAAGAATGACAAGAATCCTTGAGGAACCACCATGTAAAGCCTCCATGAAGAACTCCGGTAATAAAAGGATGATAAAAAGAAAGAGAAGTTGAAAACACAAGGTGAAGCCTTGCGATGATTTAGATGGAGCTTCGCGACGAGATAATGCGGAAAACTTAGAACTCCGGAAGAAAGATGAACAACAAGAAGCCAAGAATTTATTACTCCTGAACAAACTCCGAAGGAAAGGATTAATCACTTGGATGAAACCAGAATAAGAATTATGTTATGCGTATCCTTCACCAATTTAAATTGATGACAAGCAACGGATTTGGCATACTGCATATTCTCGTAGAAAGGATTAAGAGAGATATGGCGTAAACTTGAGAAGGTCTTCAACGAACCACCGGTAGGATTTGGAAAGAACGAATGAATTGATATGAAAACAAAGAAAGAGAACTCTTGAACGAACCACCATAAGAATTGAAATTGAACGTAGCAAATGCACAAATCACCGGGAAGAATTGCAAAACGAATGAAGATACTTGAGGGTATTTAGATACAAATGAACGAATAGATCACGAGCTGATTAGAGAATACTTGAATGATGCACCAGTATGATTTGGAAAACGATAGCTACACGCTGAGAACAAAGAATTATGACATGATGGCCTTCGTAGGAATAAAATGGAAAGAACTAACGAAATGCTTCAGATGGGTGAAAAGAGTTGTCTCAATCGAAAGAAATTATGAGAGGATGGCATCAAGCTAGGACCATGAAATATTCAAGAGAATGGACCAAGATTTAAGAGAAATTCTTCTTCGGTCTTCAAAATCCGAGAATGATGATGAGAACCACCACCATGAATTGTTGAGGCACTCCGGAATGAAAATTAAAAAGGTTGACCCAACGATGAAAAGAATTTGAAAACGATCTTGGAGAAGGAATATGACTGATGATAATTCATTCTTACGTCAAACTTCGAAAAGAATTTGGGAATAGCTTCGAGAAAAGTAGAAGAGTCAGGTAAGATCCTGGGAAACGACCTGTGGGTTAGGGCCCACTCAACAGAACACCGTTGAAAAGATTTAAAAGAGATGTTGCACTGGTTGAATTAAATGACTTGAATGAGATACCAATCTCGAAAGAGCTTGAACGAATGCAGAGTGGAAACACGAATCTTCGAGATATCTTGAGCACTTCGGAATAACAAATAGCGAGAAGTAGAATGATAATGAGGTGCACCGGTATGAGAAGACATTAAAATGAGGAAAAAGGTATGATCAACAAAACTTGACTTGAATCCACCGGAGAAGAGAAAGGAATGAGGAACGACGAACTAGTAGAACATCTTCTTGAGAACCACCGGGTAAGAACATTGTTGGAAAAGAATGGAGAAACTTCACAAAAAATAAAAGGATACTTGGTAAAGAAATCTTAGTCCTTGAGGAAAAGGGGTGGGTGGGCGGAAAAAAAACAAAGGCAACTTGGAGACGGATGAAATAAACACCGTTGAGAAGAAATGATAATTGGTCTTGCTGATGTTGAAGTGATCGGATCCACTTGAAGAGAAACACGCCGGTTGAAAAGGATTGACATGACAATCTCGATTGTCGAGAAGGATTGGTATTCACATCAGAGTATGAGAACACCATTTCGGAAAGGTATGGAATCAACACTTGACATTGAAGCAACTCGAATACCACAACTCAAAACAAAAACAAAGGACTGGCTTGCAGAATAAGCCGGAACAAATACATATGACAGAGATTTACCCAATCCCATATCATGCATCTGTCGAAAAGATATTCTAGGAGCTACTTGAATTCCCACCTATGAAACTCCCGAAATTTTCCGGTTATGCAATCAGGTGTTGGGGATACAGGGGAAGCATAATATCTCACCCAAACTAACAATCCCTACATCGAGCTGTATCCATCCGTCAACACATAACCAAGAAACCTTCGGAAATCGTCTACCTTAACCTTCGAAAAGCATCCGTTATACAAGTCATGGCAATACTCCGTACTCACCTCGATCTTTGGGTTATCGGGTTATCTCACCAACAACTGCATAAAAGAGATTTTCGATGTCGGCGTACTAAACTCGGTATTCCAGAACTGCAACGATAAAATTATGGCGACAACACCTCGAGCTCAACTCCGGGACACTTCCACTAAACCCCGACAGGAGGCACCAAGACAATGTTCTCATCATAAAACCATCGAACGATTCCAAGATACCAGCGTGATCCTACAAAAATTTTTAGTGAAATTTGAGAAGAGAAGAGTCAAAACTCTCGTCGGGATGCCTTACAGAGCGATGAAGAGACGGGGAGTAAAAAGAATTCCTAACTCTCAGATATATATAATCCTAAATGACTCAAAACATTTTTCTAGACATAACTCGGCCGCTAAGAACGATCAAGCAGTGAGGCTCCTAAGGTCGGGGAAGGCTCGATTACCAACATAGCGCCCTCGATGCGGCTATATCTCCCACGTGTCGAAGCACGACTTAGAGGCATAACCGCATTGAAAGCAATGTCGCAAGTGAGGTAATCTTCACACAACCCATGTAATACATAAGGAAAGAGATACATAGTTGGCTTACAATCGCCACTTCACACAATTACAAGAATAAAGCATTACATCATCCAGATACAATCAAGGTCCGACTACGGAACCAAAATAAAATAAGAACCCCAAATGCGATAAAGGTCCCCGATCGACCCCAACTAGGCTCCACTCTTGATCAACTAGAACGAAACAACACAAAGGGCAAGATCTTCATCGAGCTCCTCCTTGAGCTTGGTTGCGCCACCGCTTTCGGTAACATAGGCACCGCAAACTGGTTTTGAAGTATCCGTGAGTCACGAGGACTCAGCAATCTCACACCCGCGAGATCAAGACTATTTAAGCTTATGGGTAAGGTAAAGGCATGAGGTGGAGCTGCAGTTTAGCGACTAGCATATATGGTGGCTACAATCGCAAAAGAGAGCGAGAAGAGAAGGCAAAGCACGGTCGATAGAAGTATGATCAAGAAGTGATCCTATAGTAACCTACGTCAAGCATAACTCCAACACCGTGTTCACTTCCTGGACTCCCCCGAGAAGAGACCATCACGGTAACACATGCAGTTGATGTATTTTAATTAAGGTCAACTTCGGGTTTTCTACAACCGGACATTAACAAATTCCCATCTGCCACATAACCGCGGGCACGGCTCTCAAAAGTTTATACCCTGCAGGGGTGTCCCAACTTAGCCCATGACAAGCTCTCGCAATCAACGAAGGAATAGACCTTCACCCAAGACACTCCGATCAGACTCGGTATCCCGGTACATCAAGACATTTCGACAATGGTAAAACAAGACCAGCAAAGCCGCCCGATGTGCCGACAAATCCCGATAGGAGCTGCACATATCTCGTTCTCAGGGCAACATCGGATGAGACTAGCTACGAGTAAAACCAGCCCTCGAGTTGCCACGAGGTGGCCCCACAGGCAGCTCAGTTCGGACCAACACTCGAAGGAGCACTGGCCCGGGGGGGCTAAAATAAAGATGACCCTCGGGCTCCGGAAACCCAAGGGAAAAAGGGCTAGGTGAGGCAAATGGTAAAACCAAGGTTGGGCCTTGCTGGACAAGTTTTATTCAAAGCGAACTGTCAGGGGGGTCCCATAAATCACCCGACCGCGTTAGGAACGCAAAATCCGGGAACATAACACCGGTATGACGGAAACTAGGGCGGCAAGAGTGGAACAAAACACCAGGCATAAGGCCGAGCCTTCCACCCTTTACCAAATATATAGATGCATTAATAATATAAGAGATATTGTGATATCCCAACAAGTAAACATGTTCCAACAAGGAACAACATCTCCATGTTCCAACGAGGAACAAACTTCATCTTCACCTGCAACTAACAACGCTATCAGAGGGGCTGAGCAAAGCGGTAACATAGCCAAACAACGGTTTGCTAGGAATGGTGTCAAAGGTTAGAGGTTTGACATGGCAATTTGGGAGGCTGACAAGCAAATGGTAGGCACGTAGCATAGGCATAGCAAAAGAGCGAGCAAACTAGCATAGCAAATATAGTAGTGATTTCGAGGGTATGGTCATCTTGCCTGAAATCCCGCAAGGAAGAAGAACGATTCCATGAAGAAGACAAACGGACGTAGTCGAATGAATCCTCACAACTCCGGAACGAAACCGAAGCTAACGAGAGAAGCAAACCGGAAAGAAACAAACAACATAGTAAACAACCATCACATAAACATGGCATGATGCACAACCAAGGATGATGCATGTCCGGTTTAAATATGCATGGCATGGCAAAGCGCACAAACAATACTACAAATTAAGCGGAGCTCAATATGCAACGAGTTGCATAATGACAAAAGACCACAACAAATATTTAGTTCGATCTTGTTTATGTACCCAACAATATTAAATGTTTTTTAAACATGGCAAGAGGTGAAGCATAGGTAAACTAACTATTTAGGCAAGTTTAAATAAGGCCGGAAATAACAAACAACAATTCCGGAAACTCCTCATAGGCATAATATGAATTTGGTACTGATCTTCCCTATACACAATTTTAATGTTGTTAAACAGCAAAATAAAGTGCATCGTGTTAACCTATGCATTTTCTACCCCATTTACATATAAAGTTTATTAAATTCCGAGTTAAGGTTATTTAGTTATGGAATAAATCATTTTAACATGGCATTTAGCAAGATAAATGCAAACAACAATTTTAAGCATTTTAAATGTTGTTATCATGATGCGGATGACATAAACAAGTTTTATGCAATTTTATGAAAATGTAGACAAGAGCATAAAATGAAGCATTTGGTCACCATGGCGGAGCGAAAGGGGTGCCACGGCAACGAATCCGAAAATGGTGCCACGGCAACAAATCGGTTCCGGTACTCACGGAGATAACGGTGCAAAAGGAAGCGTGCGGATGCGAGTTGAGCAAGATGGTGGGGTGATCCCGGATACCGGGTTCCCACGAGACGATGGCATGACAACGAGTGACAATTCAGACACGGTGAAAACGGTGCATCTCATTCAACACATGCATTCGTTCTCGGAAGGTCTTCTCGGGGTTATACCTTTGAAGCGTGCATTTTCGGGACGGATCGGGTTTGACGGAAGTAGTTGTACATGGGTCGTCGTGGGAAGTAGAGGAAGTAGTCGCTCAAGCGTCCGATGGTAACGGTACTCGGTCGTTTCGAAGAGGTACTTGGGGTCATTCGAACTTGCCGATCTTGTCATCTCGAAGGGGGTACTTGACGTTCTTAGCGATTCCAAAGACGAGGTATACGTACACTTGTTGTAGGGGTACTTGTCGGATCCACAGCGACGGTAGAGGTACAAATGTTCTCGCGGTACTTGTCGGTCCAGTCTTGGTGTAGATGTACATCGCAACCGTAGTGGTACTCGTGGACTTCGGCGCCGGTAGTCGTACACAGTTCGAAGATGAACTTGACGGGTCCTGACGTCCCGGTACTTGGCAACGGCGAAGGACGACGGCGGGCGACGCAGGGACTCCGGCAGGCGGGACTTGGCGCAGGAGGATGGCCGGGGTGCACGGAGCGGTGACGGAGAGGCGTGGTCGCGGAGCTCGTCCATGGTGTGGTCGCGGAGGGTTGCTGCGGAGGCCGGCGTCGGCGTTTGGGCGAGGAGCTCCTGGTCGTGGTCGCGGAAGGCCGGGCGCGGGGTTCTCACGGTGGTCGCCGACGGCGCCGGGTAGCGACGAGGCTCCGGCCTGGTTCCCCTTCTCCGGCGAGGGCGGAGCGCGGGGGCAGCGAGAGGGAGAGGTGCGGTGGAGAGAACGAGAGGAGGGAGATGGGGCTCAGGGCGCTCTCTCCTCTCTGGCGCTGCGTGCGGGAGGAGGACGAGGGGGATCGAGAGAGATGCGGGATCGAGGGATGAGTGCGCCGGCCAGAGGGAGAGATGGGGATCGATGGGAGGGGTTCGACTCCCTGGCGGCTAGGGTTAGGTAGGAGCGCGGCTGGGCCTTAGCGCAGATGGGCCTGACTGGGCTGGTGGAACGGGCCGGTCTGGCTGCAGGTTGCGGCTGGGCTCCCTCTCACTGCTAAAAGAAAAGAAAAACAATGGAGATTAAGAAAGAAAAGAAAGAGAGGTTAGGGGAAGAAGTTGGACACACAAATAATTTTCCCGGGCTCACAAAAATGAGCTGGAACCAGGAAAAATAGAAGTGGGCATGACAGAAAGATTTAAATTCAAACTCATTTGAATTTAATTCAAATGGGTTTGAACTAGGACTTGATAAAGGAAGGTCCAAAAATGTTCGGATTTTTGGTGGAGCTCCGGAAAATGACAAAAGGATTTATGGGAAGAGTTGGAGACCAAGAATTGAGATAACAAAGGCATTGGAATTTATTTGCAAGTGTGTTATAATCAATTCCAAATAATGAAATATTTATTATAGCTCCCTAATAATAGTAGGAGACTTTGAATATGTTTTAAAGAGAAATCACCATGTGAATATCCCTCGGTTTAAATAGATCAACGATCTATGCAATTTATTTAGGTGAGTTTTAAAACTTAATGATATGATGGCATGATGACATGATGCAATGCAAGAGATGGCATGATGAATGCACAAACAAAACAAATCACACGACGAAACTCGGAGTAGCTGGAAGTCTTCTGGAGCGTCGGTCTCGGGGCGTTACACTGCATCAACGTCATAATCATAGAAGAACTCTGGGTTTATCTTCTGCATTTTCTCGAAGAAATCCGGAAGTTTCTTGACATCATCTTCAGACTCTTCTCTGGCAAACTTCCGTTTCCTGCATTTTCAGAGACAATGCAAACTTATCTCATCAAAGAGGGAATAATTACCGACAGAATGCTCAAGAGATATGCTCTGTTACGTGCTTACTTGTTTACCCAGTCGCAGCTAGTATGTCCCATGTACTGCAGACCACCGGACATACGCGACAGCGTCGACATCATCTGAGCATGTGTGTGGTTGTCCAGTTGCATGTCTTTCACTAACTGGTCTATCAAAGGATCGTCTTTTTTGTGCGATCGCATGTGCAAAAGCATCCCGGGGCTTTCCAGTATCTTGTGATTGTGGTTGAGTTGAACCATTTCTATCACAAATTTGCCATCCTTCCTTTTTTTGACTCTAATCTTCGCATTGCAGCCAATACTTTTTGATGTCTTCTAACGTACCCGGTGATAATCTGACACAGTCTGCTTGTGCGTCCCTTCTGTTGAGCAGACAATCTAGGCATTTGTCCTGTGTTTTGCCCTCTTGCGTATGCCAAACCCTGCACATCTTGCATAATTGTTGTAAAAGTCCCATGCCTTGTCATACGTGGTGAACTTCATTCCAGCAGCAGGTACGAGGTTCAGCGGCATGTTTTTATCCTGCATTAATTGCAATTCTCTATGAGATAATTTGTTCTGTTCTGTTTTTTAAATACGAGGAGTGCATACGAGTTTAATAAAGCATTGCAATGTTCCTAGTCAAACCTCATAAGAAATATTAGTGTGCATTGCAATGTTATCTGAATGGACTGCAACTATTTTTTTAAGAACATAAACTTACATGTGTGTAGAGTCGTTCGCCTGATGGTGTTTTTAGCTCATCGGGTTGTATTGGACATGGCGGGGTTATAGCAGATATGTGTAGTTGAGGATCTCGCGGCGGCAACAGTGAGGAGGATTTGTACCTGCTGTTTACTTTTGACCGAGGCACCGTTGGTGGTCGCAGCGTCGAAGTTGATGCAGCAGGTCTGCTTGGAGCTCTGTTTTTGGTGCAGCAGGTGGATGCTGAGCTCTGTTTTGGGGTGCGGCAGGTGGACGTGGTGGTAATCCAGTGTTGTGACGATGTCTTAGTGGATTGGTTTGAAAATTTTGGAGCAGTGGCACATCATCGTAGACATAATCATCATCTGCTGCAACATCGTGTTCAACTGCATCATCATTGTCTGTTCGGACATGCTATCCAAACGTAGTGAACTCGTGCTTATACTCTGTGTTGAGAACTGTTATCAGCTCATCTTCATCGTCATCGTCTTCATCATCACGTTGGTGAGTGCCTTCCCAGACGAATGTGACATCATCATCATCTTCAACTACATCTTCTTCCTGGAAAAAATCTTCTTCCGGAGAGTACTGCACCCTGTTTGTCGTCGTGAAGAATCCTCGAGGAATCTTAGGGTTAACCCAGCCAATATCTCTTTCAGAAGAAGATCCACTCTTCTGAAAGTTGTTGTTCTCAGTGTTGTCAATTATGCACGGCATTTTGTATCCGCTGAACATCATCTCCTACACACAAAATGACCGAGTTGCATTGTCAGGTTAAATGAACTGAATCATGCGAACTGCAATGTGTTCAAAATGGTACTACCGAAGCATTGCATGCTGACTGCATCACCCCGCAAGGTGAACTGAAGCAACCGCACTGCATCGTTACCCGTCATGAACCTATACAAGCGTACTGCATAACCGAGTAAGTGCACTGCATTTCCCCCCACAACAAACTGAAGCAACCGCCGACCGCATGAGTTTTGTAGGTCTTGTTATCTTGTATCTTGCTTTGTTTTCTAGGATAACTACACTTTGATGGTTGAGGAAGTGTACTGCTTTACCTCGTGTTGCAGCAATTTCTTGCGTTTACAGGAGTAAGTTCCCTTCTCGTCCGTCTGCACAACTTTCATGTTCGCCCGTGCAGTCCACTTGCCCTTTAGAAGTTCATGGGCGGTCTGGACGTTGCTCAAGGTGAACGGGGAAGGAGGATTTGCTCTGAAGGTCGATGCAGACTTATTCCAAGAACCTACCATGGATGAAGCAACCTTGCGCACACTCCTCCTTGCTCGAATTGGTTTGATGTCCAGGCAGCACCAATCGACATCTGATGAAGTACAGCTAATTGCAGGCCCGGAGGAATTCGTTGGCGGCGCTACCGAGCTCCTGCCGTGGAAGAAGGCCAATAGGCTGGTGTTGCCCGGTGCCTGCCGCGGAAGAAGGCCGAGAGGCGACGGGCGGCATCGCTGCCTGGCCGCCTCTGCGGAAGAAGGCCGGGAGGGGAGGGGCGGCGTCACTACCGACCGCCACCGCGGAAGAAGGCCGGGAGGGGAGGGGCGGCGGTGCTCCCAGGCCGCCGCCATGGTAGAAAGCGGGGAGGGGAGGGGCGGCATCGCTCCCGGCTATGTTGGTGGTGTGCAGAATAAGGCTGGTGTTATCAGAATAAGAGTCTTAAGGGGTGTTATCATAATGGACCCACCCTATATATATATATATATATGTGTATGTATGTATATATTATGAATTCCATTTTCTATCTGTTTTTGTATACTAATTTGAATCTAGCTGTTATCATCCACATATACATAATGGAAAGCGTATATACACAGAACATATAAGAATGAAAAACAGAGTACACACATTGAAACAGAGCAATAAACAGAGCAATACTATGATTGCTGTGAATACATAGCTATCTACGTCGAAATGACTTTTCAAAATAAAACGCGTCCATGAGACCATGACCAGCAGCCCTTGCCTATGGTAGCTCTTGGCTCTGCCTGAACTCGTGCATGCATTCATCCAAGCGGTCGACACGCTCGTGATACATCTGGAGCGCGATCTCGAGCTCTAAGTTGGCTATTTCATCGGAGATCACCAGCTCGAGGATGCGACGACCATGTTTCTCTATTGCGTCCAGGTGGACAACTGGGCGAAGGAGGCGGTCGAGCCTACGGACCAGCGCGTTGGCATCCAGCGGGCCGTGGACAAGGTGAACGGCTGCACCCATGCGAACGGCGTGGTGGGCGTACGGTGCAAGTACGGCGCGGCTAGCCTCTGGTGCAAGTATGGCGCTGAGGGCCTCTACCCAGTCCTGGCAAGAAAGGGCGGTACTGACGGGATGTGTACCCTGCTGTGACGCCATGTCAATAGCAGGCAAGCACCGATGGAACCGCTCTTGCTGTGCGGCGCGCCGCGCCTCTCGCTCTGGCGGCGCTCCAATGGTCTCGCCGTGTGGCGAGCCGCAACCTATCGGCGCGAATGTGCCTAGCTTGCTCTGTGACGCGCCATCAATCATGTTGTGTGGCGAGCTACAGCCTGTTGGCGGTGACATGCCTATCTTGATCCGCGACGCTCAAGCGCCATGCGCCAAAGGTCTGCTCAACCCTGGCAATGACGCACATCATATCGTCGTCCATCGCGTTGCCAGGGAGCGCCTCGGCCTCGGCGGGCCATGGCGCCTGCTCGTTTCCTCATCGACGATGTTGATGGCAGAGGCGGCGCTTTGGTGGGTTGGCATGCTTGGAAAAGGTGGATGTGCTACAGGCTGCGCTCGTCTCCTCCGTGCGTCGCACGCTGCCTATGCGCAATATCGCTGGGTGGCGGGAAACAGGTGAGGAAATGGCGGGAAATGGTGGCGTGTTCATAAAACGCCATCAATTAATGGAAACTTAGCATAGAAGGAACATCGAGCTAGCACAAGAAGTAAATGATGATCAGATGAACACGGACCACACTAGGGAACCCGTCGGTGAAGAATTCATCAATCCGAAACGGTTGAATACTAGCAAGCGTTTGCCCACAACACACACGGCCTATTCGATCACAAACAGGTCGGATGGATCAACTGTATGCCACGTATCACACATTATCAAAAAGTAATGCGGTAGACCTTCTTTAACATGTGTTAAAAAATAAAAAAAATAAAAACAAGGACCTCAAGGTTAAGTTAACTCATGGGATGGGTCGTATCAGTCATTTAATTTGACAGATATGACCCATCCTATTAGTTAATTTAACATCAACACAACTTCCCATCCAGTCACCCATCTGATGGCTGCTCCAGCCCGAGCACACTTAACTTGATAGTTTTCTTACATGAGCTACTGGTGGAACAACTAGTCCTTGCTTATAGGATGCCTCTTCGCATCCTTATGGCGTATCCGGATGACCGCCCGTCCCCCAATGGCCAATAGATGTTGTGTAGACAAAGCATATCACATACGTATTATTAGAAGCAATCATCTGTGTTATTATCGGTCTACGCACACATTTCTGATTACAGACCTATTTTCCGCGTATCACACACATCTTGTTATGTTGAACTGTTTCTGTTCTCTTATCTCAACGCAAACAGTTCATTCAAGTGAACCGCATGCCGTATATCGCACACACCTTCATCTGGCTGCCCGTTTCTTTTGTGTTACCTAATCACAAACAGTTCATCCGAGTGAACCGTATACTGTATATCGCACACACCTTCATCTGGCTGCCCATTTCTTTTGTTCCTCCTCATCGCAAACAGTTAATTGAGCTGAACCGTATGCCCTGCATCGCACACGCAACTAAAATCTGAACCGTGTTTGATGCATCCTCCATCGCAAACGTTTTGCACCTTTTTTGACGGTTATTTTACACCACCGTTTGCGATTATGGCATCGAACACAGTTTCGTCGAAGGGTCTTTGATCGTAGTGTCGCATTAGCAGTAACCTGCAGTAGTGGTGTGTCATAAAAGAATTGGAATTATTCAGGGTTTGTTTGAACATTTTATACATTAATTGGTTTTCTAGGCATTTCCGGTGCACAATTCAAAATTAAAATACATGCACATGCTCCGGTGCACCAACATGGGTTGTAAAATCATATATGTGTCCATGGGTTTATGCTTATGTCCCATGCAAGAAATGGGGATGAAATTCGAACACCACAACATCGTGGCTCTCCGGCAAACATCGACGTACTTGCTTTTGTAATTCTAGTAAATCTAAGATTCATCCGAAATTCATGAAACTTGGCATGTTGTCATGGAGCGGCACCAACATGACGTGGTAAATTTTTTGTCCCATTTGGGGCAGGTTTGGGGATATGCTTCTCACAAACCAGAGCTTCTCACAACAAGCCTAATGGTTTCGGTAGGGAAAGTTTCACCTTTTTGGACGAAACGATATCCATTGCCTCTTCTCGATTTCAAATTTTTTCCTAGTGTCAACATAGAAAAACAGGAGTGTTGTGTTAATTTTTAGGATTTTTCAGGGTTCGTTTGGACATTTTTATGGATTAATTGAGTTTTCAATGCATTCATGTGCATAATTCAAATTTGAATTACATGCACATGCTCCAATGCATATAAATTGTTTGAAAATTCAAATCTGTGTCCTTGGTTGCATGCTTAGGTCCCATGCCAGAAATGGGAATGAATGTCAAACACCAGGGCACCGTTGATTGCAGGCAAAACATTGAGATACTTTATTTTTTAAGTCTAGTAAATCCAAAACTCGTCTGAAATTCATGAAACTTGGCATGCTACCATGGAGCAGCATCAACATGTCGTGGTAAATTGTTTGTCTCATTTGGGGTTGGTTTGGGTATATGCTTCTCACAAACCGGAGCTTCACACAACAAGCATGATGTTTTCGATAGGGAACGTCCCTCCTTGTGGGGCGAAATGATATCTATTACCTCTTATTGCTTTCAGACAAATTCTCGTGTCAACATAGAACAACAGGAGTGTTGTGTCAATTTTTGTGATATTTCGGGGTTCGTTTGGACATTTTTATGCATTAACTGTGTTTCCATGCATTTATGTGCATAAATTCAAATTTGAACTACATGCATATGCTCCAATGCATATAAATTGGTTGAAAAATCAAATATGTGTCCTTGGGTGCAAGCTTAGGTCCCATGCAAGAAATGGGAATGAATTTCAAAAACCAGGGCACCGTTGATTGCCGGCAAAACATTGAGATACTTTATTTTTAAATTCTAGTAAATCCAAAACTCGTCTGAAATTCATGAAACTTGTCATGCTATCATGGAGCGGCATCAACATGTCATGGTAAATTTTTTGTCCCATTTGGGGCAGGTTTGGGTATATGCTTCTCACAAACCAGAGCTTCTCACAACAAGCATGATGGTTTCGGTAGGGAACGTCCCACCTTTGGGGACGAAACGATATCCATTGCCTCTTATTGCTTTCAAAAATTTTCTCGTGTCAACATAGAACAACAGGAGTGTTGTGTTAATTGTTGTGATTTTTCAGGGTTCGTTTGGACATTTTTATGAATTAACTGAGTTTTCAATGCATTTATGTGCATAAATTCAAATTTGAACAACATGCACATGCTCCAGTGCATATAAATTGGCTGAAGAATCAATTCTATGCCCTTGGGTGCATGCTTAGGTCCCATGCAAGAAATGGGAATGAATTTCAAACACCAGGGTACTGTTGATTACCGGCAAAACATTGAGATACTTTATTTTTAAATTCTGGTAAATCCAAAACTCGTCTAAAATTCATGAAACTAGGCAAGATATCATGGAGCGGCATCAACATGCCGTGTTAAATTTTTTGTCCCATTTGGGGCAGGTTTGGGTAAATGTTTCTCACAAACCAGAGCTTCTCACAACAAGCATGATGGTTTCGGTAAGGAATGTCCCACCTTTGGGGATGAAATGATATCCATTGTCTCTTATTGCTTTCTAAAATTTTCTCGTGTCAACATAGAACAACAGGAGTGTTTGTGTCAATTTTTGTGATTTTTCGGGGTTCGTTTGGATATTTTTGTGCATTAACTGAGTTTTCAATGCATTTATGTGCATAAATTCAAATTTGAACTGCATGCACATGCTCTAGTGCATATAAATTGGTTGAAAAATTAAATATGTGTCCTTTGGTGCATGCTTAGGTCCCATGCAAGAAATGGGACTGAATTTCAAACACCAAGGCACCGTTGATTGCCGGCAATACATTGAGATACTTTATTTTTAAATTCCAGTAAATCCAAAACTCGACTGAAATTCATGAAAATTGGCATGCTATCATGGAGCGGCATCAACATGCCGTGGTAAAATTTTTTCCCATTTGGGGCAGGTTTGGGTATATGCTTCTCACAAACCAGAGCTTCTCACAACAAGTATGATGGTTTCGATAGGGAACATCCCATCTTTGTGGACAAAACGATATCCATTGCCTCTTATTGCTTTCAAAAAATTTCTCGTGTCAACATTGAACAACATAAGTGTTGTGTCAATTCTTGTGATTTTTCAGGGTTTGTTTGGATATTTTTATGCATTAACTGAGTTTTCAATGCATTTATGTGCATAATTCAAATTTGAACTACATGCACATGCTCTAGTGCATATAAATTGGTTGACAAATCAAATCTGTGTCCTTGGGTGCATGCTTAGGTCCCATGCAACATATGGGAATAATTTCAAACACCAAGACACCGTTGATTGCCGGCAAAACGTTGAGATACTTTGTTTTTAAATTCTAGTAAATCCAAAGCTCGTCTCAAATTCATGAAACTTGGCATGCTATCATGGAATGGCACCCGACATGCTGTGGTATTTTTCTTGTCCATTTTTAGAGAAGGCGCACACGAATAACAGCCAACAAAGGCATTTTGAAAAAACAGCTGCCACTTAATATATCAAACGTTTGTATAATTCAAATCGTGTGCATTCTGTTAACCATTCACGTGACGCCACGTGTCTTCATTTTAATGGCTATAGGAGGTGGTGTGCGGATAGCTGCTTGACTAAATGGGAGGCGTGCAAGCGCAGTCCTGTGCGCATGCTCACCGAGAGGCTCACCGAGAAGCGTGCAAGCTGTTCAAAGCAGGATTTGTGCATATCTTCAATGCAAACAGTTCAGATTGAATACGGTATGCAAATTAAAGCCAGACTTCGGCACTAAGCCAAGAGACACTCGATTTATCAAAATATGTAGCTAAAAATCACTAACACTACCTAATTTTTGCATCTAGAATCACTAGCACTATCTAATTCATGCACGTGTTCGCTAAGCAGTCGCCGTACGGGGCATGCTAGTAGCTGTGTGAAATGACGGTAGGCGTGCCAGCAGTCCGCCGCACAGGCTCACCGGGAGGCGAGCTAGCCCTTTGACCACCGCCGACCTCGCTCCCACTCTTCCATATTAATGGCGGGTCCGCCTCACTCCGTGAAGTCCGCCGCGCAGGCTCACCGGTAGGCGTGCCAGCAGTCCGCCGTGCAGGCTCACCGGAATGCCAGAAGTCCGCCGTGCAGGATCATCGGCAGTGAGACAGCCTTTGACTGCCGCCCGCCTCGCTCCTAATGGTCTATATTAATAGCACGCCCGAGCGGCCGCAACCCCAATCCTCACCACACACACAATCCTCTCTCTCCGCCCGCATCCTCGACGCCGCTCTCAGTCCTCAAAGCTGGCACCCCCATCCTCGCCACACACACAATCCTATCTCTCCGCCCACATCTTTGATGCCGCTCTCGGTCCTCAAAGCCAGCACCCCCATCCTCTCCACACACACAATCCTCTCTCTCCGCTCGCATCCTCGATGCCGGTCTCAGTCCTCAAAGCCGTCAGTGTATGAGGATGCCGCCGAAGCGCCCCATCGGAGGGCGTGGTGACTCCGGGGCTGCTGAAGCACCGGAGCACGGCGTGAATATGGAGACAGAGGTTTCCGTCGCCGCCGACGAAGTAGAGAACGAGGCTGCCAACAAGCAGAGGTGGGTCGAGAAAGAACTGCTAGCGACTCCAGCAGGTCTAGACTTCATCAGGAACCTCCCCGATGATATATTGAGAGTCATCTAATCCCTCCTCCCAATCAAATATGGGGCAAGGACAGCCGCCCTTTCCCGGCGGTGGTGCCCCCTATGGCTCCTCACCCCTATCGACCTCCTCGACGCCAATGAGCTATGCCATGGCTATTGCAAAAGCTTGTATGCATTCTCCCAGATCCTCGGGAATCACCATGGCCCAATCAGAGGCCTTATCACGGGCAAATTCTGTTCCAATGGCAAGGACCGAGCCAAGCTTGACGAGTGGTTCCCATCCCCCGCCATAGATCAACTTGAGAAGCTCAGTTTTAATGATGGGCATATGTGCTTGCCGCCAATGTCCGCGCTCCGCTTCGCACCCGCACTGCGCCTCGCCAAGTTCATGAACTGCCATTTTCCGCCCCTTAATGACGCGTCTGCTCTTTTTCTACCACGACTGAAGCACCTCGAGCTGGTCGTCGTCTGCATCCCAAAGGATGACATGGAGCGCCTACTCCGCGGCTGTACTACACTCAAGTTCCTTCGTCTTCAGGCGATGAATTGGTCAAGTACCTTCCACACCACCTCCAGGACTCTGCGGACTATTTATGTGTGTTGCTGCAACGAGAGATCACAAAAGGTGGACCAGAATATGGTCATTGACGGCACACCTTCACTTGAGAGATTACTGGTGGGCTACTCGTCTGTCAAATACTACTACTTTCAGGTACAATAGTCGCCTTATACCTCTCTTTCTTGATATCAAAATTATTTCTAGTTTTGAAGATGTATGTTCGTCTATCATCCAGGAAAGCTTCACCCAGATTCTGGGCACAGTGACGGTCTTGGCACTAGAATCTGTCGGCCCCAACCTGGACCAAGTTGTCAGTTGTCTGAGATGCTTTTCGTGCCTGAAGAAGCTGAATATCAAGGTGATGTTCCTTTCCTGTTAAATGTTAACCATAAGGGAGTTCAATTTTTTGCACCTTTTCCCAAGTTTACAATGACAATGTACTACAATTTCTGAAGGAATTTTGGAGGATTTCAGGACATACACCCCCACCACTTATTGGTTGCTTGATTCATATGGTTACAAACCATAAGCATTTCTCCTTTGGATTCATCTGTACTAGTTTTCTTAGGGATTTTTTCATCCAATCCAACCTCTTGTGAAGAAGTCTACATGTTTCTAGATTGTAATCAAATGCCCATGTTAATCATGTCAGATTGAAGATGGCACGTTGGTGCATTTTACAAATCCTGCAAACCAAATAGGCGTGTAGTAGTGTTCAAAACTGCATGTAGGCACTAACACTTTCTCTTCTTTTGAAGATAATAATTGGCCCGGAGGTAGATAAATTTTATAACGACAATCACATCAGATGAGTGGATCTGCATCTCTCAAATATTACTTTGAACTCCTACCGAGGGACCTTACTGGAGATTACACTCGCCAGGTTCTTTCTTGCCAGAGCAAGGGTGCTGAGGGTACTGAGGTTGACCTCGCATTTAATTAGGAAAGATGAATGGTATGTTGATCAGAGCCAGCAGGTACTGCAGAATGGAAGAGGCCCTAAAAAAGATAAACTTCATATTGGAAGAGCATATGGCAAAGCTATTGGAAGTCATTGTGTCAAACCCAAACATGACTTGTTAGCGGCTAAGCCCTTTGCAGAAATGACGAGGTTTGCAATGTTTGAATTTGGGCATTGCAATCTTTGAATTTGAACCTTGCAATATTTATGGTATTTGTTATATAACGTAATTGGATGTTTAATTTGGTATTGCAATCATGTCATGTTCCAAGTATATATATATATATATGTTGTTCTTCTGTACATAGAGTTGTGGCACCCCGGCTCAGAGAAATCGGAACGCCCCGTATTCCAGCCCAGAGATCGAGGAGAAGTCTTCTAGAATATGACACTGCTTAGCATAGAACAAATCAGCTCTTTATTACAATCTATATTGGGTACAAGGGGATTCCTATATAACATGGAATTACATCGGGAAGTCGACACTACGCCTGCCACGGTTGCTCTATGCAAGCAGCAGAAGAACACGAAGCAGCGGAATAACTCTAGCAGCAGAACAATGACGACTATGGTGAACTCCACTCCGCAGGGACTCTAGGTGGAACGCTTATCCTAGCTTGCAAACAACGAACCCACGGCAAACAAGGAATCAAATCCGGCATGACCTGCAAACTGGCATGACACGCCAAGTCAGTACTTTGAATGTACTAGCAACAAGCTCACAATAACCAGAAGCAATCAAGACAAACAACAGCATGGCAGTTACAGGTTAACAAGGATTAACATAATATCATCAAATCAACATGGCATGAACAACATGATACCACTAGCACAATATGAGCATGTCATGAACATATAAACATGATGATACTAACATGCAACATGATGACTCTATCATGCACCAACTTACTCTGCTCGGGGTTACCTCGTAACCATCACATGCATCACTTACCATCATTAGACATCACACGATCATCTTAGGATCCAATCAAGCTTGGTATAAACAATACCATAGTAATCAATACATGACCACAAGGAGCTTAACCCTTACCCGTGATTCTCGCATAACACCGCAAATATCCACCAACTCGGTATCCTCGATACCACGGCGATCCTCTCATGATCACATAAATATCAACCAACTTCTTTCATCATCGAACCGGGGTTGTTATTAAGCACATCATTATTATTACTGCTGACCCATAGTGCGACCTACTTACGAACTAGGCTCTTATCCGCGGGCATGACTATTGATAGATTTAACACACACTCTGCAGAGGTTAGCGCACTTTACCCACACTACGGAACTCAAGGGCCTCGCACTCCCATTCGGGTGGACCACAGAGTTCCAACGACCCTTCCCTTTGCCATAACACTCTCCCGGCCACTCCGACCAAATCCCTCTCAGGGCTAAGTCATGGGTAGCCCCATGCCTAACAAAGGCATCTTTAGCCACCGTCGTGGCAAAAACGGTCCCAAACAGGGACATGTGCACATAAACAAACTCAGGCTCACAAGGCTTATGTTGTCCTACTCGGCCAAGGTAGCGCCCGTGCATAACCTTCCCTCGTTCGAGGCACCGGCAAGAGGCATGACAAAGGACCGAATCAATACCCCCTATAAAGGTAAATGTGGTTGCACTCGTCAGCTCAATTCAGAGACACCATGAATCAGCCAACAGTTGTTCAAGTTCAATTAAGTTCGGTTAAACTTGAATGCAAAAGCTGAGTCGTATGAAAATAACAGGATGCAACTACGATACATGAGCATGATATCAACATAAACATGGATGCAGTATAAATATTAAGCATGACAACAGTGAAGCATTTATCAGATGAGCATGGCATACGGATGAGTATAACACTACTCATGGCATAATTACTAGCATCAACAATAACTATCATGCAAGAACATAACAACAACACTACATGCAAGCATTTAACCAACTGGTTGCAATGGAACATGCATAGCAACGGCATTCGGAATAGATGATAGTCATGCACCGGAGACCATCACCAACATCAACATGTACTACTACCAAGCATGAAAGTAATGCTAGCAAGATAAATGATAACCAGATGCATCGAAAAATAGCACGAAAGTGAACAAGAAACCATAGGTAGTACCGAAACAACGATAACAGCAGCAGGTAAACAAATAGACAGTTATTTAATATTCAAGTTGAAAACCATGGCTACTACATGACCATCATGCAAATTGGTGTTGTGGCTTGCCTGGGGTGAAGGATACTCCGGGGAGATGTGCGGTGAAGCTGCGGAAAGAAGCGCCGAAAAGGGTTCTCTCTGGGAGGGTGCTGATTAGGGGCAAGGGCAAAATGGTCATTTCCAGTATGTCAAACCATATTGAAAATGAGGGGAACAAAATGGGCTCGACAAGACGAAGATGTGGGCATTGGTTTCACCTTAATCGGAGTCTCGATCAAAAAGTTACGGCCGTTCGTTCGTTAGGCAGAAAAATAAATAAAAAGTCTTCTTTTTCTGCGCTAACGGATGAACATTCATATTTTAACAGCTTCGACCGGCGGCTGAATAAAGAAAACATACTTCTGGGAATACGCTTTACTGCAGTGAAAATGCACTTTGGTTATAAGCCATGGGCCAATGCGCTTTCGACTTGAAGAAAACGTAAACCAGGAAAGATGCTTATCCACGTCATGGGGTCTAGGTCAACGCCTTGAGTAGCTGACATGTGGGGCCCGCGGGAAGTGGGACTGGCCGGCTGGGCTCCTTCTTTGTCTTCCTCTAGCACCCGATGGAGCAGCACAGGAGCGCGACTCTAGCAATGCTTGCCGGCGCTATAGGCCGTCATTCGCGGCGCCCGGACCACCTGTGTGCTCGGGAGGCGGAGCCGCGTCAGATGGGCCGTGCTACGGACACTAGAGATAGCAGAAAAGGGCGGGTGTCATGGATTTGTCACGGCAGATGTCCTATCGTAAGGACTTAGTCGTGGAGCCATCGCTACGGGTTTACTTGCAGGGGTTAAAGCGGACGCAAAGACACAAGGGTTTATACTAGTTCGGCCCCTTCGATGAAGGTAAAAGCCTACGTCTAGTTGTGATGGAATTGATGTAGTCTCGATGGCTAGGGAGCAAACAAGCTTTGCCTAGGCTCGAGTTGTGGTTGTCTGTCTTTGAACCGCCGCCGGGTCGTCCCCTTATATACACGAGTGACGCGTCTTCATGTAACCTTTTAGCTTTTGAACCACGCTGTGGATCTGTGCTGCGTTAGTGGCGACGCGTCCACTGCACTTTCTCATCTTAGTCCCGTGGATCTTCTGCATATACATCTGTCACGTATTCCTCTTCCGTTTCTTTTGTCACCTCCATGAAATATTTCTGCTTCACGAAAACCCGCGTTTGATTCGTAGTAATCATGAGATCTTGTGAAACTTGTTTCTGTAAACTTTCCATGACTTCAATTATCTTCAAGGCCTAGATTAGGCGGTTTAACTCATCATAATAAAACCTGCCAAACCGGCATAGGTACACCATTAGTCCCCTTGTTGAACCGCCAGAACGTATCTGATATCTTATCATAATGAACTGATTTATAGAAATCGCCTCCGGTTTATCATAACTTGAATCAATCACTCTGTAATAAGCACTTTTCTTAAACCGGATCCTTCTCCTTGTAGATCTTATCATGGCCAAACAGGTGTACGAATGCAACTGGGTTCCTTCCCGCGTCTCCGAGACACAGTTGAATGAACTGGTATCGATCGGCGCTTTAGATGATCAAACCACAATCCATTGGAGGGTTCCTGGAGAGGAATGTCCTCCCACACCTCAGGAAGGGGAAGTCGTAGTTTTCACGGATCATCTGGCCCAGGGTTTCAAACCACCCGGGTCAAAATTTTACCGGGATGTGATGGCCAATTTTCAGCTCCGTCCCCAAGATATTGGCCCCAACTCCGTTACCAACCTGTGCCACTTTCAAGTGCTGTCCGAAGCATATCTGCAAGAGGAACCTTCTGTTGAACTGTTCAGAGATCTCTTCCACCTAAACCGTCGTACTGAATTCACCGACGGCCCCAATACAGAATTAGGCGGTATGGCTATCCAGAAGAGGAAGGAGATCACCTATCCCCACATCAAACTCCACACTCACCCCAAAGAATGAAATGCGACTTGGTTCTACTGCAAAGATACTTCTCCTGAAGGTGAAAATCCTTTACCTGGCTTTCGTCCAGAGCGGCTAAGCAATACTCATCCCTTTCCTCAAAGATTGACTGCCAAAGAGAGAAGCAAATATGCCCCACAACTGTCCAAGCTCCGAGCCTTTATGGCCAACGGTTTGACTGGGATTGATCTTGCACGCTGCTGGTTATCTTGGGGCATACTGCCTTTGAGCCGGCGTTCCGGTTTGATGTGCCAGTATACCGGCAGCGTCGATGACCCACTCCGACACACCAAACTGGAACTGTCTGAAGATGAAGTTACGGATTCAGTAAGGAAAATGCTGAATGAACCGGAGCATCTCTGTGCTCAAACCGGCTTAGCTCCTTACTGCACCATCAACGCACCACCTGCGGTAAGTCTCTGACTGTGTCATCATAAAAACCCGTTGTTACTTTCATATGTCCAACTCTCAATTATTTCTGATCCAGGGCGATAATCCGTTTTGGAGCAAGAAACTCTCTCAAGACAAAGCGGACAAAGCTGGGCGGCCAAATCGGCCCAAAACAAAAGTTGTCAAGAAGTCCGCCCACAAGAGAAAGACCACTGCTTCATCTGATCCGGCCATTGACGATGATGTGGGTAATCCGGAACTTGATTCTCTTGGCTTGCTTTTTACACGCCTTATTGATGATGATGCTTGTCAGGATGACGCTGAAGCCAGCAACGCCGGATTTGCTGAGGTAACCATTCTTTCTTCCGACTCAACAAACTTGCCTTCACCAAAATTTCGCCGGGCAAACCGGAAAGTTAACTTTTCTCACCCTCTTTCTTACTTGGATCCCAAACTTCTTATGAAGACACAGCAACATGAAGCTCGCCGCACAACCCGGCACAGCGGACAGGTAGTTACCTCTGCCGGTTTACCAAACAGCCCGGCTCGAAAGCGCCGCACCGAGGTTTCCAACCTTTTTATTGCCTTAAATTCCAAAGCGGGCTTGTTCCGTCAACCTCTTAATCCGTCCGACTCTGATTATCAGGTCACCTCCCATTCATCTTCTGGCGAATCGTCAGCCACTCAGCTACCACCGTTGAAGATAGCCGCCGGGTAAGTCAAAACAGCCATATGCTTTTTCGATTTCTTCTGTAATGCATATGCCTTGTTCCTGAATCTTTGTTTCTTCAGAACCAAACCGAAACCCAGCAAGAAGGCTCGCTTGGACAAAACAGTTGAAGAGGCTGCCGCTTCAGATCATGAGCGGGCGCCGGATCTCGAAAACGTTGCCTCTGAAGATATTCCAAATGACCCTCCGATTCAAGAGGAGGTTATTCCTGAAGAAAGGCCTGTCAACCCTTCAATCTCTGCTGATCCACCTGCCAGCACTGTCCGATTTGAAAAGCCTCGCAGCCCTACTGAAACAGCCGTGCCCACCCGATCCGTCGAGTCGAAAGACGATGACGTTGTGATTACTGGCATGGGCCGCTCTGAACCGGGGAATCCTGCAACCTTAACCCGGCATACTGTGAAAGAGGATTCTTCAACTTTGAACAAAGGAAAGTGGGCTGTCGAGTTGAAACATATGCGCTTTAAGCGCCCAAGATCTTCATTCGGATATCTGAACCGCTTTACAAAGAGCCGTGACTATGAAGCTGGCCTGGTCAAATTAATGAGGGACAAGTTTGAGGTAACTCACTCCTTTTCTTATCACCAGTATATTAATCCTTGTAGCCCCCAAGGGCCGGTTTGTAATCTTGATCAAACCGGGACTTGATTACTTTCTTTATCCATTTTGACATGTATCCGTATAACCACAAGGGCCGGTCTAACTCATACTTTAAACCGGTACTTGAATATAACTGCCTGCTGAAACATTGATAAAATCAAATAGCCATTAGCCCCCAAGTGCCAAGTTGAATACTTGTATTAAGCTTGGGACTTTTCCATGTAGTAGCAGTAGAAAAATTGAAGGTACACTAGCCCCCAAGTGTCAAGCATATAACTGCGTTGTGTGGTTGGGACTTTGACTTGAATTGCCAGCTGAACATATTCTCAATGCACAGGCTGAGGTGAAGATCAAAGACGTTCGGATTGCCGATTTACAGGTGGCGTTGCAAACCCAGCAGGTCGAAACAGAGAAGGCCAAGAAAGAATTGACCAGTGCCTTGACCGCTGCTGAACAGGTGAAGGAAAATATGAAGAAAGAACAGGCAGTCTGGGCCACTGAAAAGGCCAATTTGCTCAAACGGGCAGAAAATGCTGAAGCTGCCCTTAAACCGGTGGTGGACGATCTGACAGCCGTGAAGCGGCAAGTACATTCCATGACTGCAGCCATCTTCGGTAAGCTCCCTGTGAATTAGTGTGATATGTTATTCTTGCTGCATCTTTAATCCGGTTTAAAACTGTCCTGTTATTGTATGCAGGCACGCGCGTTGGGCACTTGGGAAATGACGTGCGGAAGAAACTGAAGGCTGTCTACACTTTAGTTGAGCAGTTATATACCGGAGCCCAGCGCGTTATCACCACAATGTCACATAACAATCCAGCGCCGTCCCTGATTCAAGATACTCTGAACCGGCTATCCATCCTTCCTTCCCGGATTGAAGAGGTGAAGAAATCTGCCTGCACGAACCGGAGCCATCAACGCCTTGATCCGAGCCAAGGCATGGGTACCGGATTTTGATCCCGTGGAAGCAGCTCAAGGCTACCCCAGCGTGAAAGAAGATGGCTCGGACTTCAGCGAAGAGGACTTGCGGGCGATAAACCGTGCGGTACGCCCGCTGGCTTGTCAATTGGCCGAAGAAGCCGATTTGGAGCACTACCAAGCCCAATATAATGAGCAGAACAAACGTGTGTCCGCCCCAACCTTTGAACCGGAAAACCTGATCCCTCCAATTCGTAAGCATACTTACGCACCCGACATTGAACCGTCGTCTTTGATTCACGAAGAGGCTGTTTTCCAAGCGCTAATGGGAATCGACTGGACTACTGTGGATTTCCAGCCGATGGGTAGAGATGAAGATGCTGAAGCGGCGGAAGATGAAGAACAGTCTTGAACCAGTAGCCGGTTTAAATAACTGTCGTGGGCTGTTTACCGAAAAAACAATGATCTCATTTGGGCACTGTGTTGCCTTGTAATAGCCTTAGTTAAAACTTGCTGCCTGGATATGCCTTCATGCATAGATGAAACTTTTGCTTGATTCATACTCCCTGCAACCGAAAAATTGAACCTCGGCGGCGGTGACACCGCCAGCCGGTTTATGGCATCCAATATATATGCGTATCGAAAATCAATTAGTATGTGATACAAATACCTGCTGTATCTGGGCATGAAGCTGGCGTAACCAATCTTGAAGCGGAGGCCTTAAAAACCATGACCGTCTGGGGAGACAAGAACTCCCATATAGTCGTGCTGAATCAGCACAAGCCCCCGTGTTACTCCATGAGGATGAACCGGAAGAAGGTAAACCGGGCAGATAAAAACTTCGGTGTAATACCAAACCGTGTCCTGTCAGTTTGTTACTGACAGCTAAACCGGATAAAAATATTCGTCGGGTTGAAAACGCAACAAAAATCGAATACCAACTATGTGAAAATATGGCAACAAAGGCAATAACTCTTTGCAAAAGTAAAGCTTCATGGAGCTGGTCAGATGGCATTACCATGGTCAGACGCAACCAAGCCCCCCGAAGGCGTAGCAATGGTGCTAGTCGGCCAGGTCCCCAAAAGACTCTTGGCGAGTACGCCGACCAAGTGGCATGACATTGGTTCGGGTTCGACCAAGCCCCCAAATGATGCTGGCCCTATTGGCCGACCAAGAGGCGTGGACGGTTCGGGCGTGACCGTGTCCCCAAATGATCTGGTGGCTTTCGCCTATCAAGAGGTGTTGCATTGGTTCGGACACGACCAAGCCCCCAAGTGATAAATATAACTGTCAAGGGGTAAACCGGAGGCCGCTTTAAAAACAGAAACACTCCATGTAACCACACATGAGAAGAAAGACAGAGACCCCGCTATAGCTGAGGCTCCGATTTTTATTATATCGAAGATAATATATACATTGTTATGCTATGTACATAAACTGAGCCGATGACTCAAGTGTAGTAAGGTCGAAGATGAGCTATATTCCACGGCCTATTGGTCTCCTCCTCTGATGTACGTGAGTCTTTACGCTCTCGAATATCAACCAGATAGTAGGAACCGTTGTGTAGATTCTTGCTGACCACAAAGGGTCCTTCCCAAGGCGGGGATAACTTGTGCATATCTGTCTGGTCTTGGATGAGACGAAGCACCAAATCTCCTTCCTGAAAGGCTCTGGTTTTAACTCGGCGGCTGTGATAACGACGAAGATCTTGTTGGTAAATCGCCGAACGAGCGGCTGCCAGATCACGCTCCTCATCTAATAGGTCCAAAGCGTCCTGTCGCGCCACCTCGTTGTCCGCTTCAACATAAGCCGCTACACGAGGCGAATCGTGTCTGATATCACTGGGGAGAACTGCCTCTGCTCCATAAACCATGAAGAAAGGTGTATATCCAGTAGATCGATTTGGCGTAGTATTGATACTCCATAGCACCGATGGGAGCTCTTCAACCCAGCATCCTGGTGTTCTCTGTAACGGAACCAGAAGTCGGGGTTTGATGCCTTGTAAGATTTCTTGATTAGCACGTTCTGCCTGCCCGTTGGACTGGGGATGTGCTACTGATGACACGTCAAGCCGGATATGCTCCCGTTCACAGAACTCTTTCATAGCCCCCTTGGACAGATTAGTGCCATTGTTAGTAATGATACTGTGTGGGAAGCCAAACCGGAAAATCACCTTTTTGATGAACTGCACCGCTGTTGCCGCATCACACTTGCTGACAGGTTCCGCTTCGACCCACTTAGTGAACCTGTCCACTGCCACCAATAGGTGGGTCTTCTTGTCTCTGGATCGTTTAAAAGGCCCAACCATATCCAGCCCCCAGGTCGCAAACGGCCACGTTATTGGGATCATCCTCAATTCTTGTGCCGGTACATGAGCACGCCTAGAGAATTTCTGACATCCATCGCACCGTTTGACCAAGTCCTCCGCATCAGCATGAGCAGTTAACCAGTAAAATCCATGACGGAATGCCTTCGCCACCAGGGACTTTGAACCGGCGTGATGCCCGCAATCCCCTTCATGGATTTCTCTTAAAATTTCACAGCCTTCCTCAGGGGAAACACAGCGTTGAAACGCCCCTGAAACACTGCAATGATGCAACTCACCATTAAGAATCGTCATAGATTTGGAGCGCCGGATTATCTGTCTGGCCAGAACCTCATCTTCTGGCAACTCCCCTCGAGTCATATACGCAAGATAAGGGATCGTCCAATCCGGAATAACATGCAATGCTGCCACCAACTGAGCCTCCGGATCAGGAATAGCCAAATCCGCTTCGCCAGGGAGCTGGACCGACAGGTTGTGCAAGACGTCCAGAAAGATATTAGGCGGGACCGGTTTACGCTGAGAACCCAAACGGCTTAAAGCGTCTGCTGCTTCGTTCTTCCGGCGATCCACATGATCCACTTGATAGCCCTTGAAGCAACCTGCGATATTATCCACTTCTCGACGATATGCGGCCATGAGGGGTCCTTAGAATCCCAAGTGCGGATACTTGCCGAGCCACCGGTCCGAGTCACCAAAGCACTTAACCCGCTTAAGTTCATCTCCTTAGCCATCCGGAGACCATGGAGCAAGGCTTCGTACTCAGCTGCATTATTAGTACAAGGGAACATTAAGCGGAGAGCGTAACAAAACTTATCACCTCGTGGGAAGTTAAAACGACTCCACCCTCGAGCCTTCAATTGCTCGGATCCGTCAAAGTGGATAGTCCGGTATGTGTGATCCGGCTTCTCCTCGGTGCTTGTAACTCCGTCCAGTCATTAATGAAATCAACAAGTGCTTGTGACTTCACTGCTGTGCGTGGTATATACTTTAGTCCATGTGGCCCAAGCTCGATGGCCCATTTTGCAATCCGGCCAGTTGCCTCTCGGTTCTGTATGATATCACCCAAAGGGGCTGAACTAACCACTGTGATAGGGTGCCCTTGGAAATACTGCTTTAGTTTCCGACTGGCCATAAAAACACCATAGACTAGCTTCTGCCAATGCGGATATCTCTGCTTGGACTCAATAAGCACCTCACTGATATAATAAACCGGCCGTTGAACCGGATACTCCTTGCCTGCCTCCTTGCGCTCTACCACAATGGCCACGCTTACCGCTCGAGCATTGGCTGCTACATATAATAACAACGGTTCCTTGTCAACCGGAGCCGCAAGAACAGGCGGATTGGCTAATTGCCGCTTTAGATCCTCAAATGCTTCGTCAGCCGCCGGACTCCAGACAAAATTATCTGTCTTCCTCAGCATCTGGTATAAGGGAATAGCCTTCTCTCCAAGGCGGCTGATAAACCGGCTCAACGCCGCAATCCGGCCCGCCAGACGCTAAACATTGTTGATACACTTCGGTTTAGCCAAGGAAGTGATGGCTTTAATTTTCTCCGGATTAGCCTCAATTCCTCTGTTAGACACCGGGAACCCCAATAACTTGCGGCGGAACACCAAAAACACACTTGGCGGATTAAGCATCATCTTATAAATGCATAAGTTGTCGAAGGTTTCCTTCAAATCTTCCACCGTGTCTCCTTTTGTCTTGATTTCACCACAATATCATCTACATAAGCATGCACATTGCGGCCGATCTGCGTGTGCAAGCAATTTTGTACACACCGCTGATAAGTAGCCTGGGCACTCTTGAGCCCAAAAGGCATAGATACATAGCAGAAGGCTCCAAAGGGAGTTATAAACGTTGTCTTCTCCTGGTCCTTAACCGCCATTTTGATCGATGATATCCAGTATCGTCCAAAAAACTTAAACGCTCACATCTCCGCCGTGGCATCAATAATCTGATCAATGCGGGGGAGGGCAAATGGATCTGCTTGGACAAGCCTTGTTAAGATCTGTGTAATCCACACACATCGCCGGTGCCATTTTCTTAAGGACTAGCACCGGATTAGCAAGCCACTCTGGATGAAACACTTCAATGATAAAGCCAGCCGCCGAAGCTGGCTACTTCTTCTCAATGGCCTTGCGCCTCTCTTCATTAAACCGGCGGAGGAACTGTTTCACGGTTTATACTTAGGATCCACATTAAGTGTGTGCTCGCGAGTTCCTCGGTACACGGCATGTCGGATGGCTTCCATGCAAAGATATCCCGGTTCTCACGGATGAACTCGATGAGCGCGCTTTCCTATTTGGGATCCAGGTTAGCACTGATAGTAAACTGCTTGGACGACTCGCCTGGCACGAAGTCAACAAGCTTGGTCTCAGCTGCCGATTTAAACTTCAGATCCGATTCATGCTCTGTAGTGGGTTTCTTCAAAGGTGTCATATCTGCCGGATCAACATTGTCCTTATAGAACTTCAACTCCTCCGTGGCACAAACCGCCTCTGCATACGCTGCATCGCCTTCCTCACATTCCAAAGCAACTCGGCGGCTTCCATGCACCGTAATAGTTCCTTTGTAACCCGGCATTTTGAGCTGCAAGTAGATATAACAAGGCCGTGCCATGAACTTAGCATAAGCCGGCCGGCCAAACAAGGCATGATACGGACTCCGTATTTTCACCACTTCAAAAGTTAGCTTTTCAGACCGGGAATCGTGCTCGTCTCCAAAAGCCACATCCAAGGCTATCTTCCCAATAGGATAAGCAGATTTGCCTGGTACTACGCCATGGAACACCGTATTGGACGGTCTGAGATCCTTGTCTGTGAGACCCATGCGACGGAAAGTTTCATAGTACAATATATTAATACTGCTTCCTCCATCCATAAGCACCTTAGTGAACTTATAGCCCCCACGAGGGTCTACCACCAATGCCGGTGACCGGATTATCAACCCGGGGATGGTCCTCTCGCTCCACACGATAGGCTGCTCGGACCAGCGTAAGTACCGCTGTAAGGCGGTTCAACAGAGTTCTTGCCCGTTTGTGAAGTTTCCGATCCGCTTGTCCAAACTGGTTGTGAAAACATGATATCGCCCACTATTCAAGCGCTTTGGTTGGCTCGATAGCTCGATTGTTCTGCTGCTTGCCAGCCACCCCGATTATTCGATTATTGTGATTGCCTTGATTAGGCCACTGAACGAAGCTCCGTCTGACCGGCCCATGGAAACCGGATCCTGAACCGCCACCTGACCCCTGGTCATACCGGAAAGCATTGGAGTTTTTGAATTCCTGCATAATATAACAGTCTTTCCAGAGATGGTTCGATGGGGACTCCTTCGTCCCGTGCTTGGGACAAGGCTGGTTCAACAAGTAATTCAAACGGCTTGTATTAGGATTTGGACCCCGATTCGCCTTGCCTCTGCGCCGCGGGTCCCTGTCCTGCGCATTAGTGTTGGCTACGAAATCCGGGCTGCCATCGGCCTTGCGCTTGCCCCCGTTTCCATGACCCGCCGGTTTGTACTGCTGCCCCTTGGAGTTGCCGTTCTTCTTTCCCTTCCCAGCTTCGTCATCATCAGCTTCAGGATCCTTGGTACTGTCCAAATCGGCATACTTTACCAAAGCGGCCATGAGGGTTCCCATATCATTACAGAACCGCTTCATGCGTCCCAATTTTAATTTCAAAGGTTCAAACCGGTAGTTGCCTTCTAATGTTAAGATCGCCGAGTCAGCGTTAATCCGGTCAGAAGAGTGCAGAATCTCAAACACATGGCGTACCCAGCGGGTTGTTGACTCCCCTTCTTCCTGGACGCAAGCCGCCAAGTCTACGATGGATTTTGGCTGCTTACACGTATCCTTGAAATTCTGGATAAACCGGGCCCGTAACTGGGCCCATGAACTGATGGAATTGGGCGGTAAGCTCTTCAACCAAGTACGGGCTGTGCCTTCCATCATCATGGTGAAATACTTTGCACATGCAGTCTCATCCACATCTAGCATCTCCATGGCCATCTCATAACTTTCAACCCACGCTTCAGAGGACAGATCCGCGGTGTAATTTGGCACCTTGCGTGGGCCCTTAAAATCCTTGGGCAGACGCACATTGCGAAAGCGGGGACTAAACAGGCACCCCAAAGCGGATCGACTCTGGTCGGCGAAGGTGGTAGGCGAACGGTGTGTGTTGATCCGCATCATCTGCGCCGCTAACTCAGCCTCCTGCGTGCGGGCCCGATCCACCACCTCCGAGCATCATGAATGCCGCCTATCGGTGATTGCCTCGGGCGCTTCACGGTCCCGTGCGTTACCATTTGACAGGCGGTTCATCCATGCGCTTTCTTGTAGCTCCGGCTTGGGACGGGCGTAGAGTGAATCCGATCGCGGCTGTATGAATCGCTTCGCTTTGGATCGGTGCAGTCCGAGAAGCTCCTTAACCGGCGTGTCTCAAGCGCTTGGGGAATCTCCTTCGATAGGATCGCCTCAATCGTGCAAAGCAGCCGCAACAAGGTTGTCCATAGGGTTAGAATAATGGCACAGGGGTGTATGCATCGGCGGAGGAACCACCGTGTTACTGCTGCGGAGGCTCTATCGGTAGCGGTTGGACCGTCGCCCCGCTCTGGTGCCTCGATCCGGTTTACCTCCACGTGCTAGGGCGGGTTCTTGGGTCCGCTCGAAGTGCGAAAGAGATTTCTAGGATCAAATCCGATGGCGGCGCGATCGTACTTCGCTTTAACACCTCTGCGGCGCACTCTGGTCAAGCATGAGTTTGTAAGCTTGTGCATCTAAAGCGCCCGCTCGCAGCCATGCGCTCCTTCTCTGCCGCTAGATCCGCTTTGGCTTGCGTGATCTGCTCTTTCACCTTTGCAATTTCTGCGTTATGAGCCTCCTGATCTGCTGGATTGTCCGCCATGAGCGCTGCTAGTGCATCAAACAGATCGACAGAACTTGAACGGCGGGCGCACGGGCCTCCGCCCGCCGCCGCTTGCTGAGCCGAAAGCATTGCTGCCGCGGTTGCAGAGTGATTCGCTGCTGCGCATCGCCATGAATACTCCAACCCGGTTTAGCTAGCTCGGGGTCCGAATCTCGTCACCGTCGGAACAGCCCCGATCATATCATCCCGCAATGGTACAATGACTCGGTCTCTCTGTTGAAGATTCATCGCCAAAATAAGCAGCGGTCTCGCTACCGTGTTCGAACCGGCGTCATACTCCCTCCATGGGTGACTCCAGCGAAGACATGCTTCACGGCGGTTTAACTCGGGCAGGTCGCGACGTTGAGCCGTCTCGATGAGGTCGGCGCGAGATGTCGGCTCAGGCCGAGCCCTCGATCTTGCCGATGAAGGCGTGTATGCCGCCGAAGGGGACCCGTATCCATACTCGATTGAATCGGCCTCGGGACCCCATCCGGCATCGTCGATGTAGATCCGCCGCGACGACTCTTGGTCATCCGCCCACGACGTAGCCTTCGAGTCCTTTGAGCTTGCCCTCCAAGGTCGTCAAACCATCGTGCGATAGCCCACGGTGGCGCCAAGCTGTCGTGGATTTGTCACGGCGGATGTCCTAGTGTAAGGACTTAGTCGTGGAGCCATCGCTCACGGGTTTACTTGCGGGGGTTAAAGCGGACGCCAAAGACACAAGGGTTTATACTAGTTCGGCCCCTTCGATGAAGGTAAAAGCCTACGTCTAGTTGTGATGGAATTGATGTAGTCTCGATGGCTAGGGAGCAAACAAGCTTCGCCTAGGCTCGAGTTGTGGTTGTCTGTCTTTGAACCGCCGCCGGGTCGTCCCCTTATATACACGAGTGACGCCCGTCGGTTCATAGAGTCCCAACCGGTTCATACTCGTATCCCAGTTGGTATCTCTCTATTCCTAACTTACAATACAAGTCATACATCAGGCCGGTTTACGGCTACAAGTTCTAAACCGACTATAGGCCTTGGGCCTTTCTCTGATTACACCACTAACGGAGGTAACCCGGCCCAAGCTGGCCGGTTTACACCTAGTGGTAATATCCCCAACAGCGGGGCTTCGGTCGGGGTGGATGGCAGTGTCAGCCACACTTGGGCACGCGGCCATGTCGCTCCAGTGACGAAAAGAAGGGATGGGAGAGGCTCGGTGGGCTGGATGATCTACTGGAGGTGGACGAAGAGGAGAAGGGGGCTTGGCTTGCTCGAATTTGAGCAGTGGCTGGCGGTGGCCTACTATGGTGAGGAGGGGCACTGAGGCTCGGGCGACTAGCTAGGGAGGGGTCTGGGAGTGAGGGGGAGCTGCTGGTGCGGTCGGGAGGCGAGGGGAGGGGCTTATATAGCCGAGGCCGAGGCGGTTGGCTCGGGTGCCGCCACGGGAGGTCCGGTCAACTCTTTGGCAACAACAGCGATCATGGGAGGGCGCTGGAAGGCGACGAGGGAGGACGCGGACGAGGTGCAGAGGTCACGGAGATGAGGTAGAGCTCGGGGACAAGAGGAGGAAGAAGCCAACAGAGGAAAAAGGCGACGCGTTCACGGGCGCGCACTATGGGGCGAGGGGGATGGCTCACCAGAGAGGAAGATGGAGGGGGCAAGGGCACAGGGCGACACAGTCGATCACGAGAAAGCTACTGGACATGGCTAGGAGTCGAGACGACGAAGGAACAGACGAGGACATCACTGAGGTCTTGACAGAGCGCATTTAATGCATGCCAGGGCGGTGGTCACCGCGTGAGCTGGTGCATACGGCGTGTTCTGGCCAAACCGACCATGTCTAATGCATTTACCTTAGTGCCCTGAGTCTAAACAAAGAAACAAGTCGATCTAGGGGCAAAGAAGTGATTGGCAGAAGGAACCGGGAGACATGAACAGAAAGGTGTTTGTGTTGCGGGGAGACAAACACAGAAAGAGGCAGAAGCTGAGCTTTGCTAGGGCTTGATCACACTCAAAGAACATCGTGATGACCAAGTATTAGCCCAAATGGAGGAGTCTACAAGGGGATTGATGTAGAAAGTGCCATAATGGCCAGAAATGGGGATTTGGATGACGCATTCACATGGAGTATCAACTTAAGCTCAACTTGGGCAAGGCACAGTTATTTGATCATATGAAGATGTTGCAAAAGGTTTCATACCAATTGGGTAAACCAACATGGTACTTGCTTCACAAGCATCACCACTGACCAGAAACTTGCAAAAGTTCTAGAGGGAAATGGCTAGATGAAATATGCCCAAATTTGGTGGAGATAGGTTATATGGATAAGAGAAGGGCTAGAAAAATTTGCAGCCATAATGGAGCAAGATAAAATATACTTGCTTCACAAACTAAAACTTTGGACAGAAACAAACATTTGAAGGTGTTCTCACATGGAGGCATGACATGAGCTCAACTGTAACGCCCCGAGACCGACGCTCCAGAAGACTTCCAGCTATTCCGAGATTCGTCGTGTGATTTATTTGTTTGATGCATTCATCATTGCATCATTTGCATTGCATCATGCCATCATGTCATTTAATTATTTAAAAACTCAACTACATAAATGGCATGGATCTTTGATCCATTTAAATCGAGGGATATTCACATGGTGATTTCTCTTTAAAACATATTCAAAGTCTCCTACTATTATTAGGGAGCTATAATAAATATTTCATTATTTGGAATTGATCATAACACACTTGCAAATAAATCCCAATGCCTTTGTTATCTGAATTCTTGGTCTCCAACCTTGCCCATAATTTCTTTCATCATTTTCCGGAGCTCCACCAAAAATCTGAACATTTTTGGACCTTCCTTTTATCATGTCCTAGTTCAAACCCATTTGAATTAAATTCAAATGAGTTTGAATTTAAATCTTTCAATCATGGCCTTTCCTATTTTCTTGGAACGAGCATATTTTTGTGAGTCCAGGAAAATTATCCTCATGCCCAAATTCTTCCTCTAACCTTTCTCTTCTCTCTTTTCCTTTCGCTTATTTCTCTGTATTGTTTTTTTTCTTTAGAGAGAGAGAGCCCAACCTTGCAGCCCAGCCGGCCTCTTAGGCCCAGCCAACCTAGCCGGCCCATCCATTCCGGCCCAGTCTCTCCTAACCCTAACCCTCTCCCCTGCCCGATCCCATCTCCTCCTCGTCCTCCCTCAGCGCCACCATCTCCCTCGCTCGACCCCCATCGCTAGTAGCCGCCGCGTCGTTCATGGCGTCGGCCGAACCTCCAGCGCCGCCGCCTCAAGCTCCAGATCCGGTCGGCCCATCGCCCTGTCCCTGCCGTCCTTCTCCTTCCTCGCGACGCCGCGGGCATCGTCCTCGTCGCCTCCGCCCCGCGACAACAGCCGCCGCCCGCGTCCCCCTCTGCTCCACCACGCACGCAGCGCCCGAGCCCGGCCGCGTTGCAGCCTCTGCTGCCAGCGACCTTGACCTCCTCCTTGACGTCGGCCCCGCCACCGAGCACCGCCTCTCTGCGCGGCTCCTTCCCCGCGGCCTCAAGCCCCTCGCCGGAGCTGCTCCTTTTGTCGAGCGCCACCCCGAGCCCAAGCGTGCCGCTGCTTCCTCCCGCGTCGCTCCTGGCCCTGCTTCTCCTCCGCGTGCCATGGATTTGGCCCCTCTGCTCCGCCTTTCGCCTCTGCTGCCCTCCTCGACGTCCTGCTCGTCCTCGTGTGTGCCATGGACGTGCGCCGCCGCTGGCCTCTGATGTGCGCGTCCCGTCTCCCTCGCCGACGCCCTGCCTCTTGGTGTTCTGCTCCACCACCACATCGTGGCCGATTTTGTTGTTTCATTGTCGGGCATGAGTTGCCTTGCTGCTGTCCTCCAGAGGCCCTTTTGTCTTTCTTCGTTTTGGATCGGCCAGTATGAGACGCCAAGTACCAGGAACGCCAAGGCCAAGACCAGCCCCGGGCAGGACCTCGTGTACATCTACACCGCCAAGACCGGACCGACAAGTACCCCAACGTCGCGTGTACCACTACCGTCGACCTGAACATCTACGAAAATGTGTACGACTACTTCCTCTACCGACGCCGTGTACAACTACTTCCACGACGTCTGTGAACCACTACTTCCACTACCGTCGCGGAACAACTACTTCCTCTACTTCCCTCGATGACCCGTGAACGACTACTTCCTCTCCGAACCGGTCCGCCTTGAATACACGCGCTTCAAAGGTATACCACCGAGGCGACCGCCGTGAACGAATGCATGTTGTATGAGATGCCCGTGTTTGCACCATGTCCGAGTTGTTCTTTGCACGTTCCTCGTTTGCCATGCCACCATCACGTGGGAACCCGGTATCCGGGATCACCCCCACCATCTTTGCATGTTCTGCACATCCACACTTTCGTTCGCACCGACATCTCAATAAGTTGTCGGATCACCGGAATGTTGCCGTGGCACCATTTCCGTTGTAGTTGCCGTGGCACCCTTTTTGTTCCGCCATGGTGACCAAATGCTTCATATCATGCTCATGTCAACATTTTCATAAAAATTGCATAAAACTTGCATATGTCATCCGAATCATGATAATAACAATTGAAATGTTTAAAATTGTTGTTTGCTTTAATTGCTAAATGACATATGGGGTTTTCCGGAATTATCGTTTGTTGTTTCCGGCCTCATTTAAACTTGCCTAGCTAGGTAGTTTTATTATGCTCCACCTCTTGCCATGTTTAACAACATTTAATATTGTTGAGTAGCTCATAACCGAGAGAGAACTAAATAATTGATGTGGTGTTTCCTCAATATGCAACTCGTTGCATATTGAGCTCCACTTAACTTGTAGTGTTGTTTGTGCATATTGCCATGCCATGCCTCATTGAACCGGACATGCATCATACTTGTTTGCGCATCATGCCATGTTTATGTGATGGTTGTTTACTATGATGTTTGTTTCTTTCCGGGTTGCTTCTCTCGTTAGCGTCGGTTTCGTTCCGGAGTTGTGAGGATCCGTTCGACTTCGTCTGTTTGTCTTCTTCATGGACTCGTTCTTCTTCCTTGCGGGATCTCAGGCAAGATGATCATACCCTCGAAATCACTACTATCGTTGCTATGTTAGTTTGCTCGCTCTTTTGCTATGCCAATGCTACGATGCCTACCTTTTGCTTGTCAGCCTCCCAAATTGCCATGTCAAACCTTTAACCTTTGACACCATTCCTAGCAAGCCATTGATTGGCTATGTTACCGCTTTGCTCATCCCCTCTTATAGCGTTGCTAGTTGCAGGTGAAGTTGAAGATTTCTCCATGGTGGATAGGGTTATGTTGGGATATCACAATATCTCTTATATTATTAATACATCTATATACTTGGTAAAGGGTGGAAGGCTCGGCCTTATGCAGTGTTTTGTTCCACTCTTGCCGCCCTAGTTTCCGTCATACCGTGTTATGTTCCCGGATTTTGCGTTCCTTACGCGGTCGGGTGATTTATGGGACCCCCGACAGTTCGCTTTGAATAAAACTTGTCCAGCAAGGCCCAACCTTGGTTTTACCATTTGCCTCACCTAGCCCTTTTTCCCTTGGGTTTCGGAGCCCGAGGGTCATCTTTATTTTAGCCCCCGGGCGGTGCTCCTTCGAGTGTTGGTCCGAATCGAGCTACTGCATGGGCCACCTCGGGAAACTCAAGTCTGGTTTTACTCGTAGCTAGTCTCATCCGATGTTGCCCTGAGAACGAGATATGTGCAGCTCCTATCGGGATTTGTCGGCACATCGGGCGGCTTTGCTAGTCTTGTTTTACCATTGTCGAAATGTCTTGATGTACGGGATACCGAGTCGATCGGAGTGTCTCGGGTGAAGGTCTATTCGCCGTTGATCGCGAGAGCTTGTCATGGGCTAAGTTGGGACACCCTGCAGGGTTTAAAATTTCGAGAGCCGTGCCCGCGGTTATGTGGCAGATGGGAATTTGTTAATGTCCGGTTGTAGATAACTTGACACCAGATCCGAATTAAAACGCATCAACCGCGTGTGTAACCGTGATGGTCTCTTCTCGGCGGAGTCCGGAAAGTGAACACGGTGTTGGAGTTATGCTTGACGTAGGTCGCTATAGGATCACTTCTTGATCATACTTTTATCGACCGTGCTTTGCCTTCTCTTCTCGCTCTCTTTTGCGATTGTAGCCACCATATATGCTAGTCGCTTGCTGCAGCTCCACCTCATTACTCCATCCTTCCTATAAGCTTAAATAGTCTTGATCTTGCGGGTGCGAGATTGCTGAGTCCCGTGGCTCACGAGATACTTCAAAACCAGTTTGCGGTGCCGATGAAACCGTGCGGTGTGATGATCCGAGCTCAAGGAGGAGCTCGATGAAGATCTTGTTCATTGTGTTGTTTCGTTTGAGTTGATCGATAGTGGAGCCCAGTTGGGGTCGATCGGGACGTTTGTGCATTTGGGGTTCTTCTTTTATTTTGGTTCCGTAGTCGGACCTTGATTGTATCTAGATGATGTAATGCTTTATTCATGTAATTGTGTGAAGTGGCGATTGTAAGCCAACTATGTATCTCTTTCCTTATGTATTACATGGGTTGTGTGAAGATTACCTAACTTGCAACATTGCTTTCAATGCGGTTATGCCTCTAAGTCGTGCTCGACACGTGGGAGATATAGCCGCATCGAGGCGTTACAAGTTGGTAATCGAGCCATCCCCGACCTTAGGAGCCCCACCGCTTGATCGCTTTTAGCGGCGAGTTGTGTCTAGAAAAATGTTTTGAGTCATTTAGGATTATATATATCGGAGAGTTAGAATTCTTTTTACTCCTCGGTCTCTTCGTCGCTCTGGTGAGGTCTCTGACGAGAAGTTTTGACTTTCTCTCCTCAAATTTCACTAAAAAATTTTAGGATCACGCTGGTATCTTGGAATCGTTCGATGGTTTTATGATGAGAACATTGTCTTGGTGCCTCTGTCGGGGTTTAGTGGAAGTGTCCCGGGAGTTGAGCTCGAGGTGTTGTCGTCATAATTTTATCGTTGCTGTTCGGAATACCGAGTTTAATGCGCCGACATCGAAAATCTCTTTTATGCGGTTGTTGGTGAGATAACCCGATAACCCGATCTTGAGGTGAGTACGGGAGTATTGCCATGACTCGTATAACAGATGCTTTTCGAAGGTTGAGGTAGACGATTTCCGAAGGTTTCTTGGTTATGTGTTGAAGGATGGATACAGCTGGATGTAGGATTTGCTAGTTTGAGTGAGATATATTGCTTCCCCTGTATCCCCAACACCAGATTGCATAACCAGAAAGTTACGGGAGTTCATAGGTGGGAATTCAAGTAGCTCTTAGGATATCTTTCCGACGGATGTATGATATGAAATTGGGGTTCGACGTCTAGTGGTCCGCCTATTCATGGTTGGTTTTACAGTGGTCTCGTTGTGTCTTAAAGAGTCCTTGGCTATGCCGACTCGGTGACGCCGTATGTCATGTGCATTGCCTTGTACATGATGGTGCTGTCTGATCGAGCCCGTGTAGGCCCCACCACGAAAACTTCGGATGAAATCTCTATCATATGTTTGTTCCGCTTATTACGCAAGCCAGTCCTTTGTTTTTGTTTTGAGTTGTGGTATTGAGTTGCTTCAATGTCAACTGGTGATTCCATACCTTTCCGAAATGGTGTTCTCATACTCCGATGTGAATACCAATCCTTCTCGACAATCGAGATTTTCATGTCAATCCTTTTCAACCGCGTGTTTCTCTTCAAGTGGATCCGATCACTTCAACATCAAGAAGACCAATTATCATTTCTTCTCAACGGTGTTTGTTTCATCCGTCTCCAAGTTGCCTTTGTTTTTCCGCCCACCCACCCTTTTTCCTCAAGGACTAAGATTTCTTTACCAAGTATCCTTTTATTTTGTGAAGTTTCTCCATTCTTTTCCATCAATGTTCTTACCGGTGGTTCTCAAGAAGATGTTCTACTAGTTCGTCATTCCTTATTCCTTTCTCTTCTCCGTGGATTCAAGTCAAGTTTTGTTGATCATACCTTTTCCTCATTTCAATGTCTTCTCATACGGTGCACCTCATTATCATTCTACTTCTTGCTATTTGTTATTCGAGTGCTTAAGATATCTCAAAGATTCGTGTTTCCACTCTGCATTCGTTCAAGCTTTTTCGAGATTGGTATCTCATTCAAGTCATTTAATTCAACGGTGCAACATCTCTTTTAAATCTTTTCAGCGGTGTTCTTTTGAGTGGGCCCTAACCCACAGGTCTTTTCGAGGATCTTACGACTCTTCTATTTTCCCGAGCTATCCTAAATTCTTCTCCAAGTTTGGCGTAAGAATGAGTTATCATCGGTCAAATGCTTTTCTCCAAGATCTTTCAAATTCTTTTCATAGTTGGCTCAACCTCTTCGCTTTTGATTCTTCGGTGTGCCTCAATAATTCTTGGTGGTGTTTCTCATTGTCATTCTCATCATTTGAAGACGAAGAAGAGTTTCTCTTTAATCTTGCTCTATTCTCTTCAAGATTCATGGTGCTAGCTTGTTGCCATCCTCTCATAATTGTTTTCGATTGTGAGAATCTTTTTCACCCATCAGGAGATATTCAAGAGTCTTCTCAGTTTGTCATCCGGAGTCCATCAATTCAGGTTTATTCATTCTCAGCTGTCAGTTATCATTCTCCTATCTTAGCGGTGCATCAATCGAATATCCTCTAATCAGTTCTTGATCTCTTTGTTCTCATGTATCTAGTTTGTCTCAAGCACCTTCGTTCATTTGCTAATTCTTACCGGTGATGCACCCCTACTTCGATCATTTTAAATTCTTACGGTGGTTCTTTCAAGATTTCTCTTCCTTCGTTATCATATCAATTCATTTGTTGTTCCAATCCTATCGGTGGTTCGTTGAAGACCTTCTCAAGTTTTGATATATCTCTTTTAATCCTTTCTACGAGAATAAGTAGTATGCCAAATCCGTTGATTGTCATCAATTTAATTGGTGAAGGATAAGCATAACATAATTCTTATTCTTGTTCATCCAAGTGATTAATTCTTTATTCCGGAGGCCCTTAAAATTCGCGGTTTCATTTGTTTCATCTTCTCTTTTTCCCGGAGTTCTAAGCTCTAATTATCACGGAGATCCAGCTAAATCATTGCAAGGATTCACCTTGTGTTTTCAAGTTCTCTTTCTTTTTATCATCCTTTTATTACCGGAGTTCTTCATGGAGGCTCTACATGGTGGTTCCTCAAGGATTCTTTTCACTCTTCAATTGTTCTTCAAGATTTCTCTTGAAGTTAAGATCAGCCAAGCTATACTCAAAAATTAAACATGGTGTTCAACACATGTCTTGTTTTGGGGAGTTCAAGTATTCTTCATCTTGCATTCCGAAGTGCGATTCTTTCTACCTTATCTTCTGAGGTGGTGTTAGGTCATTCTTGATAATTTTCCCTTCGCGTTTCATGATTCACAAGTTTTCAAGAGTGACATATTTAAATCCATCATTTTCTCTTTGTTCAAGAGATCTTTTCAACCGTCAATCTCTTCATTGGAGTTATCTTGGTATAGATTTCACCTAAAGCTTTCCCTAAGGAATGTTGCTATTTTTGGTGCTTATTAATGACCCAAGTTATCTCTTTTCCATCTTGATGGAACAAGCTTTCATCTCTTCGTTAATCTCAAGCAAGCAATTGTTTCCGTTAGTGGCCGGTTGTCACCTCATAATGTTGAGATGTTTCCATAAGCCCACTACAAACTTATTCTTTTCGTTGTTGGTCTTCCAACAACTCTATTCTAACCTTCTTGCAAGGATGCCTTCCAAATTCAATTGTGGTAGAAGTTGTCATTTTCTTCTCCGTCCCTTTATTCCAATGATCTACTTCTATTCTTTCTTACAGAGGCATTGTGATGTTGCTCTTTTCACTCATCATCCCGATTGTGAGGATCGTGTTATTTTCGTGCTTATCCATTTAATCGGAGTGTCGTGTCCTCTTTCAAGTTCTTTTCATCTTATGAAGTCTTGCATCTCTTTTCAACCGGAGTGTTGTCCAAATTTGTTCTTCCTTGTTCCTTGTTTATCTCGTTTCAACCAGAGTGGTTCAATCCCTTCTTGTCCATTGTACTCATCATTCATAGCTTTGCAACCTCCAAGGTTCAAATGGTGTTCCTTGTTTCTATTTTCTACCGCAGTGCTCTCAATTGTATTCAACTCCGTTGTGTTCTTTCTTTCAACTTTTCAACCTCTCAAGGTTCTTTGGTTTCACGCTTTTGTCGAAGAAGCAACTTAGTTTTACCTCTTCTCTTCCTCTTCTGTTTCTCTCCGGTGCCATCCTAGATCTCGGGACGAGATCCTCTTATAGTGGTGGAGTGTTGTAACACCCCGAGACCGACGCTCCAGGAGACTTCCAGCTATTCTGAGATTCGTCGTGTGATTTATTTGTTTGATGCATTCATCATTGCATCATTTGCATTGCATCATGCCATCATGTCATTAAATTTTTAAAAACTCAACTACATAAATGGCATGGATCTTTGATCCATTTAAATCGAGGGATATTCACATGGTGATTTCTCTTTAAAACATATTCAAAGTCTCCTACTATTATTAGGGAGCTATAATAAATATTTCATTATTTGGAATTGATCATAACACACTTGCAAATAAATCCCAATGCCTTTGTTATCTTAATTCTTGGTCTCCAACCTTGCCCATAATTTCTTTCATCATTTTCCGGAGCTCCACCAAAAATCCGAACATTTTTGGACCTTCCTTTTATCAAGTCCTAGTTCAAACCCATTTGAATTAAATTCAAATGAGTTTGAATTTAAATCTTTCAATCATGGCCTTTCCTATTTTCTTGGAATGAGCATATTTTTATGAGTCCAGGAAAATTATCCTCATGCCCAAATTCTTCCTCTAACCTTTCTCTTCTCTCTTTTCCTTTCTCTTATTTCTCTGTATTGTTTTTTTTTCTTTAGAGAGAGAGAGCCCAACCTTGCAGCCTAGCCGGCCTCTTAGGCCCAGCCAACCTAGCCGGCCCATCCATTCCGGCCCAGTCTCTCCTAACCCTAACCCTCTCCCCTGCCCGATCCCATCTCCTCCTCATCCTCCCTCAGCGCCACCATCTCCCTCGCTCGACCCCCCATCGCTAGTAGCCGCCGCGTCGTTCGTGGCGTCGGCCGGACCTCCAGTGCCGCCGCCTCAAGCTCCAGATCCGGTCGGCCCATCGCCCTGTCCCTACCGTCCTTCTCCTTCCCTCGTGATGCCGCGGGCATCGTCCTCGTCGCCTCCGCCCCGCGACAACAGCCGCCGCCCGCATCCCCCTCTGCTCCACCACACATGCAGCGCCCGAGCCCGGCCGCGTCGTAGCCTCTGCTGCCGGCGACCTTGACCTCCTCCTCGACGACGGCCCCGCCACCGAGCACCGCCTCTCTGTGCGGCTCCTTCCCCGCGGCCCCAAGCCCCTCGCCGGAGCTGCTCCTTTTGCCGAGCGCCACCCCGAGCCCAAGCGTGCCCCTGCTTCCTCCCGCGTCGCTCCTGGCCCTGCTTCTCCTCCGCGCGCCATGGCTTTGGCCCCTCTGCTCCGCCCGTCGCCTCTGCTGTCCTCCTCGACGTCCTGCTCGTCCTCGTGTGTGCCATGGACGTGCGCCGCCGCTGGCCTCTGCTATGCGCGGCCTGTCTCCCTCGCCGACGCCCTGCCTCTTGGTGTTCTGCTCCACCACCACATCGTGGCCAATTTTGTTGTTTCATTGTCGGGCATGAGTTGCCTTGCTGCTGTCCTCCAGAGGCCCTTTTGTCTTTCTTCGTTTTGGATCGGCCAGTACGAGACGCCAAGTACCAGGAACGCCAAGGCCAAGACCAGCCCCGGGCAGGACCTCGTGTACATCTACACCGCCAAGACCGGACCGACAAGTACCCCAACGTCGCGTGTACCACTACCGTCGACCTGAGCATCTAAGAAATCGTGTACGACTACTTCCTCTACCGACGCCGTGTACAACTACTTCCACGACGTCTGTGAACCACTACTTCCACTACCGTCGCGGAACAACTACTTCCTCTACTTCCCTCGACGACCCGTGAACGACTACTTCCTCTCCGAACCGGTCCGCCTTGAATACGCACGCTTCAAAGGTATACCACTGAGGCGACCGCCGTGAACGAATGCATGTTGTATGAGATGCCCGTGTTTGCACCATGTCCGAGTTGTTCTTTGCACGTTCCTCGTTTGCCATGCCACCATCACGTGGGAACCCGGTATCCGGGATCACCCCCACCATCTTTGCATGTTCTGCACATCCACACTTTCATTCGCACCGACATCTCAATAAGTTGTCGGATCACCGAAATGTTGCCGTGGCACCATTTCCGTTGTAGTTGCCGTGGCACCCTTTTTGTTCCGCCATGGTGACCAAATGCTTCATATCATGCTCATGTCAACATTTTCATAAAACTTGCATATGTCATCCGCATCATGATAATAACAATTAAAATGTTTAAAATTGTTGTTTGCTTTAATTGCTAAATGACATATGGGGTTTTCCGGAATTATCGCTTGTTGTTTCCGGACTCATTTAAACTTGCCTAGCTAGGTAGTTTTATTATGCTCCACCTCTTGCCATGTTTAACAACATTTAATATTGTTGAGTAGCTCATAACCGAGAGAGAACTAAATAATTGATGTGGTGTTTCCTCAATATGCAACTCGTTGCATATTGAGCTCCACTTAACTTGTAGTGTTGTTTGTGCATATTGCCATGCCATGCCTCATTGAACCGAACATGCATCATACTTGTTTGCGCATCATGCCATGTTTATGTGATGGTTGTTTACTATGATGTTTGTTTCTTTCCGGGTTGCTTCTCTCGTTAGCGTCGGTTTCGTTCCGGAGTTGTGAGGATCCGTTCGACTTCGTCTGTTTGTCTTCTTCATGGACTCGTTCTTCTTCCTTGCGGGATCTCAGGCAAGATGATCATACCCTCGAAATCACTACTATCTTTGCTATGCTAGTTTGCTCGCTCTTTTGCTATGCCAATGCTACGATGCCTACCTTTTGCTTGTCAGCCTCCCAAATTGCCATGTCAAACCTTTAACCTTTGACACCATTCCTAGCAATCCATTGATTGGCTATGTTACCGCTTTGCTCAGCCCCTCTTATAGCGTTGCTAGTTGCAGGTGAAGTTGAAGATTTCTCCATGGTGGACAGGGTTATGTTGGGATATCACAATATCTCTTATATTATTAATACATCTATATACTTGGTAAAGGGTGGAAGGCTCGGCCTTATGCCTGGTGTTTTGTTCCACTCTTGCTGCCCTAGTTTCCGTCATACCGGTGTTATGTTCCCGGATTTTGCGTTCCTTACGCGGTCGGGTGATTTATGGGACCCCCCTGACAGTTCGCTTTGAATAAAACTTGTCCAAAGAAGGCCCAACCTTGGTTTTACCATTTGCCTCACCTAGCCCTTTTTCCCTTGGGTTTCCGGAACTCGAGGGTCATCTTTATTTTAGCCCCGGGCGGTGCTCTTCGAGTGTTGGTCCGAATCGAGCTACTGGGCCACCTCGGGAAACTTCAAGTCTGGTTTTACTTGTAGCTAGTCTCATCCGATGTTGCCCTAAGAACGAGATATGTGCAGCTCCTATCGGGATTTGTCGGCACATCGGGCGGCTTTGCTGGTCTTGTTTTACCATTGTCGAAATGTCTTGATGTACCGGGATACCGAGTCTAATCGGAGTGTCTCGGGTGAAGGTCTATTCCTTCGTTGATCGCGAGAGCTTGTCATGGGCTAAGTTGGGACACCCCTGCAGGGTTTAAAATTTCGAGAGCCGTGCCCGCGGTTATGTGGTAGATGGGAATTTGTTAATGTCCGGTTGTAGATAACTTGACACCAGATCCGAATTAAAACGCATCAACCGCGTGTGTAACCGTGATGGTCTCTTCTCGGCGGAGTCCGGAAAGTGAACACGGTGTTGGAGTTATGCTTGACGTAGGTCTCTATAGGATCACTTCTTGATCATACTTTTATCGACCGTGCTTTGCCTTCTCTTCTCGCTCTCTTTTGCGATTGTAGCCACCATATATGCTAGTCGCTTGCTGCAGCTCCACCTCATTACTCCATCCTTCCTATAAGCTTAAATAGTCTTGATCTTGCGGGTGCGAGATTGCTGAGTCCCCGTGGCTCACAGATACTTCCAAAACCAGTTTGCAGGTGCCGATGAAACCATGCAGGTGACGGATCCGAGCTCAAGGAGGAGCTCGATGAAGATCTTGTTCATTGTGTTGTTTCGTTTCAGTTGATCAGTAGTGGAGCCCAGTTGGGGTCGATCGGGGACCTTTGTCGCATTTGGGGTTCTTCTTTTATTTTGGTTCCGTAGTCGGACCTTGATTGTATCTAGATGATGTAATGCTTTATTCATGTAATTGTGTGAAGTGGCGATTGTAAGCCAACTATGTATCTCTTTCCCTTATGTATTACATGGGTTGTGTGAAGATTACCTCACTTGCGACATTGCTTTCAATGCGGTTATGCCTCTAAGTCGTGCTCCGACACGTGGGAGATATAGCCGCATCGAGGGCGTTACATCAACTTTGGTGGATGGCTATGATATGACGATATGAAGAGCCATGCAAAAGTGCAACTCATTTGGATATTCCTAGCTTGTACCTCCTTCACAAAGCTTCTTTCTGGACAGAAACTTTGGAAAATCATAATTAAATGACTACTAGGAAAATGAGGTTGCATTTTGGCATGTGGCAATCATATGGACAGGAAAAGATGTCCAAGGAGTTGGAGGTCAATAAGGCAACGCGAAAAGATGTCCAAGGGGAAAATGCCCATTTAGGGCAGCATAGGAAATGAATTATTTGAGGATGATGGTTGCTACCTCTTGAGCACTGCGTTGGATTTCCCCGAAGAGGAGAGGATGATGCAGCAAAGTAGCGTAAGTATTTCCCTCAGTTTTTGAGAACCAAGGTATCAATCCAGTAGGAGACCACGCACAAGTCCCTCGTACCTACACAAAACGATAGCTACTCGCAACCAACGCGATTAGGGGTTGTCAATCCTTCACGGTCACTTACGAGTGAGATCGATAGAGATGATAAATAACATTTTTGGTATTTTGATAGATAGATGCAAAGTGAAAAGTAAAAGGCAAAGTAAAAACAAAGCAAGTAAGAAAAGCGATAGAGATTGATATGATGAGAATAGACCCGGGGGCCATAGGTTTCAGTAGTGGCTTCTCTCAAGAGCATAAGTATTCTACGGTGGGTGAACAAATTACTGTTGAGCAATTGACAGAATTGAGCATAGTTATGAGTATATCTAGGTATGATCATGTATATAGGCATCACGTCCGAAACAAGTAGATCGAAACGATTCTGCATCTACTACTATTACTCCACTCATCGACCGCTATCCAGCATGCATCTAGAGTATTAAGTAAAAAAACAGAGTAATGCCTTAAACAAGATGACATGACGTAGAGGGATAAATTCATGCAATATGATAAAAACCCCATCTTGTTATCCTCGATGGCAACAATACAATACGTGCCTTGCTGCCCCTACATCCTTTGGGAAAGGACACCGCAAGATTGAACCCAAATCTAAACACTTCTCCCATTGCAAGAACTACCAATCTAGTTGGCCAAACCAAATGGATAATTCGAAGAGACTTGCAAAGATAACTCAATCATACATAAAAGAATTCAGAGAAGATTAAAATATTGTTCATATATAAACTGGATCATAAACCCACAATTCATCGGTCTCAACAAACACACCGCAAAAAAGAAGAAGATTACATCGAATAGATATCCACGACAGAGGGGGAGAACATTGTATTGAGATCCAAAAAGAGAGAAGAAGCCATCTAGCTACTAGCTATGGACCCGAAGGTCTGAAGTAAACTACTCACACTTCATTGGAGGGGCTATGGTGTTGATGTAGAAGCCCTCCGTGGTGGATGCCCCCTCCGGCGGAGCTCCAGAACAGGCCCCAAGATGGGATCTCATGGATACAGAAGGTTGCGGCGGTGGAATTAGGTTTTTGGCTCTTGTTCTGATCGTTTGGGGATACATAGGTATATATAGGAGGAAGATTACGTCGGTGGAGCAACAGGGGGGCCCCAAGGCAGGGGGCGCGCCCTGGGGGAGGGGCGCCTCCCACCCTTGTGACCACCTCTGTTACGTCTTGGAGTAGGGTCCAAGTCTCCTGGATCACGTTCGGTGAGAAAATCACGTCCCCGAAGGTTTCATTCTGTTTGGAGTCCGTTTGATATTCCGTTTCTTTGAAACACTGAAATAGGCAAAAAACAACAATTCTGGGCTGGGCCTCTGATTAATAGGTTAGTCCCAAAAATAATATAAAAGTGGAAAATAAAGCCCAATATAGTACAAAACAGTAGATAAAGTAGCATGGAGCAATCAAAAATTATAGATACGTTGGAGACGTATCAGGCATCCCCAAGCTTAATTCCTGCTCGTCCTCGAGTAGGTAAATGATAAAAAAGAATTTTTGATGCGGACTGATACTTTGGCATAATTTCAATGTAAATCTTCTTAATTGTGACATGAATATTCAGATCCGAAAGATTCAAGACAAAAGTTCATATTCACACAAAAGTAATAATACTTCAAGCATACTAATCAAAGCAATCATGTCTTCTCAAAATAGCATGGCAAAAGAAAGTTCATCCCTACAAAATCATATAGTTAGGCTATGCTTCATTTTCATCACACAAAGATGTTCCCAACTTCTATACCCCCGATGACAAGTCAAGCAATTGTTTCATTCTTAAATAATCTCAAACTTTTTCAACCTTCACGCAATACATGAGCGTGAGCCATGGATATAGCACTATGGGTGGCATAGAATATGATGATGGGGATTGTGTGGAGAAGACAAAAAGGAGAAAGTCTCACATTGACGAGGATAATCAACGGGCTATGGAGATGCCCATCAATTGATGTCAACATGAGGAGTAGGGATTGCCATGCAACGGATGCACTAGAGCTATCAATGCTCAACAAAAGAAAACTAGTGGGTGTGCATCCAACTCGCTTGCTCACGAAGACCTAGGGCATCTGAGGAAGCCCATCGTAGGAATATACAAGACAAGTTCTATAATGAAAAATTCCCACTAGTATAAAAAGACAACTTATGAGACTCACTACATGAAGAACAAGGTGCTACTTTGAAGCACAATATATGAGACTCACTACATGAAGAACAAGGTGCTACTTTGAAGCACAAGTGTGGAAAAGAGATAGTAGCATTGCCCTTTTTATTTTCCTTTTTTTGGACCTTTTTTTGGCCTTTCTCTTTATTTATTTGGGCAATGCTCTAATAATGATGATCATCACACTTCTATTGATTACAACATAAGGATTACAAGTCGAAACTTAGAACAAGATATGACTCTATATGAATGCCTCCGGCGGTGTACCGGGATGGTGCAATGAATCAAGAGTGACATGTATGAAAAATAATTCATGGTGGCTTTGCCATAAATACGATGTCAACTACATGATCCTGCAATGGCAATCTGACAAAAGTAATGTATGTCATGACGATGATGATGATGGAAGTTGCATGGCAATATATCTTGGAATGGCTATGGAAATGCCATGATAGGTAGGTATGGTGGCTGTTTTGAGGAAGATATAAGGAGGTTTATGTGTGATAGAGCGTATCATATCACAGGGTTTGGATGCACCGGCGAAGTTTGCACCAACTCTCAAGGTGAGAAAGGGCAATGCACGGTACCGAAGAGGCTAGCAAAGGTGCAAAGGTGAGAGTGCGTATAATCCATGGACTCAACATTAGTCAAAAGAACTCATATACTTATTGCAAAAATTTAGAAGTCATCAAAAATCAAGTACTACACGCATGCTCCTAGGGGGATAGATTGGTAGGAAAAGACCATCGCTCGTCCCCGACCGCCACTCATAAGGATTCACAAGCCAGGTACACTTCGTGTTTCAAATTTGTTACACAACTTTAACCATACGTGCATGCTACGGGACTTGCAAACTTCAACACAAGCATTTCTCAAATTCATAATTACTCAACTAGCACGACTTTGATATTATCACCTCCATATCTCAAAACAATTATCAAGCATCAAACTTATCTTAGTATCCAATTCACTCAAAAGAAAGTTTCACATATCTTGAATACCAAGTATATTAACATTAAGAAAATTACCATGCTATTAACGACTCCCAAATTAATCTAAGTGAAGCATGAGAGATCAATAGTTTCTCTAAAACAAATCCACCACCGTGCTCTAAAAGATCCAAGTGAAGTACTAGAGCAAAAATTATCACGCTCAAAAGATATAAGTGAAGCACAATGAGCAAAACTATCAAGCTCAAAAGATATAAGTGAAGCACATAGAGTATTCTAACAAATTTCAATTCATGTATGGCTCTCTCAAAAGGTGTGTACAGCAAGGATGATTGTGGTAAACTAACAAGCAAAGACGCAAATAATACAAGATGCTCCAAGCAAAACACATATCATGTGGAGAATAAAAATATAGCTCCAAGTAAATTACCGATGGAAGTGGACGAAAGAGGGGATGCCTTCCGGGGCATCCCCAAGCTTTGACTTTTTGGTGTCCTTGGATTATCTTGGGGGTGCCATGGGCATCCCCAAGCTTACGCTCTTGCCACTCCTTGTTCCATAATCCATCAAAAGAATTCACCCAAAACTTGAAAACTTCACAACACAAAACTCAACAGAAATCTCGTGAGCTCCGTTAGAGAAAGAAAACAAAGAACTACTTAAGTTAGTGTAATGAACTCATTATTTATTTATATTGGTGTTAAACCTACTGTATTCCAACTTCTCTATGGATTATAAACTATTTTACTTGCCATAGATTCATCAAAATAAGCAAACAACACCCGCAAAACTGAATCTGTTAAAAACAGAACAGTCTGTAGCAATCTGTAACTAACGCAAACTTATGGAACTCTAAACATTCTACAAAAATAGGAAGTCCTGGAAAATTTGTTTATTGAACAGAAGCAAAAAAGAATCAACACAAAATCACGTTCCTGTGATTTAACAAAATTATATTCGTGCGCGCAAAGTTTCTGTTTTTCAGCAGAATCAAATCAACTATCATCGTAGGTTATCCTATAGGTTCTACTTGGCACAAACACTAATTAAAACATAAAACCACATCCAAACCGAGGCTAGATGGATTATTTATTCCTAAACAGAATCAAAAACACAAAATAAAATTGGGTTGCCTCCCAACAAGCGCTATTGTTTAACGCCCCTAGCTAGGCATAAAAGCAAGGATAGATCTAGGTATTGCCATCTTTGGTAGGCAATCCATAAGTGGCTCTCATGATAGATTAATAAGGTAATTTTATTTTCTTTCTAGGGAAGTGTGCCATACCCTTCTTCAAGGGAAATTGTAATCTAATATTCCCTTCCTTCATATCAATAATTGCACCAATCGTTGTAAGGAAAGGTCTACCAAGAATAATAGGACATGAAAGATTGCAATCTATATCAAGAACGATAAAATCTACGGGCACATAATTCCTATTTGCAACAATAAGAACATCATTAATTCTTCCCATAGGCTTTTTAATAGTGGAATCCTCAAGATGCAAGTTTAGAGAGCAATCACCAAAGTCACAGAAATCTAGCAAATCACACAAAGTTTTGGGAATAGTAGAGACACTAGCACCCAAATCACACAAAGCATGAAACTCATAATCTTTAATTTTAATTTTAATGGTAGGTTCCCACTCATCATAGAATTTTCTAGGGATAGAAACTTTCAACTCAAGTTTTTCTTCATAAGATTGCATCAAGGCATCAACAATGTGTTTGCTAAAGGCCTTATTTTGACTATAAACATGAGGAGAATCTAGCACGGATTGCAACAAGGAAATACAACCAATTAAAGAGCAACTTTCATAATTAAATTCCTTGAGATCCAAAATAGTGGGTTTAGCAACATCTAGGTTTTATTTCTTTCAATCCCACTTTTATCAAATTCATCATCAAGATCTAGAAACTCCGAATTCTTAAAACGCCTTCTAGGTAAAGGAAGATCATCTTCAGTTTCATCAAGATTCATATTGCAAAACAAAGATTTAATTGGGGACACATCAATAACTTTTAGATCTTCATCTTGATTTTCATAGGAATTCGGTTTAGCGGCCATCTTATTAACTAAGGTAACTTGCATATCCGAAATTTTAGCCGTCATCTTTTCAAGACGAGCAATTTGGTCTCTTATACCATCAAATTCTTTAGACATATCATCGAGTTCTTTATTCATATAACTCATAAAACTTTTTTGTTCCTTAAGCTCGTTTCTTAAAAAATTATTATGCTCAAATTGCAAAACCATAAACATTCTGACATTGCTTTCGATCTCACCTAGCCTTTTAAGGTGAAGATCACCAAATCTAGGTAGAGCCATCGCAACAAGCAAGCAAACTAGCACACGAGCAAACAGAAAGGCAACGGGAAAAGACAAACGGGAAAGAGAGGAGGAGATTGGGAAAGAGAGGGCGAATAAAATGGCAAGGGTGAAGTGGGGGGGGAGGAAAACGAGAGGCAAATGGCAAATAATGTAATGCGAGAGATAGGGATTGTGATGGGTACTTGGTATTGTTGACTTGCTTGCGTGAGCCTCCCCGGCAACGGCGCCAGAAATTCTTCTTTCTACCTCTTGAGCACTATGTTGGATTTCCCCGAAGAGGTGAGGATGATGCAGCAAAGTAGCATAAGTATTTCCCTAAGTTTTTGAGAACCAAGGTATCAATCCAGTAGGAGACCACGCACAAGTCCCTCGTACCTACACAAAACGATAGCTACTCGCAACCAACGCGATTAGGGGTTGTCAATCCCTTCACGGTCACTTACGAGAGTGAGATCTGATAGAGATGATAAATAATATTTTTGGTATTTTTGATAGATAGATGCAAAGTGAAAAGTAAAAGGCAAAGTAAAAACATAGCAAGTAATAAAGCGATAGAGATTGATATGATGAGAATAGACCCGGGGGCCATAGGTTTCACTAGTGGCTTCTCTCAAGAGCATAAGTATTCTACGATGGGTGAACAAATTACTGTTGAGCAATTGACAGAATTGAGCATAGTTATGAGTATATCTAGGTATGATCATGTATATAAGCATCACGTCCGAGACAAGTAGATGGAAACGATTCTGCATCTCTACTATTACTCCACTCATCGACCGCTATCCAGCATGCATCTACAGTATTAAGTTAAAAACAGAGTAACGCCTTAAGCAAGATGACATGATGTAGAGGGATAAATTCATGCAATATGATAAAAAACATCTTGTTATCCTCGATGGCAACAATACAATACGTGCCTTGCTGCCCCTTCTGTCACTGGGAAAGGACACCGCAAGATTGAACCCAAAGCTAAACACTTCTCCCATTGCAAGAACTACCAATCTAGTTGGCCAAACCAAATGGATAATTCGAAGAGACTTGCAAAGATAAGTCAATCATACATAAAAGAATTCAGAGAAGATTCAAATATTGTTCTTAGATAAGCTAGATCATAAACCCACAATTCATCGGTCTCAAGAAACACACCGCAGAAAAGAAGAAGATTACATCGAATAGATCTCCACGAGAGAGGGGAGAACATTGTATTGAGATCCAAAAAGAGAGAAGAAGCCATCTAGCTACTAGCTATGGACCCAAAGGTCTCAAGTAAACTACTCACACTTCATCGGAGGGGCTATGGTGTTGATGTAGAAGCCCTCCATGGTGGATGCCCCCTTCGGCGGAGCTCCGGAACAGGCCCCAAGATGGGATCTCGTGGATACAGAAGGTTGCGGCGGTGGAATTAGGTTTTTGGCTCTTGTTCTGATTGTTTGGGGATACGTAGGTATATATATGAGGAAGGTGTACGTCACTGGAGCAACAGGGTGGCCACGAGGTAGGGGGCGCGCCTTGGGGGGGCCCCCACCCTCATGACCGCCTCTGTTACGTCTTGGAGTAGGGTCCAAGTATCCTGGATCACGTTCGGTGAGAAAATCACGTTCCCGAAGGTTTCATTCCGTTTGGACTCCGTTTGATATTCCGTTCCTTCGATACACTGAAATAGGCAAAAAAACAGCAATTCTGGGCTGGGCCTCCGATTAATAGGTTAGTCCCAAAAATAATATAAAAGTGGAAAATAAAGCCCAATATAGTCCAAAACAATAGATAAAGTAGCATGGAGCAATAAAAAATTATAGATACGTTGGAGACGTATCAATGGTAATCATGGCAACTGAAATATTTTGCCACATTTGAGCAAGATATGACCCAAACAATTTATGAGAATTATTTGGGAATTTTAGGAGTGATGGAAATATAGGTTGCTTCACAACCTAGGGCAAAAAGGATAATTCCTTTAATAGAAAAGGAATATTCCCAATAAAAAGAATATTGGGATTTGGGATAGGAAAAATGACAGGTTCTAGGGAAGGATTTGGGTATGACAAGCCACTCTGGAAGCAAAGAATACTTCATCTTCTTCAGTTTCCAGACCACAAAGCCACGGAAAAAGAAAACTCTGGCAAAAACCTCAGGAAATCAAAAGAAAAAGAAAGGCCAAAAATCAGGCTGTTACAAGAGCATAGATGTTCTGCACGCAGAGCATATCACAACACACAGACCGCACTAGGTAACCCATCAATGATGAATTCATCAATCGCAAACAGTTCATCCAAGTGAACCGTATGCTGTATATCGCACACACCTTCATTTGGCTGCCCATTTATGTTCTTCTTCCTCATCGCAAACAATTCATTGAACTGAACCGTATGCCGCTCATCACACACGCAACTAAATTCTAAACCGTGTTTGATGCATCCGTCATCGCAAATGTTTTACATCTTTTTTGACGGTTTTTTATATCATCGTTTGGGATCATTGCATCGCACACAGTTTCGTCGAAGGGTCTCTAATCGTAGTGTGGCGTTAGCAGCATCCTGCAGTAGTGTTATATCCTACTTGTGGTGCATTATTCGGTGTTAATTATGCTTAATGCTCGCTTATGAGATTATTCGTCTTTTTGGTTGGTCGCTTCTCAATCTTTTGCTAGTCTTAATTTTGCACTAAGTATGATCACTACTTGTGCATCCAAAAACCTTTAAACTAGTTTTGCCACACGAGTCCACTATATCTACCTATATGCGGTATTCGTTTGTCGTTCTAAGCAAATTTGTAAGTGCCATCTCTAATTTTCAAAATAAACTTCTTTTTTGTGTGTTCGTACTGCTCGCGGAGCGGTGAGGGGTGGGTAACATTTTCCATGCTAGATGTGTTATTCTCACGATGAGTGTTTATTCACTTGTCATTGCACGAGAGTAAGGCAAAGGTATCAGGGATGCCCAGCCCCAAAATAAAAAATGAATTTACTTTATGGTGTCAAATAATAAATTCCTTCGAAAGTGTTGGTATGGAGGGCAACTGTGGATACAGCTAGCCATGGAAAGTGAAAGTATGGTTGAAAAAGCAATAAACTTTATTTTCTGTTTGGGAACCGCCTATGATATCTAGCATGTAAAGTGTTGGGAACTCTAAGTCGTTTTTGTTTGTGGGAAAGACACACCTCCCGAAATGTTTTTCTCTTTAAGTTTTTCGCTTTGAGCTCTGACACCTCTACAAATCCCTACTTCCCTCTGCGAAGGGCCTTTCTTTTCTACTTTATGCAATTTTTGTTTTTGAATTTAAGTCTCCATCTTCTCTTATAAAGGCACCAACTAGGAGGCAATATGATCATACTTGAGTATTGGGTGTATCTAATATGTGAGTGTTTTTCGTGAATGGATCAATGATTGAGCATGATGGGCTAGGGATAACTTATTTTAGCGTTGATATTTCGAAACATGGTTGCTCGTTGATATGCTTGAGTATTTAAATTATCATGTCAAAACTAGACTATTGCTTTGAATCACATAAAAGTCCAAATGTCCATGCTATAAAGAAAAGAATATGATATGACATGTTAGGCAATATTCCACATCAAAAATTTTGTTTTTATCACTTACCTACTCGAGGACGAGTAGGAGCTAAGCTTGGGGATGCTGATACGTCTCCAACGTATATATAATTTTTGATTGTTCCATGCTATTATATTATCAATCTTCGATGTTTTATAATCATTTTGTAGTCATTTTATATCTTTTTTTTGGTACTAACCTATTGACATAGTGCCATGTGCCAGTTGCTGTTTTCTGCATGTTTTTTACATTGCATGAAATCAATACCAAACGGAGTCCAGATGCAAAGAAACTTTACGGAGATTTTTTATGGACCAAAAGACACCCAATGGGCCAAGGCTACGCCTGGGGGGTGCTCCAAGGGGAGCACAACCCACCAGGGCACGCCAGGAGGCCCAGATGCGCCTTGGTGGGTTGTGCCCACCTTGGGTGCCCCCGGACCGCCTCTTTGCTCTATATATACCCCAATATTACAGAAACCCTAGGGGAGTCGACGAAAATCAATTCCAGCCGCCACAGAGTCCAGAACCACCAGATCCAATCCAGACACCATCACGGAGGGGTTCACCACTTCCATTGATGCCTCTCCGATGATGCGTGAGTAGTTCTTTATAGACCTTTGGGTCTGTAGTTAGTAGCTAGAGGGCTTCCTCTCTCTCACTGGATTCTCAATACAATGGTCTCTTGGAGGTCCATATGATGTAACTCTTTTTGCGGTGTGTTTGTTGGGGTCCGATGAACTTTGAGTTTATGATCAGATCTATCTTTTTATATCCATGAAAGTTATTTGAGTTTCTTTGATCTCTTATATGCATCGTATTTCTTCTCCGATATTTGGGTTTTTTTGGCCAACTGATCTATTTATCTTGCAATGGGAAGAGGTGCTTTGTAGTGGGCTCGATCTTACGGTGCTTGATCCCAGGGACAGAAGGGGAGCTTGCGTTGGTTTTCCTTGAAGAGGAAAGGGTGATGCAGTAAAGTAGCATAAGTATTTCCCTCAGTTTTTGAGAACCAAGGTATCAATCCAGTAGGAGGCTCCTCAAAAGTCCCACGCACCTACACAAACAAACAAGAACCTCGCAACCAACGCAATAAAGGGGTTGTCAATCCCTTCACGTCCACTTGCGAAAGTGAGATCTGATAGAGATAATATGATAAGATAAATATCTTTGGTATTTTTATGATATAGATTAGAAAGTAAAAGATGCAAATAAAAGTAGAGAGAAACTTGTATGATAAAAGATAGACCCGAGGGCCATAGGTTTCACTAGTGGCTTCTCTCAAGATAGCATAAGTATTACGGTGGGTGAACAAATTACAATCGAGCAATTGATAGAAAAGCGCCTAGTTATGAGATTATCTAGGCATGATCATGTATATAGGCATCACGTCCGTGACAAGTAGATCGAAACGATTCTGCATCTATTACTATTACTCCACACATTGACTGACTCCTGCCTGCATCTAGAGTATTAAGTTCATGAAGAATAGAGCAACGCATTAAGAAAGATGACATGATGTAGAGGGATAAACTCATGCAATATGATATAAACCCAATCTTTTTATCCTCGATGGCAACAATACAATACGTGCCTTGCTGCCCCTACTGTCACTAGGAAAGGACACTGCAAGATTGAACCCAAAGCTAAGCACTTCTCCCATTGCAAGAAAGATTAATCTAGTAGGCCAAACCAAACTGATAATTCGAAGAGACTTGAAAAGATAACTTAATCACACATAAAATAATTCATAGGAGATTCAAATATTTCTCATAGATAAACTTGATCATAAACCAACAATTCATCAGATCTCGACAAACAAACCACAAAAAGAGTTACATCGAATAGATCTCCAAGAAGATCAAGGAGAACTTTGTATTGAGATTCAAGGAGAGAGAAGAAGCCATCTAGCTAATAACTATGGACCCGAAGGTCTGTGGTAAACTACTCACAACTCATCGGAGAGGCCTTGGAGATGACGTAGAGGCCCTCCGTGGTCGATTCCCCCTTCTGCGGAGCACCGACGAAGGCTCCAAGATGGGATCTCGTGGATACAGAAGGTTGCGGCAGTGGAAATAGTTTTTCGTGGTGCTCCTGGATGTTTTCGGGGTACATGGGTATATATAGGAAGAAGAAGTAGGTCGGTGGACGCTCGAGGGGCCCACGAGGGTGGGGGGCGCGCCCACCCCCAGGGGGCGTGCCGGGCACCCTCGTGGCTGCCTCGTTTGTTGCTTGACATCCACTCCATGTCCCGTGGATTGCGTTTGTTCCAAAAAGATCGCTCCCGAAGGTTTCATTCCGTTTGGACTCCGTTTGATATTCCTTTTCTTCGAAACACTGAAATAGGCAAAAAAAACAGCAATTCGGGCTGGGCCTCTGGTTATTAGGTTAGTCCCAAAAATGATATAAAAGTGTAAAGTAAAGCCCACAAACACCCAAAACGGGTAATATAATAACATGGAACAATAAAAAATTATAGATACGTTGGAGACGTATGAAGCATCCCCAAGCTTAATTCCTGCTCGTCCTCGAGTAGGTAAATGATAAAAACAGAATTTTTTATGTGGAATGCTACCTAGCATAATTCTCAATGTAATTTTATTTATTTTGGCATGAATGTTCAGGCCCAAATGATTCAAAATAAAAGTTCAAATTGACATAAGAAATAATAATACTTCAAGAATACTAACTAAGCAATCATGTCTTCTCAAAATAACATGGCATTAGAAGGTTCATCCTTACAAAATCATATAGTTAGGCTATGCTTCATTTTCATCACACAAAATACTCCCAGCAAGAACAACCCCGGTTTCAGCCAAGCAATTGGTTCATACTTTTTAACGCGCTTCAGCTTTTTTCAACTCTCACGCAATACATGAGCGTGATCCATGGATATAGCTCTATGGGTGGAATAGAATATGATGATGGAGGTTGTGTGGAGAAGACAAAAAAGGAGAAAGTCTCACATTGAAGAGGATAATCAACGGGCTATGGAGATGCCCATCAATTGATGTCAACATGAGGAGTAGGGATTGCCATGCAACGGATGCACTAGAGCTATAAATGTATGAAAGCTCAACAAAAGAAACTAAGTGGGTGTGCATCCAACTTGCTTGCTCACGAAGACCTAGGGCATTTTGAGGAAGCCCATCGTAGGAATATACAAGCCAAGTTCTATAATGAAAAATTCCCACTAGTATATGAAAGTGACAACATAAAAGACTTTCTATATGAAGAACATGGTGCTACTTTGAAGCACAAGTGTGGAAAAGGATAGTAACATTGCCCCCGTTTTTATGTTCCTTTTCTTTTTTTGGGCCTTTCTTTTTTTCTTTGGCCTTTCTTTTTTTTCTTTGGCCTTTTTTTGGCCTTTCTTTTTTTTCCTTTTTTATTTGGGTACAATACTCTAATAATGATGATCATCACACTTCTATTTATTTACAACTCATGAGTTACAACTCAAAACTAGAACAAGATATGACTCTATATGAATGCCTCCGGCGGTGTACCGGGATGTGCAATGAATCAAGAGTGACATGTATGAAAAATTATGCATGGTGGCTTTGCCACAAATATGATGTCAACTACATGATCATGCAAGGCAATATGACAAAGATGATGCGTGTCATGATAAACGGAACGGTGGAAAGTTGCATGGCAATATATCTCGGAATGGCTATGGAAATGCCATAATAGGTAGGTATGGTGGCTGTTTTGTGGAAGATATAAGGAGGTTTATGTGTGATAGAGCGTATCGTATCACGGGGTTTGGATGCACCGGTGAAGTTTGCACCAACTCTCAAGGTGAGAAAGGGCAATGCACGGTACCAAAGAGGCTAGCAATGATGGAATGGTAAAAGTGCGTATAATCCATGGACTCACATTAGTCATAAAGAACTCATATACTTATTGCAAAAGTTTTATTAGCCCTCAAAGCAAAGTACTACTACGCATGCTCCTAGGGGGGAGGTTGGTAGGAGTTAACCATCGTGTGCACTCGACCTCCACTCAAGGGAAGGCAATCAAAAGAGCACCCTATGCAATAAATTTGGTGCACAACTTTTACCATACGTGCATGACACGGGACTTGCCAACTTGAACACAAGTATTCTTTAAATTTACAATCACCCAACTAGCATGACTCTAATATCACCACCTCTATATCTCAAAACAATTATCAAGTATCAAATTGACCATAGCATCCAATTCACTTCCTATGATAGTTTTTATTATACCCAACTTGGATGCCCATCATTCTAGGACCAATTTTATAACCATAGCAAATACCATGCTGTTCTAAGAGACTCTCAAAATAATATAAGTGAAGCATGAGATATTAACAATTTCTACAAAAGCAAGCCCCCGCCGTGCTCTAAAAAGTATAAGTGAAGCACTAGAGCAAAAACTATCTAGCTCAAAAGATATAAGTGAAGCACATAGAGTATTCTAATAAATTCCAATCAAGTGGGTTTCTCCCAAAACACTACAAAAAAAAGACACATCCGTGACATTTTGGGCAGAACGAAATATTTTTCTGTCATACTTATGACACTTCTATGACGATAATTGTGACTAAACCCGGTATCATCATAGATGTGGTGGGCTCCTACTTCTATGACAAAAAATCATGACAGAAAATGGGCTTTTCGACCTGGGCGGGCTGGAGACGCAGTTGCATGACATTCTTTGGGCCATCGATGACGGAAAAAACCGTGGTAGAAGCGAGGGCGAGGAAAATTTCGGGGAGTTCCCGGTTACGGTGGGTGGTCGGGGGCCGAGCGATGCGCGCTTTCTCGTACGTCTGGCGTGCATGTCGTAGGCGTTGGCTCTAATCGAGCCCGAAGCGAGGCATTGGGCTCTAATCGAACCCGGCGAGACCGCTGCGAGCTACGCGTTAGTGAACCCGAGCGATCGATCGATGGTCGTTAATCGAACCCGATCGGCGATTCGCCGCTAGTCTTTGCTAATCGAAGCCGATCGATGCTGCCTCTAGATGAACAATGAGCGTTGCAGGGGGAGGGGGTTGGATGAACAGTGAATGGATGAACAGGACCCCGTGGCATTGCCTCTGGATGAACAGGACCCCGATCAATCGAGCCGGTTGGGGCTGGATGAACAGGACCCTGTGGAGGGCTGGATGAACAGGACGACCCCGTGGAGGGCTGGATGAATAGTAGATGGTGGAGGGTGCCCGTGGAGGGTGGTTGAGCGATGGCGGTGGAGTAGAGCGTGGTGGAGGCTGGATGAACAGGAGCCCGTGGAGGCTGGAGGCGGTCGACGGTAGGCCGTGGAGGCTGGAGGAGGTTGACGGTGGAGATGAACAGTATCCCGTGGAGTCCCGTTTTGCGGTACGCCACACCCCTCCCGATGAACAGGACCCCCTTTTCGACCGTAGCACTCCAACACAAGTCCGTTTCGTCCGTTTTGCGGTATGCCACACCCCTCCCGATCAACAGGACCCCCATTTCAAACGTAGGAGGTCCGTTTCCTCCATTTTGCGGTACGCCAGACCCCTCCCGATGAACAGGATCCCGTTTCGAACGTGACCGGTTGAACACAAGACCGTTTCCTCCATTCTGCGGTACGCCAGGCCTCGTTTCCATCGTCTATTCTGTCCAAGCCCTCCCGATGAACACGATGATGCATTCCGTTCCGACCCAGCCAGTTGGCTCCCCATGAACATGACGACGATGTTGTTTCTCTGTTCCGACCCAGCCATGTACACGAGCCCTGGCCGTACGTATGCACGAGTAGGCGTTCGAGACCCCGCCCGTATGTACACATATGTGGCCGTATTTTCTTTCTTGCACACTGGCCGCTGCACGTACGTGTACATGCTACATGCGCGCCTCTACTACGACACGTGCGCGCATCTACATCGACCAGTATATATGTACATACACGTTCGCGACCAGAATGACAATGCTATGTACGCTTCAACCAGGTGGGTCCCGACTGTCAGGCACTTCCTTGCATGCAAAGATGTAGCTAGTGGGTCCCAGCAGTCAGGGGGCGAATCGTTTTTTTGCCCGGACGCACTTCCTTGCGTGCGAAGGTGTAGCTGGTGGGTCCCAGCAGTCAGGGGGAAACGTTTTTTTCACAAAATACAGTGGCCCGTCTAGTGGGTCCCTGCTGTCAGGTGGAGGAATAATTATTTTGCGCGTAATAAGGAGGCACTTCCTTGCGGCCGTCGTGGACCCAGCTGTCAGCCTCTCCACATACAGTACTCTTCCGATGGATGTCGTTCCTTGACCACCTTGACCATTCCGCGTGGAGAGCACCACGGCAGTGGACGACGGTGAGGCCTAGGAAGGGGACGACGCGGACCCAGGGAAGACGCAGCAGTGGAAGCCCGCGCGGAGAGGAGTACGAAGGTTCACTGGTTCGGCTATGGTGTGAGGCTGTGTAGGATCGAAAGTATGTCTGGAGGGGGGGTGATTAGACTACTTTACAATATAAAGATTCTGCCTTTTGACAAAGAACAGTTTTTGGCAGATTCACAATTATGATCAAGTCAAGCATCACCCTACACATGCAATTCTAGAGTATAGGCAGCGGAAAGTAAATTGCACATGTAGTAAAGGGAGGTGGAGAAGAGCAAACGCAATTTTGGAGACGCGGTGATTTTTCTCGTGGTTCCGATAGGTGGTGCTATCGTACTTCCACATTGATGGAGACTTCAACCCACGGAGGGTAACGGCTGCGAGAGTCCACGGAGGGCTCCCCCCACGAAGGGTCCACGAAGAAGCAACCTTGTCTATTCCATCATGGCCTACGCCCACGGAGGGCTAGCCTTACTCGGGGTAGATCTTCACGAAGTAGGCGATCTCCTTGCCCTTACAAACTTCTTGGTTCAACTCCACATCTCGACGGAGGCTCCCAAGCGACACCTAACCAATCTAGGAGGCACCACCCTCCAAAAGGTAATAGATGTTGTTGATGATGATGAACTCCTTGCTCTTGTGCTTCAAATGATAATCTCCCCAACACTCAACTCTCCTCACTGATTTGGCTGTGGTGGAAGAAAGGATTGAGTGGAAAGCAACTTGGGAAGGCTAGAGATCAAGCTTCATATGGTGGGAGTGGAGCAACTTGATCTCAACACAAGGGTAGGTAGTTCTCTTCTCGTAAATGTAAGGTAGGAGTGGTAGTTCTTTCGATGGCTCTCTCCATGAATGAAGAGGGGTGGAGGGTATTTATAGCCTCCACACAAAATCCAACCGTTACACACATTTGAGCAATCTCGGTGGGACGAAGTGGACAACTCGGTGAGACCGATAGTTCAAATAATGTGAGCGTTGGGATTTTCGTGGGACCGAAAATACAATCTCGGTTAGTCCGATTCGTGCAATGACAAGAGCATGCCAATTTCGGTGGGACCGACTTCATCATCTCGGTGACACCGATTTGATGATGAAGATTCTGAAGCTTGGCAACTCAAGTTTCGGTGAGACCGAGTTCAGAATCGGAAAATCCGAGTTTTCTAGGGTTTGGCTTATGGCTGAGGTGGTTCATCTCGGTGTGGTGAGTGTGGAAAATCGGTGGGACCGAGACTACTTATGAGTGTATATGGCGGTGAAAGTTTGCCGATAGTTTAGGAGATGTATCACTAAGCACTTGAGCAACCAGATCATCATCATAACCTCATCCCTTTTAATAGTATTGGCTTTTCCTATGGACTCAATGTGATCTTGGATCACTAAACCAAAAATGGAGTCTTGAGCTTTTGCCAATGCTTGCCTTAGCATTTTGAGGGGTCCACTTCTTGAGTCCTTGCCATACCCATATCATGAACTCTCGAAATGATTCTCAAGTAACTATTAGTTCAATGATATATATGTTGTTATTAATTACCAAAACCACCCGGGATTAGTTGCACTTTCAATCTCCCCTTTTGGTAATTGATGACAACATATAGATCAAAGCTTCGACAAAGGATATAATCAATGAATAATATCGTCGCTTTGAGAAGTATGTGATAAGCAAGAGCTCCCCCTAAATTTGTGCATTATTTAAGATTTGCGTTTGAATGCAAATGCACATACATCTTGGTGGAGCGCACAAAATGATAAGAATGAACAGCATGCACCCAATCACCAAGACATGAGTAAATGGTCATACGAGATAGGAATGGCATATGATAAGCATTAAGCACACATTAAAGCATAGTACGACCAAGCACTCATTAAGGTAGAATGAAACGGAGTATCAAACACACTGAATGTCTAGAAAACCGAAAGTATCTCAAAGAAACCGCAAAAGAACGAAAGAGCAAAAGCGCAAAGACAACAGCACTCTCTCTCTCGAAGTCCTATGATCTATACAATTTATCCCCCTTTGGCAACAAGTTACCAAAAAGTTCGAAAAAGCATAGAGCTAAGCGTCCTTTGGGGACTCTCTTTGGCGGCTCCGTCAGGTTGATGTCGGAGTGGATATGACAAAGATCGGCGAAGACTTGGTGATGTCTGTCTTTGGAGGAGTGGTCCTTTGGAGCTGGAGTTGGAGTAGCTTCTTTGGAACCGTGGGAGGTTGAAGTTGTAGTCTGGTGTCGATCCATGGAATAGCGGTGATCGGGTCCTTTGGGAACCGGAGCGATCTGTTGATGAGAATCTGGACTAAGTCATCCTGCATCTCACGATAAGCTCTTCCTTCTCCTTCTTTGCTTCCTCAATGTCCGCCTCGAGCTTGTTGACGGTCACTTGTACTTGATCACCTTCACGCCCGAGCGTGGATCTTGTCCTCAACAATCCTCTCTAGGCTCTCCGAGGCTGTATAATGCTGGCAGGCGTTGTTCAATCCTTTGGGTAGCTTCAAGAATTTGCTCTCCAAACTCTTTGGTTTAGCTGCTGCTCTGCCGCTTCCTTGTCGACTTTGGCTTTCTTAGCAGCTACGATCTTGGCTTGACCTTCAACAGATGTCGGATCCTCCTCATCCATCACAACAACATTGTCTTCATGCTCGCTGCAGCGGTAAATGTTCTCTATCCAACAAGAATGTGCCCGTGCCAAACTTGGCATTGATAAGCATCTGAATCTGGGCAAATCCACATGACCTTTTTCGGTCATTGCAGTCCTCTTAATGGTCTCTACCATCAAGTCCATCACCTTGAAAGGTGCTTTCTCATCAAGTATGTGCAGCATGTTGATAGAGTATCCTCTGATCATGCGATCATCTCCAGACTTGGGCATCAAGGTATGCCTCAAAATGGTATTAGTGGTAGGTAAGCCTGCCTGGAGATAGTAGACTGAGCCGAGCTTCCAGATTCCCAAATCCTTTGCTGGAATCTCTTTGTACATGTTCTTCATGGATTCATGATTCTTCTTTGGAATCCCATATACATCAATATCATCATCTCCTTGCACTGGAGCATTCAGAATTTCTGCCCATTCTTCAACAGAAGAAGAAAATCTTTGACCTTCAGTCATCCACACAATCTTTCCATCAGGGTAGAAGTGAGCTGTGGCATAGAATTGCATTATCATCTCATCGTTCCAACTGGTCAATTTCTGACCTACAAAATCTGCAACACCACATGCAGTGAAACTTTCATGCACATGTGGAAAGAAATCTCTGTGCTCTTCGCTGTCAATGTACTTCCAGTCAACATATCGAGTGTCTGCGACTATGGGCTTCTTGTCCATCAAGACGGTCTCATAGAAGTCATGCTGCTCTCTCGGTGTGAAATCTGGGATCTACAAGCAGTTCTTCTCCTCACGGCATATGGGTCAGTTTGTCTCCATAGCCCGAGACCTCTGTCTTTCCTTGCCTTCATATCCTCGGCTTGAGGATGAGCATCATCATGTAGTGGCATTTTGGACGAAGTTTCAAAAACTGGTCCTTCATCGTCTGACTCATTGGTGGCACATCATCCTTGTTCTTCTCAGATTTGGAATGTTTCGACGGTCTTCTTGGGCTTGGCGGCAGGTTTTTTCTGGAGCTGCCTTAGCTGGAGCAGATTTCTTGGGCTTTGATGTGGCTCCGGCCTTAATGGCATCACCCATGAGCTTCGCTTCGAGGAGTAGGCTGGGGTGCTTCCTCATCCTCATCCTCTCATCGCTGCATCATGCACTATCCTCTTTCTCTTGGAGGTTTTCTTCACTTTGCTTGCAGCTGCCTCTCCCAAATTCAGCTTCTTAGCAACAGTTGACGGCTTGACTTTTTGGTGCCCTTCTTAGATTGTTGACCTTGTTGCTCTTTGGCAACAACCTTCCTTTTGGGCTTTGAGGTTACCTCTTCCTCAACAACAAAATCTGAATCCTCATCATCTGAATTCCTCTTCTTTCTAGCTCTGGTGGCTGCACGAGGCAAGCCACTTGGTGTACTCCTCTCTCCATCATCGATGAGCTGCTAGGATCGGGACTAGTGCCCGCCTCGGGAATGTCGCAATGGGTGTCTCGACCTGTTCGATCACACGGCATCCGACATGGCCGACAACCTGTGAATAGATAAGGTGTAGGCAGAGAAGAAGAGTCATCACAAATGAAGTTTTGCAAAAAAATGAGTTCAAATTCTAGTATTAGGTTTTCACATAAGACATTTGGTCGAGACCGAGTTTAAGATTCGTGAATCCAAGTGTTAAATGAAGCTTAGCACACCACTTTCGGTTGGACGAAGTGGGTTTCGTCCCGCCGAAAACACTAGGGTTTCACAGAATCTTCATTTCGTCACACCGATTTGCACAACTCGGTTGGACCGAAGGGTGCAAAGGCAATGGCCATAGGCCAAATCGGTCATACCGAAATTATAAAATCGGTCTCACCGAGATGTGTTCGGCGGAAACCTAACCCTAAAACTTTTACTCGAATCTAGTCCAAACGAACTAATCTGGTGTACAGGAAGATTTCAATCGTGGCAAGATACTAGGCAATCCAAACGTGCATTGAATCGGAGATGGGAGCACGAGTGGGATCAAACTCACCCTAACTTGGTGGAGTTTTTCACGGCGGCAACGGCTCGGAGGAGATGTCCGTTGACGGCGACGGAGACTGCGGCGAGGGCGCCTGAGCATTTACGGCGATGATCCGGAGACCAAGCGGCGGCGGCAAAGGTGTGGGGCGACATGTTTGAAGGAGGAATCAACGCGGCCCTCGTAATATATACCCTTCTTGTCGGTGGGACCGAGTTGTAAAACTCGGTGGCACGAGATGGATAACTGCTAAGCGATTATGCACTTCGTCACGCCGAAAATCACAACTCGGTTTCACCGAGGTGAAAACCTAGATCGTCTAAATGCTTTCGGTTCGACCGAGTTTGAGTGAGTTGGTCGACCGAAATCAACTAGAAGGTTTTGGAAGTTAGCCCTTGACGGATCGGTGGCTCGAGTGCTCCTCACCCGAGGGTCCGAAAATGACTTGTTCAAAATTTGTGATGTAAGCATGAATAGAATTTGAGACAAGAAAGCATAGATAGCTAGGGAGGTATTTAGGCATTCTTGTCCATCCATTTGGTCGAGAAAAATCAAAACGACCAAAACAACAAATGGATGTCCTCGAATGGATAAAATTATGCATCCAACATGCTCACACAATAAGATAGCAAATGAAATATGTGTCAAACATGCACAACTAAAACTCTAGCAACTAACACACAATTTGTCGATGACTAGGTCATCTTTATATGAGTATATTGACTTAGGAGCCAAATGAGAACATTTGATCATAGGTCATACTCATCGCTTAAGCACAAGTGGGGTTACCACTTTTACATAAAGCATTGATGTGTTCACATCATTTGAAGATGCTTTAGCTCAATTTTTAGAGCAAAGCTCTCCCTAGATGTGAGAACCCCTTTAAAGGGTCAAACTAACCTTGGGTTGTCGAGAAGACTTCATGTAGATGTTGAAGATGTGGATGCTCAATGTTGATGGAGATCATCAAGAGTTGGGAGCTATCCTTTGGATTCGGGCACTTTCAATACCTACATGGGTTAGTCCCACAAGGAACAAACAAGGATATCCATGGACATAGATTGAAGTTCACAATAGATGATGTCCATGAAAGCAATGATTACCTTGTCCCTTGACTTACCAACAAGAGGGTTTGTGACTCCATGAACTAGTGCACAATGTGGAAGTTGATTGCACAAGTTTTTGCCAAAATGAATGTGAGTGAAGTATGTTGGCGGAGTCACCCTCAAGAACTTTCTAGTTCTTCTTCTTCGGGATCCACATCATCTTGATGGGAATCCTTGGGGTTGTAGTTGAGCTTGACGAAGTAGAACTTGACTTTTCTTTGGGAACCCACTTGACCATGGCTTGAGGTGCTTCAACAAATGCATCAATCTCCTCTTGAAGCTTGTCCTTGCCTTTTAGCTTGTGGTCTTGTGGTGGAAGGTCATCTTGAGCTTGTTCCACATTGGAAGAAGTAGGATCATACTTCTCCTTTTGAGGAACAAACTGTGGAGTAGGATATTGACCTTCTTCCCATTCAACACCTTGGCGTTGAACTTTCGCTCAAAACCAATTCCTTGATTCTTCCGGTGCCTTCCTTGCTTGCGAACAATTTCCTCAAAGTTCTTGCTTCCGGCAAGGCTCTTGTAGACACCTTTCTCTATAATCCCTTTCAATAAACTATTTTCTTGCTCAAGTGTAACTTGGCTTGAAACATTGTTAGTGGAATCAAGAGAACTACTAGAAGCAAAACATTGGATTTAGCATGGTTATTGTTACTACTAGAGAAAGAATTTTTCTTATGCTTGTCATGCTTAGTCTTAATGGGTGGCAAGAAATTAGACAAGAGAAGTCGTTTGGCAAGATATGAAGAACTCTTCTTTCAAAGATCATCATTGATTGCTTTTAGAAACTCATGTTCTTGCTCTAGAGTGAGCTTCTCGAAGCGTAGCTTCTCATGAGATCTTAGGAGCTCTCTATGATCTTCTTGAGTTGTTTCATGAGCTAACTTAAGAGTGTTTAGTTCTTTAGTTAGACGCTCAATATCCTTCATAGCATTGTCATTCGACACTTCTCGACTATAAAGACTACTAGCATGTTCATCGTTACTAGGCTCACTGGATTTATCATGTAAGAGTTCATCTTCACCAAGCAAGTCATCCTCATCACTATTGAAGTCAATGAATTCAGGGTGTGATACCTTGGGACTTTTAGCCATGAAGCATCTTCCAATTCCCTCATTTGGTGAATCAAATAAGTCGTAGGAGTTGGAGTTGGAGGATACGAGAGCAAGACCGGCAACACCTTCATCTTGACTGTAGTCGGAGTTGGAGTGATAGCTTCCTTCGGATTGATTGTCGGAGTCGGAGCCGGAGACCCATTCACCTACATGAGCTTGATGTTTTCTTCTTGTGTAGCTCCTTGATGACTTGTCTTTCCTCTCCGAATCCTTGCTTCTCCGAGAGGGTCTTCGTTCATAACGATCATCTCTGCTCCTTCTCTCTTTTCGAGGTGACTCATCTCTTGAGCTTCTTCTTCTTGGAGATTCTTCTCTTCTCTTGTGGGGAGCCGTACACTCATTTGAGTAGTGTCCGGTCTTCCACAATTGTAGCGATTCGATCACGACTAGAAGATCTCTTTTCATCATATGATCTAGACTTTGAGCTTCTCTCTTTGCCTCTACTCTTGTAGAATTTTTTGAAGTTCTTGACCATTAGGCTTATCTCTTCATTGGAAACTAACTTGTCACTTGAGGTTGTGGGAGCATCACTTGTAGCTTTGTAAGCACCACTTGACTTGTTGTGAAGCTCTTCCTTATCCTTAAGTGTCATCTCATGAGCAACAATTCTTCCAATGACTTGGTTGGCTTGAGATTCTTGTAGTTTGGCATCATTTGGATCAAAGTGCACACGGTGTCATACTTTCCATCCAAAGCTCTGAGAATCTTCTTGATGATGAATTGGTCGGTCATTTCTTCGCTTCCTAAGCCGGCAATCTCATTTGTGATGAGAGCAAGCCTAGAGTACATTTCAGCGACTCCTTCACCATCCTTCATCTTGAACTTGTCAAGTTGACCTTGAAGAATGTCTAGCTTTGATTCCTTCACGGACTCGGTACCTTCGTGCATTTCAACCAAAGTATCCCAAATCTCTTTTGCATTCTCAAGACGGCTGATTTTGTTGAACTCCTCGGGACACAAGGCATTGAAGAGAATGTCACAAGCTTGAGCATTGTTTTGCAACATCCGCAATTCTTCCGTTGTAGCTTCACGATCCAGAACTTTTCCTTCCTCGAAGAATTCACCTTGCATACCAACACAAATAATGCCCCATGCGGCTGGGTTATGACCAAGAATATGCATTTTCATTTTATGCTTCCAACTAGCAAAATTTGTACCATCAAAGTAAGGACCTCTACGAAAATTACCCTCACTAGACGCCATACTCTCCTAGGTTGTGAAACCAAGCTTATGGAGTCCAATGCAATGGAAACCAATACAATGGAGACCAAAGCTCTGATACCACTTGTAGGATCGAAAGTATGTCTAGAGGGGGGGTGATTAGACTACTTTACAATATAAAGATTCTGCCTTTTGACAAAGAACAGTTTTTGGCAGATTCACAATTATGATCAAGTCAAGCATCACCCTACACATGCAATTCTAGAGTATAGGCAGCGGAAAGTAAATTGCACATGTAGTAAAGGGAGGTGGAGAAGAGCAAACGCAATTTTGGAGACGCGGTGATTTTTCTCGTGGTTCCGATAGGTGGTGCTATCGCACTTCCACGCTGATGGAGACTTCAACCCACGGAGGGTAACGGCTGCGAGAGTCCACGGAGGGCTCCACCCACGAAGGGTCCACGAAGAAGCAACCTTGTCTATTCCATCATGGCCTCACGCCCACGGAGGGCTAGCCTTACTCGGGTAGATCTTCACGAACTAGGCGATCTCCTTGCCCTTACAAACTTCTTGGTTCAACTCCACATCTCGACGGAGGCTCCCAAGCGACACCTAACCAATCTAGGAGGCACCACCCTCCAAAAGGTAATAGATGTTGTTGATGATGATGAACTCCTTGCTCTTGTGCTTCAAATGATAATCTCCCCAACACTCAACTCTCCTCACCGATTTGGCTGTGGTGGAAGAAAGGATTGAGTGGAAAGCAACTTGGGAAGGCTAGAGATCAAGCTTCATATGGTGGGAGTGGAGCAACTTGATCTCAACACAAGGGTAGGTAGTTCTCTTCTCAGAAATGTAAGGTAGGAGTGGTAGTTCTTTCTGATGGCTCTCTCCACGAATGAAGAGGGGGTGGAGGGGTATTTATAGCCTCCACACAAAATCCAGCCGTTACACACATTTGAGCAATCTCGGTGGGACCGAAGTGGACAACTCGGTGAGACCAATAGTTCAAATAATGTGAACGTTGGGATTTTCGGTGGGACCAAAAATACAATCTCGGTTAGTCCGATTCGTGCAATGACAAGAGCATGCCAATTTCGGTGGGACCGACTTCATCATCTCGGTGACACCGATTTGATGATGAATGTTCTGAAGCTTGGCAACTCAAGTTTCGTGAGACCGAGTTCGAATCGGAAAATCCGAGTTTTCTAGGGTTTGGCTTATGGCTGAGGTGGTTCATCTCGGTGTGGTGAGTTTGGAAAATCGGTGGGACCGAGACTACGTATGAGTCTATATGGCGTGAAAGTTGCCGATAGTTTAGGAGATGTATCACTAAGCACTTGAGCAACCAGATCATCATCATAACCTCATCCCTTTTAATAGTATTGGCTTTTCCTATGGACTCAATGTGATCTTGGATCACTAAACCAAAAATGGAGTCTTGAGCTTTTGCCAATGCTTGCCTTAGCATTTTGAGGGGTCCACTTCTTGATCCTTGCCATACCCATATCATTGAACTCTCGAAATGATTCTCAAGTAACTATTAGTTCAATGATATATATGTTGTTATTAATTACCAAAACCACCCGGGATTAGTTGCACTTTCAGCCGACGCCGCCGCAGGGCCTGGCCATGGTGGGAATAGTAGAGGCGGTGAGGCCTCATGGGGCAAAGACAGCCGCCACGGGAGGCAGGAGCATGCGCCACGACCGCGCTGCTTTGGGTAATTTGGAGCAAGAAGACCAGAGGTTGAAGAAGCACTACGGTCGTTGGATGGACATCGACGGTCCTTTGGAGCTAGAATCGTTCATATTGACTAAGTTGACAAAGCCCTCCGTCCCCGTCAACTTAGTAGGCCCACAAGTCAGCCTCCCACCAAGGTGGGTCCCAGCTATACGGGGGATTATTCATTTATTGTGCGTAATAAGGAGGCACTTCCGATGGGTCCGAGCTGACATCGGGGGGAACGTTTTTTTTTTTGCAAAATACGGTGGCCCGTCTGGTGGGTCCCAGCAGTCAGGGGGAAACGTTTTTTTCGCAAAATACTAGTGGCCCGTCCGGTGGGTGAGGGAGTCCTGGATTAAGGGGTCCTCGGACAGCCGGACTATATACTTTGGCGGGACTATTGGACTATGAAGATACAAGATTGAAGACTTCGTCCCGTGTCCGGATGGGACTCTCCTTTGCGTGGAAGGCAAGCTTGGATATTCGGATATGTAGATTTCCTTCTCTGTAACCGACTCTGTGTAACCCCAACCCCCTCCAGTGTCTATATAAACCAGAGGGTTTAGTCCGTAGGACAACAACGATCATAATCATAGGCTAGCTTCTAGGGTTTAGCCTCTACGATCTCGTGGTAGATCAACTCTTGTAATACTCATATCATCAAGATCAATCAAGCAGGAAGTAGGGTATTACCTCCATCGAGAGGGCCTGAACCTGGGTGAAACATCATGTCCCCTGCCTCCTGTTACCATTAGCCTTAGACACACAGTTCGGGACCCCCTACCCGAGATCCGCCGGTTTTGACACCCACATTGGTGCTTTCACTGAGAGTTCCACTGTGCCGTCACAGTAAGGCTTGATGGCTCGCCTCATTGTCAAGGATAACATCACCTCCGAAGGATCTCTGGATGTAGGCCAAACTCTCCGGCTGGGCCATTTTGTCATGGCCGCCCGTTCGTCCGCCGCGCCGACGATGACATCTCAGGTCATCAAAAACAACCTCCGCATCAGCTCGGAATTCACCGAGCAGATGGATCCAATGGAGCTCTCCTCCTTAAACAAGCTCTTGGATCGCATCGCCGCCCTGGGAGTCGTTATGGATTATGATCGGATCGGGCTTAAACCCGACCTAAGGGAGATTAACTCTCCGCCGGTCACCCATCAGATAGCGGTGGTGGTGGAACAAAATGGCAATTCTTCCTCTATTTTGAGGACGAACTATGTCCAGATTCCCGAGCTCTCTGAGCCGGATACCCATCTACGGGAGGACGTGGCCCAGGCTCCGAACTTAGAATCGGGCAGCGGGCCACAAATATTGGGCAATATCTTGGATCCCGAGCTGCCAAACTCAGGAGCTCCTTCGCCCCTGGGTCCCAGATTGGGTCAGCACGTGGACTTAATTCCACCCACCCACCCAGACGCAAGCGATCTTTCCCACATTAGACAAGAGCCCCAAGAGATAGTGCACCAATTCTGGGCCAGATTCCTCCTTGTAATGAGCAAGGTTAAGGACTGTCATGAGGAAGACGCAATCTCATTCTTTTGCAAAAATTGCACAGACAAGGGAATCCTCAATGCCATAAGTCGCCGTGACATAGCACACTTTGCCGACCTGGCGGCCATAGTACAGAAGTATTGCGCGATGGAAAGCGCCTGGAAGACCCAAACAGAATTCCGAGATCCTCCGGCCCTAACTAAACCCCTCGTCCGAACTAAAAGGGTGCGCTCTCGCAAGTCACCCAACCCAATTACAAAGAAGCCAAAGCCCTCTGTAGGGCATGGAAGCGTACTCGAGGGATGGCTCAATAGGCCATGCAAAATTCACAGCACACCGGACACCATACCAAGACACAGCCTTAGAGCATGTTGGATACTCCGGCAGGTGGCCAAGAGCGGCGAGGACCTTCTCATCGACAATACCGCAGAGCACCATCCCGCAGAAAATAACAATACAGTACTAACCATCTTTGAGACTTTCGCCTCAAACAACAGGCACAAGCGAGCGCGCCACAGCCACACCGAAGTCTGCCATGTCGCAACAATAAACCCATGGAACGATACGGCCATAACCTTCAGCGCCAGCGACGAACCTCAATTCCGAACAGTCCGAGCACCAGCCGCTTTGGTCGTTAGTCCAATCGTCAATGGATTTCGGCTTACTAAAGTGCTCATGGACGGCGGCAGTGGATTAAACCTCATCTATGAGGAAACTCTTAACAAAATGGAAATTGATAAGAGCTGCATTGAGCAAAGTAGAACGACCTTCAGAGGAATCATCCCTAGCCGGCAGGCGCGATGCGCAGGGAAAAATCACACTGGATGTGGTATTCGGCACCCCGGAGAGTAATTGGTCCGAAGAAATCACATTCCAAGTGGCCGCGTTTAGCAGTGGATACCACACCCTCTTGGGATGAGACGCATTCACAAGCTTCCAAGCTATACCCCATTACAGGTACATGAAGCTCAAGATGCCGGGGCCCAATGGAATCATCACTCTAGCCAGTGATCCGGACATAGCACTCTGGGCCGAAAATAAAACTGCCGCACTAGCCCTGGAGGCATTATCAGAAGCCCTCGCGGCCGAAGAGTTAACCGCGCTACGCTTCGCAGTAGACACGGACGACGTGATACTCAACAAATGACCCAAGTCTACCTCTTTTAAACCAGCAGACGAAATAGTCAAATTTCAGGTCCACCCAACGGACCCCACAAAAACAGCATCAATTGGGGCACAGCTGAACCCCACAATAGACGCTGCACTACGAGAGTTCTTGCGCGAGAATTGGGACACTTTTGCCTAGCATCCTTCAGACATGCCAGGTATCCCACGTAGGCTGGCCGAACATAGCCTAAATATACTAAAGGGATACAAGCCGGTCAAGCAGACTCTTCGGCGCTTTTCAAAACCCAAGCGACAAGCCATGGGAGAGGAGCTAGCCAAGCTACTTGAAGCCAGATTCATCAGAGAAATAAAACATCCGGACTGGCTAGCAAACCTGGTGATGGTACCAAAGAAGGACAAATCCTGGCGCCTATGCGTCGATTTCAAAGACATTAATAAGGCTTGCCCTTAGGATCCCTTCCCCCTCCCCTGCATTAATAAAATTATCGACGCTACCGCAGGACACGATTCATTGTTTTTCCACAACGCATACTCCGGATACCATCAAATCAAGATGGCGGAGTCCGACCAGGCCGCAACGGCATTTATCACTCCATACGGTCCCTTCTGTTTTAACACCATGCCTTTCGGGCTCAAAAGTGTCGGTGCAACCTATCAACACATGATTCAGACATGCTTGGAAACACAAATCGGCAAAACAGTGGAGGCTTACGTAGATGATGTGGTCATTAAAACCAGACACATCGAATAATTAATAGATGACTTGAGGCTTACATTCGACAATCTCCGAATATACGACATCAAGCTCAACCAGGAAAAATGCGTTTTCGGCGTACCAGCCGGAAAACCCTTGGGCTTTATTGTCTCCAATAGAGGAATCGAAGCAAATCCGGCTAAAATCCGAGCTCTGTCACAAGTGGCTACCCCTACAGACCTCAAGAAAATCCAGAAACTAACTGGATGCGTGGCCGCCCTAAGCCACTTTATCTCCCGATTAGGAGAAAAGGCGCTACCTCTTTACCGCCTTCTTCGACGTACCGAACACTTTGAGTGGACGGATGCGGCTACGGCTAGGCTGGAGGAAATAAAAGCCCTCCTGGCCACCAATTCAATTCTGGCAGCGCCAAATGTAGGCGAACCCATGCTACTATACATAGCCGCAGCACACCAGGTTGTAAGCGCAATGCTCGTCGTCGAACGAGAAATAGATGGACATATATTCCCATTACAAATGCCGGTATACTACATATCCACTGTCCTCACTCCATGCAAGTCACGGTACCCACATTATCGAAAGATAGCATACGCGGTCTTCATGGCATCCCGAAAACTACGACACTACTTTCAAGAGTGTTCAATCAGGGTGGCCTCCGAAGTACCACTCAATGACATAATAAATAACCGCGACGCCATGGCCGGATTGCAAAATGGGCTATCGAGCTCCTCCCGTTCGACATAACATACAAACCACGACAGGCCATTAAGTCGCAGGTACTGGCTGACTTCATTGACGAATGGACAGAAGCCGAACTCCCTAAAGAGTACGGCGCATACTCCAATTGGATCATGTACTTTGATGCCTCTAAGATGCTAGCTGGTCTAGGGGCTGGCGTCGTCCTGACGTCCCCCACCGGAGATATAGTCCAATACGTACTCCAAATACTTTACACAGATTCCAACAATGCAGCTGAGTATGAGGCATTGCTGCACGGTCTTTGGATGGCGGTCTCCATGGGAATTCAATGTCTAGAAGTACGCGGGGACTCAAATCTTGCAATATCTCAAATAAATGGCGACTTTGATGCCAAGGACCTGAAAATGGCGGCCTACCGTAATGCCGTTCTCTAAATGTCAGCTTGATTCGAGGGGATCGAATTCCACCATGTGGTTCGAGAAAACAATCAAGCGACGGATATCCTAGCCCGCATCGGCGCTAAACATGACCATGTCCCACCAATTTTTTTTGGAAAGGCTGTTCAAGCCATACGTGGTATGGGAAGGGTAGTTGTCACACCCTGATTTTCATGCCACAACACTTGAGCTAATAAATCATGATAAAGTATGGTTTGACAAAAAACTTTTGCATCAATTGGCTTTTATTTGGAGTTGGTTTTCTCTCCGTGTTTTTTTCAAGTGCTCTTTAAAGTCAACACAACTCCACCTTCTATACTTCATCTCCTTGCCCCAAACTTCTGCCCAATGATCATGCCATGTGTATAGAGCAATATAGTATTTTCTTACAAAAATAATTTGGCCAAAAAGTATTTTCAAAAATTAGTTTTCCAAAAACCCCTAAATTGAGGTTTGCACTGCAAGTACTTGATTTGGGGTATGAAAAATATTTCAAAGAGTATATTTGAAACCTATTAGATATAGGACTTCCATAAACCACAAAAATATAATTTTAAAAGTTATTTTCCTATTTTATTTAAAGGCTTTTTCTTCAGGCCAGAAATGGTCTTTAATAGGTTAAAATTATTTTAATCCTTTAAAAATATTTGTGAAAATTTAGGGAAACTCAGTGGACATATATTTTCCATATATAAGAGTTTCAACACATGGTCATGTTCAAAATATTGGTCAAATGCCTCAAAAACCCTTTTTGGATATTTCAAGATTTTGAAATATTTACAAAAGAAATATGCCCCAACAATTCCAAGAAAATTCTAGCATGTCACATATGACATGTTTGATGATCTTGACAAGTCTCATGTCTTGGAGAACAAGACAACACCATCAAATCCCATCAAAATCATTTCTGTCCATTTTGAAGTTTGAGCAACTCTACATTGCCAAACATGTCCAAATGTTCTCAAACTTGGTGCACATGCTCCAATGGTCTAATTATGTATCTAGACCAAATGGCACAAGTTGGAGAAAATGCTATCTTGATCAAAGTGCCCCAAAACCATCTCTGTCCAGAATCAAATTTGAACAACTTTACATTGTCAACTTTCTCAGTTTGCTCTCAACTTTTGTGAGCATGTTCACATGACCAAATGAGGCCACTACACCAAGTGGTGCATCAAGGAGAAGTGATTTGCTCAACTAGATCTACACAAGTTCATTTCTGCTAATTTCTAGGGTTTACAAAAGTTGCATTGGCAACTTTGCCAAAATAAACTCAATCTTGGTGGAACCTCTTATTTTATCATTCCATTTTACCCTGTAAAGCCTCATGACAAGAGGATTTCATCTTCTTTCCCAAATCAACAACAAACACCTTTTGCCATTTTTCTAAAAACACTATTCTGACCACTTCCACTCTTCTCCATGGCCTCCACTTTTTACCACAGCCCCTACAAGTCCTCCTCTACCTCCAGTAACAATGGCTGCATCTCAGCTCAATGATTGAGGGGTGAAACCACCTCATTTACCCCTCTGGACAACCCCTTTCCCTCTCTCTCTCTCAACCCCACTCCTCTCCTACTAGTATAATAACGCAAATCACCACTTTTGGTACTATTGTGAACTCATTCTAAATTTATAATGGTGCTATCTACTGTATTCCAACTTCTCCATGGTTCATACCCACCGATACTACCCATAGATTCATCAAAATAAGCAAACAACACATAGAAAATAGTATCTGTCAAAAACAGAATAGTCTGTAAAAATCTGGAAATTTCGTGTACTTCTGTAACTCAAAAAATTCTGGTAAATTAGGAACGCCTGGGAAAAATTTGTATATAAATCTTGTGTGAAAACTTCAGATCAAAATCGCACTTCTGTGAATTTTCAAAATTCCAGCAATGAGCACAAAAGTTTTTGTTTTTCAGCAAAATCAAATAAAATATCACCATAGACCATCTTAAAGGCTCCACTTGGCTCAAACACTAATTAAAACACTTAAAAACAATTACTACGGAAGTAATATTGTGTATTTATTGAAAAACAGAAGCAAAAACAAAAAACACAAAATAAAATTGGGTTGCCTCCCAACAAGCGTTATTGTTTAACGCCCCTAGCTAGGTATAATGCAAAGATCTAGGTATTGTCATCTTTTGTATTCAACCCATAAGTGGCCCTCATAATAGTTTCATATGGCAACTTGATTTTCTTTCTTGGAAAGTGTTCCATACCCTTCCTTAATGGAAACTGAAATATAATATTTCCTTCTTTCATATCAATATTTGCACCAATCGTTCTAAGGAAAGGTCTACCTAGAATAATAGGGCATGTAGGATTGCAATCTATATCAAGCACAATAAAATCTACGAGCACGTAATTCCTATTTTCAACAAAGAACATAATTAATCCTTCCCATAGGTTTCTTAATAGTGGAATCCGCTAGGTGCAAATTTAAGGAACAATCATCAAGTTTATGAAAACCTGGCACATCACATAAAGTTTTTGGAATAGTGGAAACGCTAGCACCCAAATCACAAAAAGCATTGCACTCATAATCTTTAATCTTAATATTAATAGTAGGTTCCCTTTCATCATAATGCTTTCCAGGAATTGAAACTTCTAACTCATGTTTTTCTTCGAAAGATTTCATCATAGAATCAATGATATGTTTAGTAAACGCCTTATTTTGATTATAATCATGAGGTGAATTAAGCATGGATTGCAAAGGAAATACAATCAATCAAAGAAACATTATCGTAATTAAATTCCTTGAAATCCAAAAGAGTGGGATCATCACTAGTTAAAGTCTTGACCTCTTCAATCCCACTTTTATCAAATGTTTCATTAAGATCATCACTCTCCAAATTATTGGGACACCTTCTACGTAAAGTTGACTCGTTTCAAGTCCCATCTTGATCATGTTTTATATTAGCAAACAAAGATTCAATAGGAGTTACACCTATTACTTTAATATCTTCATCATAATTATCGCAAAAACTAGAAGAACATGCTTTTTTGAACCAATCTCTCTTAGCACGCATCCTAGCGGTTCTCTCCTTACTTTCATTAATAGAGATTATAATAGCTTTCAAAGATTTATTAATATCAAGCTTGGGTGGCATAGATATAATCTTAAAAGAATCAATCTCATAAGAAATACTATCAATGTTCCTAGCCAAATCATCAATCTTGAGCAATTTTTCTTCCACCATAGTATTGAAACCTTTTGCGAATTTATAAAATATTTAATATTATTCTCAAGATCAGAAGGTATCTTATTATAATTTCCGTAAGAATTGTTGCAGGAATTACCATAATTATTAGAGGTAATTACTAGGAAACGACCTAGGATTAAAATTGCCTCCATACGCGTTATTACCAAAATTGTTCCTACCAACAAAATTCACATCCATAGATTCATTATTATTCTCAATCAAAGTAGACAAAGGCATATATTAGGATCAATAGTGGCACCCTTGCTAGAAATCAATTTCATAAATCCATTCATCTTTTCACTGAAAGTATTAATCTCTTCAATAGCATGCACTTTTTTACTAGTAGAGGACCTTTCGGTATGCCATTGAGAGTAATTTGCCATAATATTATCTAGGAGTTTAGCAGCTTCTCCTAATGTGATTTCCATGAAAGTACCTCCGCAAAATTCAATCCAGCATAATTTTTTTGTATGATCATCCATAAACTTAAACCATGAGTAGGGCAATTTCTTATCATCAATTTCATCCTCTCCCAAGATTGTGCAACATGTTCAAGATCAAGTTGCTTAAAATTCATTATATCGTTCCTAAGGGAGATGATTTTAGCAAGAGGAAAATACTTGGAAATAAAAGCATCTTTACACCTATCCCATGAATCAATACTATTTTTAGGCAAAGAAGAAAGGGATAATTAATTTGGTGCCCTTAGTTGCGTCCCACTCGGTAGTTTTGCCCCTAATTTTGGAAAAACCCTTGGTCTTGCCCAAATGTGTTTGGTCCCCTTGTGCTTTTGCCCTTCCATTCCAATTCCATCTGGTCAAAGGCGTTTGGCCGTTAGTCAGACATTTTTTGGACCACTTTGCCCTTCCTCTCTCTCTCTCTCTCTCTCTCTCACTCTCTCTCTCTCTCAGCGTGCCTCTTTCTCTCTGCGTGCCCGCCTCTTTCTCTTTTCATGCAAGAGGAGGCCGCCACGGCCCCCGTAGATCTCTGTCGATGGCGCCGCTAGCCATTTCAAGCCCCACCACGGGTAGCCGTGCCAGATCCATCGCCCTCATCTCCAGATCTGTGCGACCCCGACCACTTTCCTCGCTTGCCGCCCTGTTCCTCGCTCCCCATTGAACTTCGATGCCGCCCCGTTCCCCACTCACGTTTGTGCGTAGGAGCCATGCCAGTGCCTTGCGCCGCCCCGATCTATCGTGCATGTGGCCCGCCATGGCGCTGCCGGCAACACGCAGCAGGACCCGCCGCCCTTCTCCTTCCTTTTCTCCCTATGCGACTTCCCGTTTGAGCACGTCGCCATTCTTCCACAGGTTCAAGCCACCATGCCCATGGAGCCCTGAGCTCTGGGATGAGCAGCACCTTCCCATCTGCCCCACCGACGGTCGCCAGTGCCTCACCGACATCCATCCTGAACGGATCCCATCCAGCCCGAGCCTAGCTCCAGGGACAACGCCGCCACCGAGAAAGGATGCGTGCCGCGCCAGCCGATCTGGTGCTTGCCCAGGCCACCGCACCGTTGGACCACCGTCGAAGGAAAGCTGCAGGACCCCTCTGTCCTTCTTCTTCCTCCCAACTCTGTCGCCAGTGCCTCCCAACCTCCATCCCGGCCGTATCTGGTTCATCCCGAGCCTCCTACGGCAGGATCCAGCCGTCTCTCCACCGCACGCACATGCCCCGTTCTGAGTCAGGCCCCTTGCATCCACCGCAGCCCCTTTGCAGTTGACCTCGTCTTACGCCGCATCACGCCCTCTAGCCCAGCTAGCCAACTCACCGACCTGGCCTGACTTTCCGATGACACTTTCTCGTCATCGCTGCTGTTATTTTCCCGACGGCAAAGAGACCGAGAGAGGGAAGAGGAGAGAGAGAGACTATTTTTTCTATTTGGCATTTTTGCTATGTGGTTGGGACCCACTTGTAAGTGTCATGTTTTTTCTCTTCATATTTTCACTGGAGTTATAAGGAGGGGCAAAATGGTCCAGATAAATATCTGTCTAACGGTCAAACGCCTTTGACCGGACGGAATTGAGACGGAAGGGCAAAAGCTTAAGAGAACCAAACTCACTTGGGCAAGACCAAGGGTTTTTGTAAACTAGGGGCAAACCTGCCGAGTGTAACCCAACTAGGGGTATAAAATCAATTATCCCAAGAAGAAAACCAAGTTTTAGCATGATCTCTTAGTGAGAACGGAAATAGCTTCAATTTAACAATATCATTATCAACATCTTTTTTCTTTTGCGCGCATATCACATAACTCAACAAAAGTATTTAGATGTGATGCGGCATCTTCATTAGGGCTACCAGAAAATTGTTCTTTCATAACAAGATTCAACAAAGCGGCATTAATTTCATAAGATTCCGCACTAGTGGCGGGAGCAAGCGGAGTACTAATAAAATCATTATTATTAGTTTTGGAAAAGTCACACAACTTGGTATTTTGTTAATACATCTTGACCAAGCAAGCAATCTAGCACACAAGCAAACAAAAGGCAAACTAAAGATGAACGGAAAGAACGCAAATATTTTTGTGTTTCTCTGAAAACGTTTTAGAAGTGTGGGAGATGAAATGGGAGGCAAATGGTGTTGGGGAATGTTGCATAGGAAACAAAAAAAATTCCTATGCTTACCAAGATCAATATAGGAGATGAACATCTACGAGAGGAGAGATTGCATCTACATACCCTTGTATATCGCTAAGCGGAAGCGTTAAGAAATGCGGTTGATGTAGTCGACGACTTTGCAATCCAAGCACGATCCGTCCTGCGAACTCCTGATCCAAGTGCCGAACGGACGGCACCTTCGCGTTCAACACACACACGGCTTGATGACACCTTCACCTCCTTGATCCAGCGAGCGATGGTGAAGTAGTAGCTCGAGTCTTCCGGCAGCACGATAGCGTGGTGGCGGTGGTGGTGGTGGAATTTCAATAGAGCTTCACTAAGCACTACGGAGAAGAAGAAGGACTACGAGGGAGAGGAGGGGCAACGCCATGGCATGGGGTCCGGCTTCCTTCTCTCTACCTCTCTATATATAGGGGGAAGGGGGAGGAGGGGGTGCCCTAGGGTTTCCCTAGGGGGTGGCGGCCACAAGGGGGAAACCCCTAGATGGGTTTAGGTGCCCCCTAAGGAGGCTTGGCCCCCAAGGCAAAGGGGTGGGCAGCCCTAGGGGGGCGCCCCCACCTACTCTAGTTACGTGGGATGGGGAGAGGGGGTGCACACAACCCCTTAGTGGGCTGGTGTGCCCCTTCCCCTTGGCCCATGAGCCCCCCCCCCCCACCAGCACTTGCCCGGGCCCCCCGAAACCCCTTTCTGTCATCCTGGCCATAACCCGGCGCCCCTGGAACACTTCCGGACTCCGACACCCTTCGTCCGATATATCAATCTTCACCTCCGGACCAGACCGGAGTACCTCGTCACGTCTGGGATCTCATCCGGGACTCTGAACAACCTTCGGTAACCAACATAATGACTCAACTATACTTATATCGTCACCAAACGTTAAGTGTGTAGACCGTGCGGGTTTGAGAACAATGCAGACATGACTGAGACACCTCTACGGTCAATAACCAATAGCGGGACCTGGATTCCTCATACGTCTCCAACGTATCTATAATTTTTTATTGTTCCATGCTATTATATTATCTGTTTTGGATGTTTATGGGCTTTACTAAGCACTTCTATATTATTTTTGGGACTAACCTACTAACCGGAGGCCCAGCCCACATTGTTGTTTTCTTGCCTATTTCAGTGTTTCGAAGAAAAGGAATATCAAACGGAGTCCAAACGGAAAGAAACCTTTGGAAAAGTTATTTTTGGAACGGAAGCAATCCAGGGGACTTGGGGTGCACGTAAGGGAAGCTTCGAGGTGGCCACGAAGTAGGGAGGCACGCCCTCCCCCCTGGGCGCGCCCCCCACCCTCGTGGGCCCCTCGTGGCTCTCCTGATCGACTTCTTTCGCCTATATATGTCCATATACCATAAAAACTTCGAGGAACACAATAGATTGGGAGTTCTGCCGCCGCAAGCCTCTGTAGCCACCAAAAACCTCTCGGGAGCCCGTTCCGGCACCCTGCCGGAGGGGGGATCCATCACCGGTGGCCATCTTCATCATCCCGGCGCTCTCCATGACGAGGAGGGAGTAGTTCACCCTCGGGGCTGAGGGTATGTACCAAGAGCTATGTGTTTGATCTCTCTCGTGTTCTTGAGGTGATACGATCTTGATGTATCGCGAGCTTTGCTATTATAGTTGGATCTTATGATGTTTCTCCCCCTCTACTCTCTTGTAATTGACTGAGTTTTCCCCTTGAAGTTGTCTTGTCAGATTGAGTCTTTAAGGATTTGAGAACACTTGATGTATGTCTTGCCGTGCTTATCTATGGTGACAATGGGATATTAACGTGATCTACTTGATGTATGTTTTGGTGATCAACTTGCGGGTTCAATGAACTTATGCATAGGGGTTTGCACATTTTCGTCTTGACTCTTCGGTAGAAACTTTGGGGCACTCTTTGAAGTACTTTGTGTTGGTTGAATAGATGAATCTGAGATTGTGTGATGCATATCGTATAATCATGCCCACGGATACTTGAGGTGACATTGGAGTATCTAGGTGACATTAGGGTTTTGGTTTATTTGTGTCTTAAGGTGTTATTCTAGTACGAACTCTATGATAGATCGAACGGAAAGAATAGCTTCGTGTTATTTTACTATGGACTCTTGAATAGATCTATCAGAAAGGATAACTTTGAGGTGGTTTCGTACCCTACAATAATCTCTTCGTTTGTTCTCCGCTATTAGTGACTTTGGAGTGACTCTTTGTTGCATGTTGAGGGATAGTTATATGATCTAATTATGTTATTATTGTTGAGAGAACTTGCACTAGTGAAAGTATGAACCCTAGGCCTTGTTTCCTAGCATTGCAATACCGTTTGTGCTCACTTTTATCATTAGTTACCTTGCTGTTTTTATATTTTCAGATTACAAAAACCTATTTCTACCATCCATATTGCACTTGTATCACCATCTCTTCGCCGAACTAGTGCACCTATACAATTTACCATTGTATTGGGTGTGTTGGGGACACAAGAGACTCTTTGTTATTTGGTTGCAGGGTTGTTTGAGAGAGACAATCTTCATCCTACGCCTCCCATGGATTGATAAACCTTAGGTCATCCACTTGAGGGAAATTTTCTACTGTCCTACAAACCTCTGCACTTGGAGGCCCAACAACGTCTACAAGAAGAAGGTTGTGTAGTAGACATCAATGCCCATATTGGTTCCTACATATTCTACGAAGATCTTTATCGGTCGAACCTTCAATTTCAAGGAATCAACTAATCCCGTATGTAGTTCCCTTTGTCTATATATCGGTATGTTACTTGCCTGAGATTCAATCGTCGATATCACCATACCTAGTTGAATCTCATTACCGGCAAGTCTCTTTACTCGCTCCATAATACAAGATCCCATGGCTAACTCTTTAGTCACATTGCTTGAAAGCTTATTGTGATGTATTGCCGAGTGGGACCTGAGATACCTCTCCTTCATACAGAGTGACAAATCCCAGTCTTGATCCATGCCAACTCAATAGACACCCTCGGAGATACCTGTAGAGCACCTTTATAGTCACCCAGTTACGTTGCCACGTTTGGTACACACAAGGTATTCCTCCGGTGTCAGTGAGTTGCATGATCTCATGGTCATAGGAACATATACTTGACATGCAGAAACAATGTTGAGGATATCACTTATCGTTAGCGTCTCGGTCAGCTGGGGATAAAATATCAATCAAAAATCGGCCCATTAATCGATTTTATAGGTCGACTATTAATCGGCCATTATTTTGCAAATCCCAGGTTCCCAGCACTAAAATATGATATATTCAACACCAAAACAATATTGGATAGAGGTGTTACCTTGATTCCGAGCCTTTTAATCTGATTATAATGAAAACAAAATAGGACAATAGTACATATTGCAAAACAAGGTCCACAAAACACAAATAAACATAGTTTTTGCAAACATAATGTTAGGAATAGGCCCGATTTATCGGTAGATCCCTGATAAATCACTTGTCAGAGTGATAAATCGGTCCAAATGATAAACTGTGAATATAAGGCATAATCTTACCGCTCACCTCATGAGTAGCGATAAATCGGATGATAAATCACTAAATCGGAAGATTTCTTGAACAGTGGCAAAAAACAATAACAGTAACTTGATACGATCATATGCTATGTTTATAGTTTGGGTCTTGTCCATCACATCATTCTCCTAATGATGTGATCCCGTTATCAAATGACAACTCATGTCTATGACTAGGAAACATAGCCATCTTTGATCAACGAGCTAGTCCAGTAGAGGTTTACTAGGGACATGTTGTTGTCTATGTATCCACCCATGTATTTGAGTTCTCGGTCAATACAATTATAGCATGGATAATTGACGATTATCATGAACAAGGAAAAAATAATAATAACCACTTAATTATTGCCTCTAGGGCATATTTCTAATAGTCCTCCACTTAAACTAGAGTCAATAATCTAGCATTACACGGTAATGAATCTAACACCCATAGAGTTCTGGTGTTGATCATGCTTTGCCCGCGGAAGAGGTTTAGTCAAGGTATCTGCAACATTCAGGTCTGTATGTGTTTTGCAAATGTTTATGTCTTCCTCCTTGATGTAATCGTGGATGGAATTTAAGCGTCACTTTATGTGTCTGGTCCTCTTGTGAAACCTTGGTTCCTTGGCCAGAGCAATGGCACCAGTGCTGTCACAGAACAGAGTCATCGGGTCTAGTGCACTAGGCACAACTCCAAGATCTGTCATGAACTGCTTCATCCAGGCACCTTCCTTTCCTGCCTCTGAGGCAGCTATGTACTCCGCTTCGCATGTAGAATCAACTACCAAGCTTCGCTTGGAACTGCACTAGCTTACCGCTACCCCGTTCAGAACATATACGTATCCAATTTGAGACTTAGAGTCATCCGGATCAGTGTCACTTTACGACGAGATCTTGATCACCTCCATAAACGAGAAACAATTTCTTAGTCCTTTCCAGGTACTTAAGGATATTCTTGACTGTTGTCCAGTGTTCCACTCCTGGATCACTTTGAAACCTTCCGGCCATACTTATGGCAAGACAAACATCTGGCCTTGTGCACAACATCGCATACGTGATAGAGCCTATGGCAGAAGCATAGGGGACGACGCTCATCTTTTCTCTATCATCTGTAGTCACTAGGCATTGAGTCTTACTCAACTTCACTCCTTGCAAAACAGGCAAGAACCCCTTCTTGGACTGATCCATTTTGAACTTCTTCAAAATCTTATCAAGGTATGTGCTTTGTGAAAGTCCTATCAAGCGTCTTGATCTATCTCTATAGATCTTGATGCCTAATATGAAAGAAGCTTCTCCTAGGTCCTTCTTTGAAAAACTCTTGTTCAAATATTCCTTCACGTTTTCCAAAAAAAGTTCTATATTGTTTCCAATCAACAATACATCATCCACATATAATACTAGAAACGCTATAGAGCTCCCACTCACTTTCTTGTAAATACAAGCTTCTCCATAAACTTGTATAAACCCAAATGCTTTGGTCACCTCATCAACGCAAATATTTCAACTCCGAGATGCTTGCACCAGCCCATAAATGGATCACTGGAGCTTGCACACTTTGTCAGCATTCTATGGATCGACAAAACCTTTCGGTTGCATCATATACAACTCTTCCTTAAGGAAATCGTTAAGGAATGCTATTTTGACATCCATCAGCCAGATTTCATAATCGAAAAATGTAGTTATTGCCAACATGATTCTGGCGGACTTAAGAATTGCTACGGGTGAGAAAGTCTCATTGTAGTCAACTCCTTGAACTTATGAAAACCCCTTTGCCACAAGTCGAGCTTTATAGACAGTGATATTACCATCCGCGTCCATCTTCTTCTTGAAGATCCATTTATTCTGAATGGCCTTTCGCCTTTCAGGTAATACTTCCAAAGTCCATACTTTGTTTTCATACATGGATCCCATCTCATATTTCATGGCCTCTAACCATTTGTCGGAATCCGGGCCCACCATCGCTTCTCCATAGCTCGTAGGTTCAGAGTTGTTGTTGTCCAACAACATGACCTCTAAGACAGGGTTACCGTACCACTCAGGAGTAATACATATCCTTGCCAACCTACGAGGTTCGATAGTAACTTGAACTGAAACTTCATGATCACTATCATTAGCTTCCTCAACTGACGTAGGTGTCACAGAAACATCTTTCTACGCTGAACTATGATACGTCTCCAACGTATCTATAATTTTTGATTGTTCCATGCTATTATATTATCTGTTTTGGATGTTTAATGGGCTTTACTATGCACTTTTATATTAGTTTTAGGACTAACCTATTAACTGGAGGCCCAGTCCAAATTGGTGTTTTTTTGCCTATTTCAGTGTTTCACAGAAAAGGAATATCAAACGGAGTCCAAACGGAATGAAACCTTCGGGAGAATCTTTTTGGAACAAACGCAATCCAGGAGACTTGGATTGGATGTCAAGGAAGCAATGAGGCAGCCACGAGGTAGGAGGGAGCGCCCAGGGGGGTAGGCGCGCGCCCCACCCTCGCGGGCCCCTCGTGGCTCCCCTGACCGACTTCTTTCGCCTATATATACTCATATACCCTGAAAACATCTGAGAGCACCACGAAACCCTATTTCCACCGCCGCAACTTTCTATACCCGTGAGATGCCATCTTGGGGCCTTTTCCGGCGCTCCGCCGGAGGGGAAATCGATCATGGAGGGATTCTACATCAACACCATAGCCTCTCCTATGAGTTGTGAGTAGTTTACCTCAGACCTTTGGGTCCATAGTTATTAGCTAGATGGCTTCTTCTCCCTCTTTGGATCTCAATACAAAGTTCTCCTCGATCTTCTTGGAGATCTATTCGATGTAATTCTTTTTGCGGTGTGTTTGTCGAGATCCGATGAATTGTGGGTTTATGATCAAGATTAGCTATGAACAATATTTGAATCTCCTTCGAATTCTTTTATGTATGATTTGTTATCTTTGCAAGTCTCTTCGAATTATCAGTTTGGTTTGGCAAACTAGATTGATCTTTCTTGCAATGGGAGAAGTGTTTAGCTTTGGGTTCAATCTTGCTATGTCCTTTTCCAGTGACAGCAGGGGCAGCAAAGCACGTATTGTATTGTTGCCATCGAGGATAAAAAGATGGGTTTATATCATATTGCTTGAGTTTATCCCTCTACATCATGTCATCTTGCCTAATGCGTTACTCTGTTCTTATGAACTTAATACTCTAGATGCATGCTGGATAGCGGTCGATGTGTGGAGTAATAGTAGTAGATGCAGAATCGTTTTGATCTACTTGTCACGGACGTGATGCCTATATACATGACCATGCGTAGATATTCTCATAACTATGCACTTTTCTATCAATTGCTCAACAGTAATTTGTTCACCCACCGTAATACTTATGCTATCTTGAGAGAAGCCACTAGTGAAACCTATGGCCCCCAGGTCTATTTTCCATCATATAAGTTTCTGATCTATTTTATTTTGCAATCTTTAATTTCCAATCTATAAAAATACCAAAAATATTTATCTTATTATCTCTATCAGATCTCACTTTTGCAAGTGGCCGTGAAGGGATTGACAACCCCATTATCGTGTTGGTTGCAAGGTTCTTATTTGTTTGTGCAGGTACAAGGGATTTGAGTGTAGCCTCCTACTGGATTGATACCTTGGTTCTCAAAAACTGAGGAAAATACTTACGCTACTTTGTTGCATCACCCTTTCCTCTTCAAGGGAAAACCAATGCATGCTCAAGAGGTAGCAAGAAGGAATTCTGGCACTGTTGTCGGGGAGTCTGCGCACAAGTCAAGACATACCAAGTACCCATCACAAACTCTTATCCCTCGCATTACATTATTTGCCATTTGTCTCTCATTTTCCTCTCCCCCACTTCACCCTTGACGTTTTATTCGCCCTCTTTTTCCCGTTCGCCTCTTTTTTGCTTGCCTATTGTGTGCTTGTGTGTTGGATTGTTTGTCATGATGGCTCAAGATAATACTAAATTGTGTGATTTTTCCAATACCAACAACAATGATTTTCTTAGCACTCCAATTGCTGCTATTATCGATGTTGAATCTTGCGAAATTAATGCTGCATTGTTGAATCTTGTCATGAAAGATCAATTCTCTGGCCTTCCTAGTGAAGATACCGCTACACATCTAAACAACTTTGTTGATTTGTGTGATATGCAAAAGAAGAGAGATGTGGATAATGATATTGTTAAATTGAAGCTATTTCCATTTTCACTTAGAGATCGTGCTAAAACTTGGTTCTCGTCTTTGCCTAAAAATAGTATTGATTCATGGAATAAGTGCAAAGATGCTTTTATCTCTAAGTATTTTCCTCCCGCTAAGATTATCTCTCTTAGAAATGATATTATGAATTTAAAGCAACTTGATCATGAACATGTTGCACAAGCTTGGGAGAGAATGAAATTAATGATACGTAAGTGCCCTACACATGGTTTGAATTTATGGATGATTATACAAAAAAATTATGCCGGATTGAATTTTGCTTCTAGAAATCTTTTAGATTCGGCCGTGGGAGGCACTTTTATGGAAATCACTTTAGGAGAAGCTACTAAACTCCTAGATAATATTATGATTAGTTATTCTCTATGGCACACCGAAAGATCTAGTAGTAAAAAGTTTCATGCGATAGAAGAGATTAATGTTTTGAGTGGAAAGATGGATGAACTTATGAAATTGTTTGCTAATAAGAGTGTTTCCTCTGATCCTAATGATATGCCTTTATCCACTTTGATTGAAAATCATGATGAATCTATGTATGTGAATTTTTTTGGTAGGAACAATTTTGGTAACAACACTTATAGAGGAACCTTTAATCCTAGGCCGTTCCCTAGTAATTCCTCTAATAATTATGGCAATTCCTACAACAACTCTTATGGAAATTTTAATAAGTTGCCCTCTGATTTTGAGATTAGTGTTAAAGAGTTTATGATTTCTCAAAATAATTTCAATACTTTGCTTGAAGAAAAATTGCCTAAGATTGATCAGTTGGCTAGGAACATGGATAGAATTTCTCTTGATGTTGATTCTTTGAAACTTAGATCGATTCCACCTAAGCATGATATCAATGAGTCCCTCAAAGTCATGAGAATTTCCATTGATGAGTGCAAAGAAAGAACCGCTAGAATGCGTGCAAAAAAAGATTGCTTCGTAAAAGCGAGTTCTTCTAGTTTTCATGATAATAGGGATGAAAAAGTGATTGATGTGTCTCCTATTAAATCTTTGTTTTGCAATATGAATCTTGATAATGATAGGACTAGAGATGAGTCAACTTTAGTTAAAAGGCGTCCCAATGATTCGGAGTTTTTAGATCTTGACGCAAAAATTGGTAAAAGTGGGATTGAAGAGGTGAAAACTTTACATAGCAATGAACCCACTATTTTGGATTTCAAGGAATTTAATTATGATAATTGTTCTTTAATAGATTGTATTTCCTTGTTGCAATCTGTGTTAAATTCTCCTCATCCATATAGTCAAAATGAAGCTTTACTAAACGTAGCAATGATGCTCTAATGCAATCTTATGAAGAAAAACTTGAATTACAAGTTTCTATCCCTATAAAACTTTATGATGAGTGGGAACGAACTATTAAAATTAAAATTAAAGATCATGAATGCTATGCTTTGGGTGATTTGGGTGCTAGTGTTTCCACGATTCCAAAACTTTGTGTGATGTGTTAGGTTTCCGTGAATTTGATGATTGCTCTTTAAACTTGCACCTTGCGGATTCCATCATTAAGAAACCTATGGGAAGGATTAGTGATGTTCTTATTGTTGCAAACAGGAATTATGTGCCCGTAGATTTTATTGTTCTTGATATAGATTTCAATCCTTCATGTCCTATTATTCTTGGTAGACCTTTCCTTAGAACGATTGGTGCAATTATTGATATGAAAGAAGGAAATATTAGATTCCAATTTCCAGTAAGGAAAGGCATGGAACACTTTCCTAGGAATAAAATCAAATTACCTTATGAATCTATTATGAGAGCCACCTATGAATTGAATACCAAACATGATCATACCTAGTTCTGTTCTCGCTTTTATGCCTAGCTAGGGGCGTTGAACGATAGCGCTTGTTGGGAGGCAACCCAATTTTATTTTTGTTCTTTGCTTTTTGTTCCTATTTAGTAATAAATAATTCGTCTAGCCTCTCGTTAGATGTGATTTTATTTTTTAATTAGTGTTTGTGCCAAGTAAAACCTATAGGATCATCTTGGGTGATAGTTAACTTGATCTTGCTGAAAAACAGAAACCTTTGCACGCACGAGAATAATTTTCATAAATCACAGAAACGTGCTTTTCAGTTGATTATTTTTGCAGAAGATTAATAAAAACAATTATATAGGACTTCCTATTTTGGTAGAATTTTGGGGGTTCCATATGTATTCAAAAGTTACAGATTGGTACCGACTGTTCTGTTTTTGATAGATTCTGTTTTTCGTGTGTTGTTTGCTTATTTTGATGAATCTATGGCTAGTATCGGGGGGGGGATGAACCATAGAGAAGTTGGAATACAGTAGGTTTAACACCAATATAAATAAAGAATGAGTTCATTGCAGTACCTTAAAGTGGTGGTTTGTTTTATTTCGCTAACGGAGCTCATGAGATTTTCTGTTGAGTTTTGTGTTGTGAAGTTTTCAAGTATTTGGGTAAAGATTTGATGGATTATGGAATAAGGAGTGGCAAGAGCCTAAACTTGGGGATGACCAAGGCACTCCAAGGTAAAATTCAAGGACAACCAAAAGCCTAAGCTTGGGGATGCCCCGGAAGGCATCCCCTCTTTTGTCTTCGTCCATCGGTAACTTTAGTTGATGCTATATTTTTATTCACCACATGATATGTGTTTTGCTTGGAGCGTCTTGTATGATTTGAGTCTTTGCTTTTTATTTACCACAATCATCCTTGCTATACACGCCTTTTGGGAGAGACACACATGAATCGGAATTTATTAGAATACTCTATGTGCTTCACTTATATCTTTTGAGCTAGATAATTTTGCTCTAGTACTTCACTTATATCTTTTTAGAGCACGGCGGTGGTTTTATTTTATAGAAATTATTGATCTCTCATGCTTCACTTATATTATTTTGAGAGTCTTTTAGAACAGCATGGTAATTTGCTTGGCTTATAAAATTAGTCCTAATATGATGGGCATCCAAGTTGGGTATAATAAAAACTTTCATATAGAGTGCATTAAATACTATGATAAATTTGATACTTGATAATTGTTTTGAGATATAAAGGTGGTAATATTAGAGTCATGCTAGTTGGGTAATTATGAAATTGAGAAATACTTGTGTTAAAGTTAGCAAGTCACATAGCATGCACGTATGGTGAACGTTGTGTGACAAATTTGAAGCATGGGGTGTTCTTTGATTTCCTTCCTTATGAGTGGAGGTCGGGATCGCGCGATGGTTAACTCCTACCAACCCTTCCCCTAGGATCATGCGTAGTAGTACTTTGCTTTGAGGGCTAATAAACTTTTGCAATAAGTATATGAGTTCTTTATGACTAATGTGAGTCCATGGATTATACGCACTGTTACCCTTCCGCAATTTGCTAGCCTCTACGGTACCGTGCATTGCCCTTTCTCACCTTGAGAGTTGGTGCAAACTTCGCCGGTGCATCCAAACCCTGTGATACGATACGCTCTATCACACATAAACCTCCTTATATCTTCCTCAAAACAGCCACCATACCTACCTATTATGGCATTTTCATAGCCATTTCGAGATATATCGCCATGCAACTTTCCACCGTTTCGTTTATTATGACACGCTCCATCATTGTCATATTGCTTTGCATGATCATGTAGTTGACATCGTATTTGTGGCAAAGCCACCTTTATAATTTTTCATACATGTCGCTCTTGATTCATTGCATATTCTGGTACACCGTCGGAGGCATTCACATAGAGTCATATTTTGTCCTAAGTATTGAGTTCTAATTCTTGAGTTGTAAATAAATAGAAGTGTGATGATTTCCATTATTAGAGCATTGTCCCATGTGAGGAAAGGATGATGGAGACTATGATTGCCCCACAAGTTGGGATGAGACTCCAGACGAAACAAAAAAGGGAAAAGAAAAAAGAAAGAAAAAAAAGAGGCCAAAGAAGCCAAAATAAAAAAATGAGAGAAAAAGAGAGAAGGGACAATGTTACGATTCTTTTTCCACACTTGTGCTTCAAAATAGCACCATGATCTTCATGATAGAGAGTTTCTTATTTTGTCACTTTCATATACTAGTGGGAATTTTTCATTATAGAACTTGGCTTGTATATTCCAATGATGGGCTTCCTCGAAATGCCCTAGGTCTTTGTGAGCAGGCAAGTTGGATGCACACCCACTTAGTTTTTTTATGAGCTTTCATACATTTATAGCTCTAGTGCATCCGTTGCATGGCAATCCCTACTCCTCATATTGACATCAATTGATGGGCATCTCCATAGCCCGTTGATTAGTCGCGTCAATGTGAGACTTTCTCCTTTTTTTTGTTTTCTCACATAATCCCTATCATCATACTCTACTCCACCCATAGTGCTATGTCCATGGCTTACGCTCATGTATTGCGTGAGGGTTGGAAAGGTTGAAGCGCATCAAAAAGTATGAACCAATTGCTTGGCTGAAACTGGGGTTGTGCATGATGGGAGCATTTTGTGTGGTGAAAATGAAGCATGGCCAAACTATATGATTTTATAGGGATAAGCTTTCTTTGGCTCTGTTATTTTGATAAGACATAAACTGCTTGGTTAGCATGCTTGAAGTATTACTATTTTTATGTCAATATTAAACTTTTATCTTGAATCTTTTGGATCTGAACATTCATGCCACAATAAAGAGAATTACATCAAGAATTATGTTAGGTAGCATTCCACATCAAAAATTCTGTTTTTATCATTTACCTACTCGAGGACGAGCAGGAATTAAGCTTGGGGATGCTTGATATGTCCCCAACATATCTATAATTTTTTATTGTTCCATGCTATTATATTATCTGTTTTAGATGTTTAATTGGCTTTACTATGAACTTTTATATTATTTTTGGGACTAACCTATTAACCAGAGGCCCAGTCCAAATTGTTGTTTTTTTGCCTATTTCAGTGTTTCGTAGAAAAGGAATATCAAACGGAGTCCAAACGGAATGAAACCTTCGGGAGAATCGTTTTTGGAACAAATGCAATCCAGGAGACTTGGAGTGGACGTCAAGGAAGCAACAAGGCGGCCACGAGGTAGGAGGGCACGCCCAGGGGGGTAGGCGTGCCCCCACCCTCGTGGGCCCCTCGTGGCTCCCCCAACCGACTTCTTTCGCCTATACATAATCATATACCCTGAAAACATCTGAGAGCACCACGAAACCCTATTTCCACCGCCGCAACTTTCTGTACCCGTGAGATCCCATCTTGGGGCCTTTTCCGGTGCTCCGTCGGAGGGGGAATCGATCACGGAGGAATTCTATATCAACACCATAGCCTCTCCGATGAGTTGTGAGTAGTTTACCTCAGACCTTTGGGTCCATAATTATTAGCTAGATGGCTTCTTCTCTCTCTTTGGATCTCAATACAAAGTTCTCCTTGATCTTCTTGGAGATCTATTCGATGTAATTATTTTTGTGATGTGTTTGTCGAGATCCAATGAATTGTGGGTTTATGATCAAGATTATCTATGAACAATATTTGAATCTCCTCCGAATTCTTTTATGTATGATTTATTATCTTTGCAAGTCTCTTTGAATTATCAGTTTGGTTTGGCCTACTAGATTGATCTTTCTTGCAATGGGAGAAGTGTTTAGCTTTGGGTTCAATCTTGCAGTGTCCTTTCCCAGTGACAGCAGGGGCAGCAAGGCACGTATTGTGTTGTTGCCATCGCAGATAATAAGATGGTGTTTATATCATATTCCTTGAGTTTATCCCTCTACATCATGTCATCTTGCCTAATGCGTTACTCTGTTCTTTTGAACTTAATAGTCTAGATGCATGCTGGATAGAGGTCGATGTTTGGAGTAATAGTAGTAGATGCAGAATCGTTTCGATCTACTTGTCGCGGACGTGATGCCTATATACATGATCATGCCTAGATATTCTCATAACTATGCACTTTTCCATCAATTGCTCGACAGTAATTTGTTCACCCACTGTAATACTTATGCTATCTTGAGAGAAGCCACTAGTGAAACCTATGGCCCCCGGGTCTATTTTCCATCATATAAGTTTCCGATCTATTTTATTTTGCAATCTTTACTTTCCAATCTATAAAAATACCAAAAATATTTATCTTATTATCTCTATCAGATCTCACTTTCCAGGTGGCCGTGAAGGGATTGACAACTCCTTTATTGTGTTGGTTGCAAGGTTCTTATTTGTTTGTGCAGGTACGAGGGATTTGAGTATAGCCTCCTACTGGATTGATACCTTGGTTCTCAAAAACTGTGGGAAATACTTACGCTACTTTGCTGCATCACCCTTTCTCTTCAAGGGAAAACCAACGCATGCTCAAGAGGTAGCAAACTACTCACTGGTCGAAGTAAAGGCTCAACAACCTCATCAAGATCTATCTTCCTCCCACTCAGTTCTTTTGAGAGAAACTCTTTCTCGAGAAGACCCGTTCTTTGCGACAAACACTTTGCCCTCGAATCTGAGATAGAAGGTATACCAAATCGTCTCCTTTGGGTATCCTATGAAGATACATTTGTCCGCTTTGGGTTTGAGCTTTTCCGGCTAAAGCCTTTTGACATAAGCATCGCAACCCCAAACCTTAAGGAACGACAGCTTAGGTTTCTTGCCAAACCACAGTTCATACGGTGTCATCTCTACGGACTTAGATGGTGCCCTATTTAAAGTGAATGTAGTTCTCTCTAATGCATAACCCCAAAACAAGAGTGACAGATCGGAAGGGACATCATAGAACGCACCATATCCAATAAGGTACGATCACGACATTCGGATACACCATTACGCTGTGGTGTTCCTAGTGGCTTCAACTATGAAACGATTCCACATTGTATTAAGTGATTGCCAAACTCATAACTCAGATACTCTCCCCCTCGATAAGATCGTAGGAATTTGATCTTCCTGTTACGATGATTCTCAACTTCACTCTGAAATTGCTTCAACTTTTCAAACGTTTCAGACTTATGCTTCATTAAGTAAACATACCCATATCTACTCAAATCATCGGCGAAGGTGAGAAAATAACTATGCCCACCGCGCGCGTCAACACTCATCGGACCGCACACATCAGTATGTATATTTCCAACAATTCACTTGCATGTTCCATTGTTTTGGAGAACGGGGTTTTGGTCATCTTGCCCATGAGGCATGGTTCGCATGTGTCAAGTGATTCAAAATCAAGTGACTCCAAAAGTCCATCAGCATGGAGTTTCTTCATGCGCTTAACACCAATATGACCTAAGCGGTAGTGCCACAAGAAAGTGGTACTATCATATTCAACTCTACACCTTTTGGCATCAATGTTATGAACATGTGTATCATCACTATCGAGATTCAATAAGAATAAACCCCTCACAATGGGTGCATGACCATCAAACATATTACCCATATAAATAGAACAACCATTATTCTCTGATTTAAATGAGTAACCATCTCGCATTAAACAAGATCTAGATATAATGTTCATGCTCAACACAGGAACTAAATAACAATTATTCAGGTTCATCACTAATCCTAATGGTAATCGAAGAGCGAGCATGCCAACAGTGATCACATCAACCTTGGAACCATTTCCCACGCGCATCGTCACTTCGTCCTTCGCTGGCCTCCATCTATTCCATAGTTCCTGCTTTGAGTTGCAAATGTGAGCAATCGAACCGGTATCAAATACCCAGGCACTACAAGGAGAGTTGGTAAGGTACACATCAATAACATGTATATCATATATATATATACCTTTGTTGACGTTGGCCCCCTTCTTGTCGGCCAGATACTTGGGGTAGTTCCGCTTCCAGTGGCCAGTTCCCTTGCAATAGAGGCACTCAGTCTCCGGCTTGGGTCCAGCCTTGGGTTTCTTCACGGGAGGAGCAACTTCTTTGCCTCATTTCTTGAAGTTTCCCTCCTTTCCCTTTCATTTCTTGAAACTAGTGGTTTTATTCACCATCAACACTTGATGCTCCTTCTGGATGTCTTACTTAGTGACTTTCAACATCGCGAACAACTTGGGAGACTGACTTATTCATACCTTGCATGTTATAGTTCAACACAAAGCTCTTGTAGCTAGGTGGTAGCGATTAAAGAACTATGTCAGTGACAACCTCTGACGGGAGCTCAACTCTCAACTCAGCCAGATGGTTGTAGTACCTAGACATTCTGAGTATGTGCTCACTAACAGACCCGTTCTCCTCCATCTTGAATGCATAGAATTTATCAGAGGACTCGTACCTCTCGATCCGGGCATTACACTCAAAGACAAGCTTCAACTCCTGGAACATCTCATATGCTCCATGACGTTCAAAACGCCTTTGAAGTCTCGGCTCTAAGCCATACATCATGGAGCACTGAACTATTGAGTAGTCATCAACAGGGACTGCCAGGCGTTCACAATGTCCACAATGGCTGGAGGGGGTGGCGCACAAAGCGGTGCATAAATGACATAAGACTTTTGGGCAGCCATGAGGATAATCCTCATATTACGGGCCCACTCCACAAAGTTACTTCCATCATATTTCAACTTAGCTTTCTCTAGGAACGCATTGAAATTCAGGGGAGCTACTGCATGAGCCGTTTATCTACAACATAAATTTGCAAAGGCAACTTTAGACTATTGTTCATGATAATGAGTTCAATTAATCATATTACTTAAGAACTCCCACTCAAATCGACACACCTCCAATCTTCCGAGTGTAACATGATCGAAATTTACCAACCCAAGTCCGATCATCACGTGAGATGAGGTGGTTTCAATGGTGAACATCTCCATGTTGATCATATCTACTATATGACTCATGTTCGACCTTTCGGTCTCGTGTGTTCCGAGGCCATGTTTGTACATGCTAGGCTCGTCAAGTTTAACCCACGTGTCCCGCATGTACAAAACTGGCTTGCACCCATTTTATGCGAACGTAGAGTCTATCACACCCGATCATCACGTGGTGCTTCGAAACGACGAACTTTCGCAACGGTGCACACTTGCGGAGAACACAACTTTATCTTGAAATTTTAGTGAGGGTCACCTTATAATGCTACCGCCGTCCTAAGCAAGATAAGATGCATAAAAGGATTAACATCACGTGCAAATCATAAGTGACATGATATGTCCATCAACTTGTGCTTTTGATCTCCATCTCCAAAGCACCGTCATGATCTCCATCGTCACCGGCATGACACCATGATCTCCATAATTGTGTCGCCATCGGGGTTGTCACGCCAACCACGCTTCTAATACTATTTCTACCATTTAACGATAAAGTAAAGCATTACATAGCTCTTAATGATTGACACGCAGGTCATACAATAATTAAAGACAACCCTATGGCTCCTGCCGGTTTTCGTATGCATCAACATGCAAGTCGATATAAACTATTACAAACATGATCATCTCATACATCAAATATATTTCATCATGTCTTTGGCCATATCATATCACAACATACCCTGCAAAAACAAGTTAGACATCCTCCAATTTGCTGTTGCATGTTTTACATGGCTGCTATGGGTATCTAGCAAGAATGATTCTTACCTACGCAAAACCACAACGGTGATATGCAAGTTGCTATTTAACCTTCTACAAGGACCACCTTCGTCGTATCCGATTCAACTAAGGTGGGAGAGACAGACACCCGCCAGCCATGTTATGCAAAAAAGTCACATGTCAGTCAATGGAACCAGTCTCATTTACATGGACAAGTAAAGTTGGTCTGGGCCGCTTCATCCCACAATATCGTTGAATAAAGAAAATACTAAGGAAGGAATCAATTTGAATATCAACGCCCACAAACTCCTTTGTGTTCTACTCGTGATGTCATCTACGCAAAGAACTAGCTCATGATGCCACTGTTGGGGAACGTTGCATGGGAAACAAAAAAATCCTACGCTCACCAAAATCAATCTAGGAGTTGAACATCCACGAGAGGAGAGATTGCATCTACATAGCCTTGTAGATCACTAAGCGGAAGCGTTAAGAAACGCAGTTGATATAGTCAAACGTCTTCATGATCCAATCACGATCCGTCCCACGAACTACCGATCCAAGTGCCAAACGGACGACACCTTCGCGTTCAACACACATACGGCACAATGACACCTTCACCTCCTCGATCCAGCGAGCAATGGTGAATTTGTAGCTCGAGTCCTTCAGCAGCACGACGGCGTGGTGGCGGCGGCGGTGGTGGTGGAATTTCAGCAGAGCTTCGCTAAGCACTACGGAGAAAAAGGACTACAAGGGAGAGGAGGGGCAGCGCCGTGGCGCGTAGGGGTCCGGCTGCCCTCTCTCTACCTCTCTATATATATGGGGAAGGGGGAGGAGGAGGCGCCCTAGGGTTTCTCTAGGGGGGTCGCCGTCCACAAGGGGGACACCCTAGATGGGTTTAGGCGCCCCCCTAGGAGGCTTGGCCCCTTAGTGGGCTGGTATGCCCCTCCCCTTGGCCCATGAGCCCCCCTCTCAACACTTGTCGGGCCCCCCCAAAACCCCTTTCGATCATCCTGGCCATAACTCGGTGCCCCTGGAACACTTCTGGACTCCGACACCCTTCATCCAATATAAAAATCTTCACCACCGGACCATTTCGGAGTTCCTTGTCACGTCCGAGATCTCACCCGGGACTCCGAACAACCTTCGGTAACCACCATAATGACTCAACTATACTTATATCGCCACCAAATGTTAAGTGTGTAGACCCTGCGATTCGAGAACTATGCAAACATGACCGAGACACCTCTACTGTCAATAACCAATAGCGGGACCTGGATGCCCATATTGGTTCCTACATATTCTATGAAGATCTCTGTCGGTCGAACCTTCGATGTCAAGGATTCATCTAATCCCGTATGTAGTTCCCTTTGTCTATCGATATGTTACTTGCCCGAGAATCGACCGTCGGTATCACCATACCTAGTTCAATCTCATTACCGGCAAGTCTCTTTACTTATTCCATAATACAAGATCCCGGGGCTAACTCTTTAGTCACATTGCTTGTAAGCTTATTGTGATGGTGTATAACCGAGTGGGCCCTGATATACCTCTCCGTCATATGGAGTGCAAATCCCAGTCTTGATCCATGCCAACTCAACAGACACCCTCGGAGATACCTATAGAGCACCTTTATAGCCACCCAGTTACGTTGTGACGTTTGGTACACACAAGGTATTCCTCAGTGTCAGTGAGTTGCATGATCTCATGGTCATAGGAACATATACTTGACATGAAGAAAACGATAGAAGTAAACTTGATACGATCATATGCTACGTTTATAGTTTGGGTCTTGTCCATCACATCATTCTCCTAATGATGTGATCCCCTTATCCAATGGCAACTCATGTCTATGACTAGGAAACCATAGCCATCTTTGATCAATGAGCTAGTCGGGTAGAGGCTTACTAGGGACATGTTGTTGTATATGTATCCACACATGTATTTGAGTTTCCGGTCAATACAATTATAGCATGGATAATAAGCGATTATCATGAACAAGGAAATATAACAATAAACACTTTATAATTGCGTCTAGGGCATATTTCCAACAAATGGCAAATAATGAAAGTGCAATAGATGAGAGTTTATGATAGGTACTTGGTAGGCTTGATGTAGAACCTCCCCGACAACGGCGCTAGAAATTCTTCCTGGTACTTGTTGAGCTTGCGTTGATTTTTCCCTTGAAGATGGAAGGGTGATGCAGCAAAGTAGAGATAAATATTTCCCTCAGTTAAGAACCAAGGTATAAATCCAGTAGGAGGACACCCAAGTCCTCAATAGTTGCACCTGCACAAACTAACTAACACTTGCACACAACGCAAAAAAGGTGTTGTCAATCCCTTCACGGTCACTAGCAAAAGTGAGATCAGATACAGATAGGTATAAAAAGATAAGTAAAAGTGCAAAATAAAGTAAATATAAATAAAGTGAAGCAAGGTATTTTTGTATTTTTGGTTTTATAGATATGAAAATATATGATGAGAAATAGACTCGGGCGCCATAGTTTTCACTAGAGGCTTCTCTCTCGAAAGAACGCATACGGTGGATGAACAAATTACTGTTTAGCAATTGATAGAAAAGCGCAAAGTTATAACGATATCCAAGGCAATGATCATGGATATATGCATCACTTTCGTGACAAGTAGACCGACTCCTGCCTACATCTACTACTATTATTCCACACATCAAACGCTATCCAGCATGCATCTAGTGTATTAAGTTAACAAGAACGGAGTAACACCTTAAGCAATATGGCATGATGTAGATGGATAAACTCAAGCAATATGTTATAAACCCCATCCTTTTATCCTTATTGGCAAAAATACAAATATGTGCCTCGCTACCCCTACTGTCACTGGGTGAGGAACTGCAAGATTGAAACCATCACAAAGCTCATCTCCCATTGCAAGATAGATCAATCTAGTTGGCTAAACCAAATCAATAGATCGGAAAGAAATACAAAGCTATCTTAATCATGCATAAAAGAGTTCAGAAAAGACTCAAATAATATTCGTAGATAATCTGATCATAAATCCACAATTCATCGAATCTCAACAAACACACCGCAAAAGAAGATTATATCGAATAGAACTCCAAGAACATTGAAGAGAACATTGTATTGAAGATCAAAGAGAGAGAGAGAGAGAGAGAGAGAGAGAGAGAGAGAACAAGCCTTCTAGCTACTAGCTATGGACCCGTAGGTCTGTGGTAAACTACTCACACATCATCAGAAGGGCAGCAAGGTTGATGTAGAAGCCCTCTATGATTGAATCCCCCTCTAGCAGAGTACCGAAAAAGGCCCCAAGATGGGATCTCACAAGAACACAAGCTTGCGGCGGCAGAAAAGTATTTTTGGCGTGCCCTCTGGTGTAGGGGGATATTTGTGTATTTATGGAGCCAGGATTAGGGTTAGGGGAGTCCCGAGGGGCCACAAGCCCTAGAGCCCCCGCCATGGCACGGCCTCCAGGCTTGTGGCCTCCTCGTGGCTCTTCTGGCCTCCTTCCGAACCTTCGTGGGTGTCTTCTAGTCTAAGAAAAATCATCGTAAAGTTCTATTCTGTTTGGACTCCGTTTGGTATTGATTTTTTGTAAAGAGAAAAACAAGGGGAAAACAGCAACTGGCACTGGGCACTACGTTAATAGGTTAGTCCCAAAAAATGATATAAAATAGCAAAATAATACATATAAAACATCCAAGATTGATAATATAATAGCATGGAACAATAAAAAATTATAGATACATTGGAGATGTATCACTTGCCTCCGGACTCACTGGAGCCAGAGGGGGAGGAGGAGGAGGAGGAGTAGCATCCGGTTCAGATGGAGGTGGCATATCAGGAGGAGGAGGAGGCGGAGCAGCCATAGGAGAGGAGCTGGCACCGACTATGGCTTCAACATGGATGTGACGCCCCCGATTTAATCGTACACTAATCATGCACGCAAACGTGTACGATCAAGATCAGGGACTCACGGGAAGATATCACAACACAACTCTAAAAGTAAAATAAGTCATACAAGCATCATAATACAAGCCAGGGGCCTCGAGGGCTCGAATACAAGTGCTCGATCATAGACGAGTCGTGGAAGCAACAATATCTCGAGTACGGACATAAGTTAAACAAGTTTGCCTTAAGAAGGCTAGCACAAACTGGGATACAGATCGAAGAGGCGCAGGCCTCCGCGCTCGATCCTCCTAAACTACTCCCGGTCGTCGCCGCCGCCCGCACGTAGTAGTAGGCACCTCCGGTGTAGTAGTCATCGCCGACGGTGGCGTCGCTCCTGGCTCCAAAGATCTGGTTGCGACAACCGTAAAGAAGGGAAAGGAGGAAAAGGGGGAGAAAGCAACCGTGAGTACTCATCCAAAGTACTGCAAGCAAGGAACTACACTACATATGCATGGGTATAAGTGTAAGGAGGCCATATGAGTGGGACAGAACTCGCAGAATGCCGTAATAAGAGGGGATAGCTAATCCTATCGAAGACTACGCTCGGCAGCCTCCGCCTTGCAAAGCAGTAGAAGAGAGTAGATCAAGTCCTCCAAGTAGCATCGCCAAGTAGCATCTCCAAGTAGCATCTCCAAGTAGCATCTCCAGTAGCATCGCATAGTATAATCCTACCCGGCGATCCTCCCCTCGTCGCCCCGTGGAAAAGCGATCATCGGGTTGTCTGTGGAACTTGGAAGGGTGTGTTTTATTAAGTATCCGGTTCTAGTTGTCATAAGGTCAAGGTACAACTCCAAGTCGCCCATTATCAAGATCACGGCTATTCAATAGATTAACTTCCTGCAGGGTGCACCACATAACCCAACACGCTTGATCCCATTTGGCCGGACACACTTTCCTGGGTCATGCCCGGCCTCGGAAGATCAACACGTCGCAGCCCCACCTAGGCACAACAGAGAGGTCAGCCCGCCGGTCTAAATCCTATGCTTGCAGGGTCCGCCCATCGCCCGAAAGCACACACTCAAGATGTTGCGAGGGCGGCCGAAATGACCTAGCAACCTCCATTACAAAGGAAGTTGCGTTAACGCAGTCCAATCCGGCGCACGCCGCTCCGTCGCTGACGTCAAGAAGGCTTCGGCTGATACCACGACGTCGGGATACCCATAACTACTCCCACGTAGATGGTTAGTGCGTATAGACCAAATGGCCAGACTCAGATCAAATACCAAGATCTCGTTAAGCGTGTTAAGTATCCATGAACGCCGAACAGGCCAGCCCACCTGCCTCCTAGGTGGTCTCAACCTGCCTGTCGCTCCGCCACAAAGTAACGATCGGGGCCGTCGGGAACCCAGGCCCACCTCTACCGGGATGGAGCCACTGTCCTTCGGCCCCTCATCGTAATCACTTATGGTACTCCTCGAGTGACCCGACTTTAGTCACCATCTATATAGTGTGTATGTATGTATAGTATATACCGTGATCACCTCCCAAGTGATCACGGCCCGATAGTATAGCAAGGCAGACTGACAAGAATGTAGGGCCAATGATGATAAACTAGCATCCTATACTAAGCATTTAGGATTGCAAGTAAGGTATCAACAGATGTAGCAACAATGTCGCTATGCATCGTAATAGGATCAATCGAAAGCAGAACATGCTACACTACTCTAATGCAAGCAGTATAGAGGAGAATAGGCGATATCTGGTGATCAAGGGGGGGGGGCTTGCCTGGTTGCTCTGGCAAGAAGGACGAGTCACCAACACCGTAGTCGAACTGGGGGTCGCCGGCATTCTCAGGGTCTACCGGAAAGAAGTAACGGAGAGGGAACACAATAAATAACAGAGCAATCAAAGCATCACAAAGTGTAACAAGGCAATACGCGGTGTTCGGTGTGCCCTAACGCGGTAGTAGGTGATACCGGTGAAAGGGGGAAACAACCGGGAAAGTATCCCCGGTGTTTCATGTTTTCGGTCAGATGAACCGGAGGTGAAATGTTGCAGGTTCACTATGCTAGGGACGCGTGGCGGATGAACGGGCTGCGTATCTAGATTCGTATCGTCGTTCTGAGCAACTTTCATGTATAAAGTTTTATCATCCGAGTTACGGATTAAAAGATATGATTTTCTAAAGATTTTATTACTTTACGAATTTAATTAATTAGTTAAATTGAACATTATCCGTATCAGTGAAAGGTGATGTCGCATGACATCACCATGACGTCAGCAGGTCAAACCCAGTGGCGAGTCAAACTCGCATGTGGGTCCAGGACCCACTGTCATCCTCTCGCTTAGTTTAATTAGGGTTAGCTAAACCAACCATCGTTAAATTAAACTAACTAATTAATTATGTTAACTAAACATGGTTAATTAACTTAATTAATTTACTAACTAATTAATTATTTTACTAATTCATTTTTATTTTTCCTTTTCATTTTCTTTTAAAACGTTACGTGAGCTGGGCCCTTCGTCAAGGGGTGGCAGAAGGGCTAGCGGGCACGGGCGACAGCGCAACGCCACCGAATGGGCGTGCCTGTGGCGCCATTGGCGCGACGCGCGGCAAGCCCGGCGTGGTCGGGTGGCGAGGCCGCCGCAAGGGACGGCGGGGTCGAGCGGTAATGGTGAGCGGCGAGCATGAGAGGGCGCCGGAGCGCGACGGAGATGGGGGAAGGGCGAGGCGCGAGGCGCGGCTCCGAGCGGCACGATGAGCAGAGGGCCACGACGGCCATGGCGCGTGCGTGCGCACGGTAGAGGAGGCCGGGGCGTCGCGAACGGCGCCGGCGACAGAGGGAAAGGGGGAGAGGAGGGAGAGCTCACAGGGGCGGTAGGGATTCGGGAAGCGGGGGTCGAGGAGGTCGTCGGGGACGACGTGCGGCGAGGAGGCAGACCGGTGGGGAGGCTGGCCGTCGTGGTGGCTCGGGGCAGCGGCGGGGTCCGGTGACGGCGTCCGGAACGTTGAGCGGCGACGGGGCGCATCATAGCTTTGGGAGGCCGTCGGGGACGAGGTCCGGCGTGGGGAGGAGATGGGGAGGTGGCGATCCAGTCGGCGGCGCGGTCGGCGCGAGGAGCGGCCGCGGCTTCCGTCGGGCGTCGCGCGAGGGAGGAGGGGCGATGAGTCAACGGGGGCGGGGGCGGGATCGCCCCGATCCTGATCTGGATCGAGGGAGTGGGGGAGAGAGCGAGTGGGGGGTGTGCGGTTGTGGGTGGTTAGGGTTTGGTCGGGTGGGGGGATAAGGCGAACCGGGGTGGGTCGGCCTGGCGGCCCGTCGGCCAGTTGGGCCACTCGGCCCAGGAGAGCGGGCTTCGCCTTTTTTTTTTTTTTCCTTTTCTGTATTTACTATTTTTTGGTTTCTCTTTGTTTCCTATTGTTTTAGTCTTTGTAAAATATATACTTGGCTTCTAATTTAGTATTTCAATTTAGGCCCTTTGTCACAAAAGTCTAGTCCCCAAATAATTTAGTTTGATATTTTATTAATTAGTAAAGGCATTTAAATAATTAGGTTTTATACTACTTAAACCATTTTAGTGCGGTTAAGCATTTCATAAAAGTTTGGTTTCACTACCATAATCACCTATGCATTATCTGGCATGACCCAAACATTTTAGTTTCATTGTTTGAAAACTTTTGTTGTTTGCCTGATTTTTAATTTGGATTCGAATCGGTTTCAAACTAACGCGAGATTAGCAACAGTAATTGAGGTGACGTGGCATGATTAGCAGAGGGTTACTGTAGCTTGATTACCCGGGCGTCACAATTCTCCTCCACTACAAGAAATCTCGTCCCGAGATTTAAGAGGGGAGTAAGGGGGGAGGGATTTGGTTGCGAAATTCTAACGAGCCTTCTCGGTCTTGGTTGCTCTTCTTGAAGAGGTCAATCCATTACTTGAGGTCTCCATTTCTCTTCTTCAGTTCATCATGATGAAGTCGGCATCTTTTCTTCGAGAATTCCATCGTACTTACGAAAGAATAAAGGGGGTGGGTATTCGGGGAGCAAACCTCGCAAGGTTGACTATCGGGTCTATAACATCGGGAAGGTGGCGAAGTAACTCTCGAATTGAAACTTAAGAAATTATCGGGAGCAAAGTAAGAAGGCGCAAAATGGAAGCTTCAAGCACATAGGCAATCGTTTGTTGCCTGAAACAAGTGTGAAAGGGGTTTAGAGCAATGGGCATAAGCATTGTGTCTGATACCAGAATAGATCACTAGGACGGTGGCCCGCGAATTACATACGAGGCCATGCGCGAGGAATAACTTTGACAAAAGGTTGTACAGGAGAGTCAAGTTTCGATCCTGTGGAACTGTGGGTTATGGGCCCACCATGTGGGTTGAAAGTAGGAAGGGTGGTGACATCTTGCAGCAATGGATGGGAGGCATGTCAGTGAACAGCTTGTCAGCTATGCCAGCAACAATGTCGGTACTAAGGACGGGGAATGAAGAGAGCAATTTTCCTACTCGTTGAACAAGGCGAACCAATTGGCAAAGTTATCACCCATCGGTGGTTACCGGAATGTCATCAACAATAGTAACAGGGTCTTATAGACAGAGTGGTACAACAAGGTGCCTACCTAAGCAGGGAATTATCTCTGCTCAGTTAAGTCCGAATCAGGAAAGGTTAAACAAAAGAATGGAAAGGAAAACGCGATTATCAGAGTAAACCGAACAATGGAAAGGAAAATTGTGTTGACACACAATTATTAGGAGTATATCCTTCCCAAGGACAAGCAGAGCAAAATATCCACGGCAGGAGATAATGTAGAAAACTCTTTAGGTAAGGGGAGAGAAATTTCATGACATTACCCATAAAACGGTGTTTGGATAATTGAGCAAGAAACATTTAGCATTGGGCTACAAATGTTCTTATTGAAGATCGAAGTACCACAGACATGCTTCGAGATAGCATTGACATGGTCTTCAAGCAAAGGTCGGACATTTGGATACACAAAGGATTCATCAGGAACAACTTATAGAATAAGTCTCTCAATTTCCTCATGGAAGACTGGTTAACATTGCTAAAAGGAAGAACTATAACAATAGGCCCTCCAGCCAGGTGTGCTAGGCATGACATCACCACACCGGGTCATATAAAGACCAGTGTTATAACTCTTGGAAAAATGTTCCAACCATCATATCTGACCGAGATTCAGACATGATCAGTGTTAGGATACCTCAAACTCACGATGCTTGAGGAGAAAAGGTGCAATACAAGTGACGAGATGACTTCGAAGATTCTCGGGAGATGAACCATGAAGTAATTTCCGTTAACAAGAGTTCACCATTAACCCAAGGAGAGGACAAGGAGGTGGCTGATGAACTCCGCGACAATTCATCAAAATTTCCAAAGGATGGATTTCCACAATTATGTGAACAAGGAGATAACAATTGTCAGATCAAAATGATATATTGATGTATGTTCGAGGGAAACATACACAATTAACATTGGTTGAGAGGTGCGCCCGAAATATGGGTTGGGTTGCACGAGCAATGTCAGAATGGTGATTCAATAATCAATAGCCTAAGAATGAATGGCCGAACATTAACTTCAAAGCAATAGGGTTGCTAGAAGTGCGGAATCCAAACAGCATCGTTCATTTGTTGGTACCCCGGTCGGGATCAACACAAGGACCAAGAAAAATGGTGATGGTGAGAAGTATCACTATACCAAGAATCCTTAAGAGGTGGTGAAATTCCCACGGCATTCTTGACGTAAGGGTGGTAATACTCCAAGGTAAAGAAGAACAATGATGGGTAGCAAGGAATTCAAGGTATATCACGAAACACGAACAAGTTTGTGTTGGAGGGAAGGCAATAAAGTGGTCGATGATACACAATCATCGAGGGCAAGGATGGTATTTCTCATCATGAATTCAATTGATATCCTGTAAGAGCTCAAAATGTTGATGATGATCACGACACAATTGTTGAGAGGTTTATGCAGGTGTAATCGATCTGCGATGACATCAAGTCAAAGAAATGATGAAGCGAAAGGTTATTGGAACCACGGACACGACACAAACTCGAAACCAAGCTTGTTGTTCAAGGCGAAATGATATGACGAGGAGGATTGACGTAAGGTTAGTTCATCGTCGAAAATTGTGCTCCGGAAGGAAGGACCAGGTAGCACAGTTAAAATTTAGCATGGTAATGATATAGCTGATCAGGCTAGGGATGACGTGATCAAGTACAAACTCATAAGCAAAGAAGATTACTAAGAGTTGTTTAATCGCGATGCGGACTCGATTCAGTTATCGATGTCCTTGAGTGTTTAATAACTCGAAGCACGTGAAAAATTGGAATCAATGAGAAGGTAGTACTTGATGAAGAACTCATAAGAAGTTATGCAGTTCCGTGACAATCTCGAGATACCAGGGGGTAATACTCGAAGACGGATCAAAGTAGAGGTTGGACTGGGGTATTGATCCGTAGAAGACAAGTGCTTGAACTTGTCTGAGAAATTGGATCAAGGAAGAACAATATGGTCGGAAACCACGATTGCAAAAGACCAAATCCCAGATATAAGATGAAATTATATCAAGGGGATAATTATTGTTTACGAGAAGCTTACATGACAAGATCTACATCGTGTCCATGGGCATGAACACAAGTTCAAGGTCGACTCCCACTTCTCCAATGTATAACCTTCCATTCACTTCTCGCTTTGATAAAGGCATTAGTGTTGAAAGTTTTACCTGGTGAAATACCAGATGAGTATGACTCGTGAAACTTCCGAGTTCACACATATAAAGGAAGGCATAGGTTCAACCCGTCAGGGTATCGTGGAAACATATACCACAAGCTTCAATAGTAAATACCACCAGCTCGAAAGCAGAGCATGGTTAGCCAAGCAGATGATACAATTTACCAAATGCGGTATATATCCAAATGAAGGACATTGTCGGATAAAATCCAACAAAGGATCTGGGGTGAGTATCGACACACAACCAGAGGAAGAAGCAAGGCAAGGACATTGGATTATAGAAACAACTGAATAACTTAGAGCTCAATTGCTAAGGAATTATGATTGACAGAGCGAAGGATCAGAAGCAGACGCTCTGATCAAGGATGGATAAGTTCAATAGACTTAGGGGCATAATTGACGACAATTTAATTGGCGAGAACCATCTCATGATTAAAACGACATCTGAGCCGGAAGGATGAATTCTAGGATCTGATTGAGGATTGCGAGCATTCACAACAAATCGAATCAACGGACTCAAAATGACAATGATAATGACAATGGATGTCAACAAGATTACTAGACTTACGGGATTAACCATAATGCAATCAATCAAGAATTTTGAGAGCAATAGGATGCTCAAGATTTTGGGAAGATCGAATGATATTTCGAGGATTGGTGACATACATGAATCAACTAGGGATGAGTGGATACTTGGTGAGTGCGAGAAATTATCCGTAGTGGTATTCGTAGCAAAGAAGCGCAAGGCGAGAGGCACAAAGTATTCTCGAATATTAGAGAGAATTTCGAGGTATCTTGTAATAACAAGATTGACTGGGAATAAAAGTAAGCACGACATGTGTAAGTATTTATCCATAGGGATATTTCGGTGGAAGGTAATTGCAAAAGCAACGGGCACAAGGTCTCGAGAGAAAATCGGAGAGTATCTTGAAATCTTACGTGTACCGGCGATCATCTCGATCAAGGTGCTCTCCGGGAGAAAGTATTTTCGAGAACCTAAAGTTAGATTTTAGTAAAAATCGTTTAACCCGAATAGAAGAGAGTTCAGAATCCCGGAGTAAAGATCGAGGAGTAAATATCCTAATACCACCCAATGGCGACGTGAGCCCATGGGCCGCACAGCCATGTTAGTAAAGGTTTTGTAAAGTCTAGACTCGACTTCGGCCAAGGAGTTGGAAGGGGGATTCCTACAGGCAGTCGGCTCTGATACCAACTTGTGACGCCCCCGATTTAATCGTACACTAATCATGCACGCAAACGTGTACGATCAAGATCGAGGACTCACGGAAGATATCACAACACAACTCTAAAAGTAAAATAAGTCATACAAGCATCATAATACAAGCCGGGGCCTCGAGGGCTCGAATACAAGTGCTCGATCATAGACGAAGTCAGCGGAAGCAACAATATCTGAGTACGGACATAAGTTAAACAAGTTTGCCTTAAGAAGGCTAGCACAAACGGGATATAGATCGAAGAGGCGCAGGCCTCCCGCTCGATCCTCCTAAACTACTCAGTGGTCGTCGCCGCCGCCCGCACGTAGTAGTAGGCACCTCCAATGTAGTAGTCATCGCCGACGGTGGCGTCGGCTCCTGGTTCCCAAAGATCTGGTTGCGACAACCGTAAAGAAGGGAAAGGAGGAAAGGGGGAGAAAGCAACCGTGAGTACTCATCCAAAGTACTGCAAGCAAGGAACTACACTACATATGCATGGGTATAAGTGTAAGGAGGCCATATGAGTGGGTGAGCTGCAGAATGCCGTAATAAGAGGGGATAGCTAATCCTATCGAAGACTACGCTCGCAGCCTCCGTCTTCTTGCAGTAGAAGAGAGTAGGTCAAGTCCTCCAAGTAGCATCGCCAAGTAGCATCTCCAAGTAGCATCTCCAAGTAGCATCTCCAAGAGCATCGCATAGTGTAATCCTACCCGCGATCCTCCCTCGTCGCCCGGAAAAGCGATCACCGGGTTGTTCGTGGAACTTGGAAGGGTGTGTTTTATTAAGTATCCGGTTCTAGTTGTCATAAGGTCAAGGTACAACTCCAAGTCGCCCTGCATCAAGATCACGGCTATTCAATAGATTAACTTCCTGCAGGGTGCACCACATAACCCAACACGCTTGATCCCATTTGGCGGACACACTTTCTGGGTCATGCCCGCCTCGGAAGATCAACACGCCGCAGCCCCACCTAGGCACAACAGAGAGGTCAGCCCGCCGGTCTAAATCCTATCTTGCGCAGGGTCCGGGCCCATCGCCTGAGCACACCAAGACGCTGTAGGGCGACGAAATGCACCTAGCAACCTCCATTACAAAGGAAGTTGCGTTAACGCATCCAATCCGCGTAGCGCCTCCGTCGCCGACGCCAAGAAGGCTTCGCCGATACCACGACGCGGGATACCCATAACTACTCCCACGTAGATGGTTAGTGCGTATAGACCAAATGGCCGGACTCGGATCAAATACCAAGATCTCGTTAAGCGTGTTAAGTATCCATGAACGCCGAGCAGGCCAGCCCACTGCCTCCTAGGTGGTCTCAACCTGCCTGTCGCTCCGCCACAAAGTAACAATCGGGGCCGTCGGGAACCCGGGCCCACCTCTACCGGGATGGAGCCACTGTCCTTTCGGCCCCCTCATCGTAATCACTTGCGGGTACTCCTCGAGTGACCCGACTTTAGTCACCATCTATAGTGTGTATGTATGTATAGTATATACCGTGATCACCTCCCAAGTGATCACGGCCCGATAGTATAGCAAGGCGCATCGACAAGAATGTAGGGCCAATGATGATAAACTAGCATCCTATACTAAGCATTTAGGATTGCAAGTAAGGTATCAACAGATGTAGCAACAATGTCGCTATGCATCGAATAGGATCAATCAAAGCAAGAATATGCTACACTACTCTAATGCAAGCAGATAGAGGAGAATAGGCGATATCCGGTGATCAAGGGGGGGCTTGCTGGTTGCTCTCGCAAGAAGGACGAGTCACCAACACCGTAGTCGAATCGGGGTCGCCCGGCATTCTCAGGGTCTACTGGAAAGAAGTAACGGAGAGGGAACACAATAAATAACAGAGCAATCAAAGCATCACAAAGTGTAACAAGGCAATACGCGGTGTTCGGTGTGCCCTAACGCGGTAGTAGGTGATACCGGTGAAAGGGGAAACAACCGGAAAGTATCCGGTGTTTCATGTTTTGATACGATGAACCGGAGGTGAAATGTTGTAGGTTCACTATGCTAGGGACGCGTGGCGGATGAACGGGCTGCGTATCTAGATTCAGATCGCCGTTACGAGCAACTTTCATGTATAAAGTTTTATCATCCGAAGTTACGGATTAAAAGATATGATTTTCTAAAGATTTTATTACTTTCGGAATTTAATTAATTAGTTAAATTGAACATTATCCAGAACAGTGAAAGGTGATGTCAGCATGACATCACCATGACGTCAGCAGGTCAAACCCAGTGGCCGAGTCAAACTGGCATGTGGGTCCAAAGGACCCACCTGTCATCCTCTGTTTAGTTTAATTAGGGGTTAGCTAAACCAATTACTGTTAAATTAAACTAACTAATTAATTATGTTAACTAAACATGGTTAATTAACTTAATTAATTTACTAACTAATTAATTATTTTACTAATTCATTTTTATTTTTCCTTTTTCATTTTCTTTTAAAACGTTCTGTGAGCTGGGCCCTTCGTCAAGGGGGCAGAAGGGGCTAGCGGCACGGGCGACAAATAAACGCCACCGAATGGGCGTGCCCGTGGTGCGCTGGGCGACGACGCGGCAAGCTCCGGCGTGGTCAAGGCGAGGCCGCCGCAAGGGACGGCGGGTCGAGCGGTAATGGTGAGCGGCGAGCATGAGAGGGCGCCGGAGCGCGACGGAGATGGGCGAAGGGCGAGGCGCGAGGCGCGGCTCCGAGCGGCACGATGAGCAGAGGGCCACGACGGCCATGGCGCGTGCGTGCACACGGTAGAGGAGGCCGGGGCGTCGCGAACGGCGCCGGCGACAGAGGGAAAGGGGGAGAGGAGGGAGAGCTCACAGGGGCGGTAGGGATTCGGGAAGCGGGGGTCGAGGAGGTCGTCGGGGACGACGTGCGGCGAGGAGGCAGACCGGTGGGGAGGCTGGCCGTCGTGGTGGCTCGGGGCGGCGGCGGGGTCCGGTGACGGCGTCCGGAACGTTGAGCGGCGACGGGGCGCATCATAGCTTTGGGAGGCCGTCGGGACGAGGTCCGGCGGGGAGGAGATGGGAGGTGGCGATCGATCGGCGGCGTGATCGGCGCGAGGAGCGGCCGCGGCTTCCGTCGGGCGTTGCGCGAGGGAGGAGGGGCGATGAGTCAACGGGGGCGGGGGCGGGATCGCCCCGATCCTGATCTGGATCGAGGGAGTGGGGGAGAGAGCGAGTGGGGGGTGTGCGGTTGTGGGTGGTTAGGGTTTGGTCGGGTGGGGGGATAAGGCGAACCGGGGTGGGTCGGCCTGGCGGCCCATCGGCCAGTTGGGCCACTCGGCCCAAGGAGAGGGGGGGCTTTTTTTTTTCTTTTCCTTTTTCTGTATTTACTATTTTCTGTTTTCTCTTTGTTTCCTATTGTTTTAGTCTTTGTAAAATATATACTTGGCTTCTAATTTAGTATTTCAATTTAGGCCACTGTCACAAAAAGTCTAGTCCCCAAATAATTTAGTTTGATATTTTATTAATTAGTAAAGGCATTTAAATAATTAGGTTTTATACTACTTAAACCATTTTAGTGCGGTTAAGCATTTCATAAAAGTTTGGTTTCACTACCATAATCACCTATGCATTATCTGGCATGACCCAAACATTTTAGTTTCATTGTTTGAAAACTTTTGTTGTTTGCCTGATTTTTAATTTGGATTCGAATCGGTTTCAAACTAACGCGAGATTAGCAACAGTAATTGAGGTGACGTGGCATGATTAGCAGAGGGTTACTGTAGCTTGATTACCCGGGCGTCACAATGGAGGACGCAGAGGCAGAGTTTGCGGCCGTCCAAGCGGCCGAGATGGCGGAGCAGCAGTCTATCTTGTAGTCCATCTAGGATGATGCCTATGTGGAGGTTAACCGGTAGTTGTGGCGACTGGCGTGCTTTACACTGGAATCAACGCGGATGCGGGGGCCAACGCAGGCAGCCGGAGTTGCATCTTCCTCCCATGTACCCGAAGTTTGGAATGGAGATAGTGGACATCTCCAACAACAACAAGTAGCCCGGAACGGATTTAGTTGATCTACGCACTATGTAGTTATTTTATTTGCATGATTTGCATGGTTTTAAGATTTCATATAGGGGGTGTTAGGATGTAGAGACAGATATTTGAGAAGTGCCTAGTCAGTGCCCGCGGTGAGGGGTCGAAGCCCGGATTTGCCAAGTCCGGCTATAGATGCTCAGTCCATGGACACGTCCGACAAATCTGATTCACTTAGTTCGTGGAAATAGATAGATTTTTCACGAATATGCAAAGCTTGTGTATCTTTTCATTATCTTTTCAAATTCATAAAACGATAGAGTGGATACATAGAAAGGTACAACACATGGCACAAATACAAGGTGATATGAACATGGTACCCAAAATAGAGAGACATGAGGTGCTTGCCCGAACAAGCAAACAACACAGCTAAACTTCCCTAACTTGAGAGGTAGTCCAAACTAACAAACCATCCGACATCCATAAATCCATCATCAAGTATGCCACAAGCACACAAGACGACGCCTTCAAAAAGGATACTGACGCTGTGGCGCCATCACCATCCGATCCGAAGAATTCGACCCAGGGTTTCCCCTGGTGCTCGAAGATGGACACAAAGAGGGGCCATGGCAATGCCTCCAAGGAGGGGACGACACTCATGGGTGTCGCTGCCAGCACCGGTAAGCCAAGCATGGGTTTCTCCCTGGTCTGGGTCTGAGCAATCCCATTGCCCTAAAACAGGAACCAAGAATTGGAGGTCATAGTTCTAAAACCGCCACAAGAAGGGGAGCCGCACCGGATACGCGAGCCTTGGAGATGGCCAGGGTTGAGCAGACGTTGGGCGGAGAGGGTCGACGTGCAACGATGACCACTGACACCAGCAAGCCAGAACTAGAGAGAACGCAGATCCAGGTCATCGAGGCCAAGGCCATCAGGATATCGAAAATCCAAAGAGATTGGAGGAAAGGTAGCATACGAAGCGCCGGGACGGCTGCCTGGACGTTTGGGGTAGATATGGAGCATCCGGTTGTAGATGTTGTAAGCATGTATATGGTGAACATTCCTTAAAATTTGCTTTTACCCAAAAAAATATACAATGAAAAGTTTCCCAAAGAAAAAATAATAATGCAATGCATGTCCACACATGACACATATACTACTGCTAGAGCATCTCTGGCAGATCCTTTAAAATTCAGTATCACAAAATACTTTTACGTTATCACATATACTCAGCCAGAATAGATCCCGAAAACTAATAATGCAAAATTCGAAAACAAATTCATGCTAGAAATTATTCACCACCACCCCAATGCATACATACAAAACACATACTTGGCGCCAGAAATTACCCCTAGTTCAATGATTTCCTCACTCATTGACGCCGAGGTAGTACTTGGCGGCTGTCTTGTAGAGCGCGGAGGCGAGGTCATGCTCCTCTTTGGCGGTGGCTAGGCGGTCGAGAGCACGATCTTCTTCACCCGCCATCGCGCGCTCCGCGAGGACGAGCTCCTCATCGGTGGCGCGAGACCTCTTGATGTGCGGCAAGATGTACTCGTCGAGCACACTGAAGCCGACCCATGGGTTGCGAGTGCCGCTCCGAGAGAGCCGTCGCGGTCCTGCACCTGCCTCGACTGCCATGGCTCCAAGGTACGGCTGGAACCGTCGGCCTCTGTGCCGTGTCATGCACGCTTGCTCGGGGGCGACCCAATGTGGCCGTCACGACTTCGACCAGCACCGCTGGCCATCAGTCTTCTAGCGAAAGGGACAAAGCATAAGAGAGGAGGACAAAATTTCTCACCAGAGTTAGCTAGGGCTAGCGGCAGAGAAGACGAATCACGGTGAAGTGGATCGGGGGGCTAATCCCAAATGCTCCCTGATGTCATGTATATAGAGGCGGAGGGGCCACATATCCTCTGGGCCATGCCAATATGTGGTGCCTGTTAGGGCCGCCAAAAACATAAAACCTGCATATTGGCTGGAATTTTTTGAGCCGGGGGCCTTTTTACGAGATCTGAGATGCTCTTAGTCAAAATCGCCACCCTAAAGAAAAACGTGATGTGATCTTCCGCATTTTGGCGAAGGTGTACGCCAATAGGGTGACCCCCCTAGCTGATCGCACCACCCACTCTAACCAGTCGGCCTTCATCGACGGCCGATATATTTTGGATGGGGTCTTGGTCTTTCATGAAGTCCTTGATGAGGTCCACGCGAGACATCTCAAGGCAGTCTTCCTGAGGATTGATTTCCATAAAGTGTATGACACAGTATGCTCATCCTTCCTTCGGGAAGTTTTACTCCGAAAAGGTTTAGATGATCATTGGATCACTCGTGTCATGTAGATGCTTTCCTGTGGGCGGACCACGGTCAACATCAACTGGGAAATCGTACCCTTCTTGCCAACCCTTTGTGGAGTTAGGCAAGGCGACCCCTTCTTCTCCTTTTTGTTTAACACGGTGGTTGAGTGTGATACATCTCCAATGTATCTATAATTTTTTATTGTTCCATTCTATTATATTATCTATTTTGGATGTTTAATGGGCTTTAATATGCTCTTTTATATTACTTTTGGGACTAACCTATTAACCGGAGGCCCAGTGTAAGTTTCTATTTTTTTTGCCTATTTTAGAGTTTTGCAGAAAAGGAATATCAAACGGATTCCAAACGGAATGAAAACTTCGCGGGGATCTTTCTTGGACCAAAAGCAATCCAGAAGACTTGGAGTTGAAGTCTAGGACTCTACGAGGAGGCCACAAGGTAGGAGGGCGAGCCTAGGGGGTAGGCGCGCCCCCACCCTCGTGGGCCCCTCATAGCTCCACCGACGTACTTCTTTCGCCTATATATACTCTTATACCCTAGAAACATCAAGGGGAGCCACGAAACCACTTTTCCACCGCCGCAACCTTCTGTACCCGTGAGATCCCATCTTGGGGCCTTTTTTAGCGATCTGCCGGAGGGGGAATCGATCACAGAGGGCTTCTACATCAACACTATTGCCTCTCCGATGAAGCGTGAGTAGTTTACCATAGACCTTCGGGTCCATAGTTATTAGCTAGATGGCTTCTTCTCTCTCTTTGATTCTCGATACAAAGTTCTCCTTGATGTTCTTGGAGATCTATTCGATGTAATACTCTTTTGCGGTGTGTTTGCCGAGATCTCATGAATTGTGGGTTTATGAACTTGATTATCTATGAATATTATTTGGTTCTTCTCTGAATTCTTATATGCATGATTTTATATCTTTGCAAGTCTCTTCGAATTATCGGATTAGTTTGGCCTACTAGATTGATCTTTCTTGCAATGGGAGAAGTGCTTAGCTTTGGGTTCAATCTTGCGGTCTCCTTTCCCAGTGACAGTAGGGGAAGCAAGACACGTCATGTATTGTTGCAATCAAGGATAAAAAGATGGGGTTTATATCATATTGCTTAAGTTTATCCCTCTACATCATGTCATCTTGCTTAATGCGTTACTCCATTCTTATGAACTTAATACTCTAGATGCATGCTGGATAGCAGTCGATGTGTGGAGTAATAGTAGTAGATGCAGAATCGTTTCGGTCTACTTGACACGGACGTGATGCCTATGTTCATGATCATTGCCTTGGATGTCTTCATAATTATGCGCTCTTCTATCAATTGCTCGGCAGTAATTTGTTCACCCACTGTAATACATGCTATTTTGAGAGAAGCCACTAGTGAAACCTATGGCCCCCGGGTCTCTTTTCTATTATATTACATCTCTTTTATTTACATCGCATCTCGTTTACTATTTTGCAATCTTTACTTTCTAATCTATACAACAAAAATACCAAAAATATTTACTTTACTATCTCTATTTGATCTCACTTTTGCGAGTGACCGTTAAGGGATTGACAACCCCTTTATCATGTTGGTTGCAAGGTTCTTGGTTGTTTGTGCAGGTACTACGTGACTTGTGTGTTGTCTCCTACTGGATTGATACCTTGGTTCTCAAACCTGAGGGAAATACTTATGCTACTTTGCCGCATCACCCTTTCCTCTTCATGGGAAAACCAACGCATGCTCAAGAGTTAGCAAGAAGGATTTCCAGTGCCGTTGCCGGGGAGATCTACTCCAAGTCAAGACATACCAAGTACCCATCATAAACTCTTCTCCCTCGCATTACATTATTTGCCATTCGCCTCTCGTTTTCCTTTCCCCCACTTCTAAAACGATTTTCGAAAACCTTTGCCTTTTCTTCGCCCCTCTTCTGTTCGTCTCTTTTCGCTTGCTTCTTGTGTGCTTGTGTGTTGGATTGATTGTTTGTCACGATGGCTCAAGATAATACTAAATTGTGTGACTTTTCCAATACCAACAACAATGATTTTATTAGAACTCCGATTGCTCCTACTACCGATGATGAATCTTGTGAAATTAATACCACTTTGTTGAAACTTGTTATGAAAGATCAATTTTCTGGCCTTCCTAGTGAAGATGTCGCAACCCATCTAAACAACTTCATTGATTTGTGTGATATGCAAAAGAAGAAAGATGTGGATAATGATATTGCTAAATTGAAGCTATTTATGTTTTCTCTTAGAGATCTTGCTAAAACTTGGTTCTCTTCTTTGCCTAAAAATAGTATTGATTCATGGAATAAGTGCAAAGATGCTTTTATCTCTAAGTATTTTCCTCCCGCTAAGATCATCTCTGTTAGGAACGATATTATGAATTTTAAGCAACTTGATCATGAACATGTTGCACAAGCTTGGGAGAGGATGAAATTAATGATACGTAATTGCCCTACTCATGGTTTGAATTTGTGGATGATAATACAAAAAAATTATGCCGGATTGAATTTTGCTTCTAGAAATCTTTTAGATTTGGCCGCGGGAGGCACTTTTATGGAAATCACTTTAGGAGAAGCTACTAAACTCCTAGACAATATTATGGTTAATTATTCTCAATGCCACACCGAAAGATCCACAAGTAAAAAGGTTCATGCAATTGAAGAGATTAATGTTTTGAGTGGAAAGATGGATGAACTTATGAAATTATTTGCTAATAAAAGTGTTTCTTCTGATCCTAATGATATGCCTTTGTCCACTTTGATTGAGAATAATAATGAATCTATGGATGTGAATTCTGTTGGTAGGAACAATTTTGGTAACAACCCGTATAGAGGCAAGTAATTCCTCTAATAATTATGGTAATTCCTACAACAACTCTTATGGAAATTTTAATAAGATGCCCTCTGATTTTGAGAATAGTGTTAAAGAATTTATGAGTTTTTTAATGCTTTGATTGAAGAAAAATTGCTTAAGATTGATGAGTTGGCCAGAAACGTAGATATAATTTCTCTTGATGTTCATTCTTTGAAACTTAGATCTATTCCACCTAAGCATGATATCAATGAGTCTCTCAAATCCATGAGAATTTCCATTGATAAGTGCAAAGAAAGAACCGCTAGGATGCGTGCAAAAAAAGATTGCTTTATGAAAGCGTGTTCTTCTAGTTTTCATGATAATAATGATGAAGATCTAAAAGTGATTGATGAATATGAATATGGGACTGGAGATGAGTCAACTTTAGTTAAAAGGCGTCCCAATGATTCAGAGTTTTTAGATCTAGATGCAAAAATTGATAAAAGTGGGATTGAAGAGGTCAAAACTTTACATAGCCATGAACCCACTATTTTGGATTTCAAGGGATTTAATTATGATAACTTTTCTTTGCTACATTGTATTTCCGTGTTGCAATCCGTGTTAAATTCTCCTCATGCTTATAATCAAAATAAAGCTTTTACTAAACATATCATTGATGCTTTGATGCAATCTTATGAAGAAAAGCTTGAACTAGAAGTTTCTATCCCTAGAAAACATTATGATGAGTGAGAACCTACTATTAAAATTAAGATTAAAGATTATGAATGCTATGCTTTGTGTAATTTGGGTGCTAGTGTTTCCACGATTCCAAAAACTTTGTGTGATGTGCTAGGTTTTCATGAATTTGATGATTGTTCTTTAAATTTGCATCTTGCGGATTCCACCATTAAGAAACCTATGGGAAGGATTAATGATATTCTTATTGTTGCAAATAGGAATTATGTGCCTGTAGATTTCATTGTTCTTGGTATAGATTGCAATCCTACATGTCTTATTATTCTTGGTAGACCTTTCCTTAGAACGATTGGTGCAATTATTAACATGAAAGAAGGAAATATTATATTCCAATTTATGTTAAGGAAAAGCATGGAACACTTTCCTAGGAATAAAATTAAATTACCTTATGAATCTATTATGAGAGCCACTTATGGATTGCATGCCGAAGATGGCAATACCTAGATCTATTCTTGTTTTTATGCCTAGATACGGCCGTTAAACGATAGCGCTTGTTGGGAGGCAACCCAATTTTATTTTTGTTATTTGCTTTTTGCTCCTGTTTAGTAATAAATAATTCATCTAGATTCTTCTTATATGTGGTTTTATGTTTTAATTAGTGTTTGTGCCAAGTAGAACCTTTGGGAAGACTTGGGTGAAGTCTTTGCGATCTTGCTGTAAAAAACAGAAACTTTTGCGCTCACGAGAATAGCTGTCATTTTTTACTGGAGAGTGATTTTAGGTTGATTCTTTTTGCATATGATTAATAGAAAAATTCCTCGCGTCCATCAATTTATTTCAGAATTGTAGTGTTACAGAAGTATTCAAAACTTACATATTGCTACAGACTGTTCTGTTTTTGATTGATTCTGTTTTTCGTGTGTTGTTTGCTTATTTTGATGAATCTATGAGTAGTATCGGTGGGTATGAATCATAGAGAAGTTGGAATACAGTAGGTTTAACACCAATATAAATAAAGAATGAGTCTTATACTAAAGGAGCTCATGAGATTTTCTGTTGAAGTTTTGTGTTGTGAAGTTTTCAAGTTTTTGGGTAAAGATTTGATGGATTTTGGAATAAGGAGTGGAAAGAGCCTAAGCTTGGGGATGCCCAAGGCACCCCAAGGTAATCCAAGGACAACCAAAAGCCTAATCTTGGGGGTGCCCCGGAACTCTTTCGTCTTCGTCTATCAGTAACTTTACTTGAGGCTATATTTTTATTCACCACATGATATGTGTTTTGCTTGGAGCATCTTGTATGATTTGAGTCTTAGCTTTTTAGTTTACCACAATCATACTTGCTGTACACACCTTTTGGGAGAGACACGCATGAATCGGAATTTATTAGAATACTCTATGTGCTTAACTTATATCTTTTGAGCTAGACAATATTGCTCTAGTGCTTCGCTTACATCTTTTTAGAGCACGGTGGTGGTTTTATTTTATAGAAATTATTGATCTCTCATGCTTCAATTATATTATTTTGAGAGTCTTTTAGAACAGCATGGTAATTTGCTTTGGTTATAAAATTAGTCCTAATATGATGGGCATCCAAGATGGGTATAATAAAAACTTTCATATAAAGTGCGTTGAATACTATGAGAAATTTGATTCTTTATGATTGTTTTGAGATATGAAGATGGTGATATTAGAGACATGCTAGTAGAGTAGTTGTGAATTTGAGGAATACTTGTGTTAAAGTTTGTGATTCCCGTAGCATGCATGCACGTATGGTGAAGCGTTATGTGATGAAGTTGGAGCATGATTTATTTATTGATTGCCTTCCTTATGTGTGGAGGTCGGGATCGCGCGATGGTTAACTCCTACCAACCCTTCCCCTAGGAGAATGCATGTAGTACTTTGTTTCGATTACTTATAGATTTTTGCAATAAGTTGTGAGTTCTTTATGACTAATGTTGAGTCCATGGATTATACGCACTCTCACCCTTCCATCATTGCTAGCCTCTCTAGTACCGCGCAACTCTCGCCGGTATCATATACCTTCCTCAAAATAGCCACCATACTATTATGGCATTTCTATAGCCATTCCGAGATATATTGTCATACAACTTTCCACCATTCCATTTATTATGACACGCTCCATCATTGTCATATTGCCTTGCATGATCATGTAGTTGACATCGTATTTGTGGCAAAGCCACCGTTCATAATTGTTCATACATGTCACTCTTGAATCATTACACATCCCGGTACACCGCCGAAGGCATTCACAAGGAGTGATATTTTGTTCTAAGTTTTGAGTTTGTAATTCTTGAGTTGTAAGTAAATAAAAGTGTGATGATCTTCATTATTAGAGCATTGTCCCAGTGAGGAAAGGATGATGGAGACTATGATTCCCCCACAAGTCGGGATGAGACTCCAGACTAAATAAAAAAAGAGGCCATGACAAAAGAGAGAAAAGACCCAAATAAAAAATGAGAGAAAAGGAGAGAAGGGACAATGCTACTATCCTTTTACCACACTTGTGCTTCAAAATAGCACCATGATCCTCATGATAGAGAGTCTCCTATGTTGTCACTTTCATATACTAGTGGGAATTTTTCATTATAGAACTTGGCTTGTATATTCCAATGATGGGCTTCCTCAAAAGTGCCCTAGGTCTTCGTGAGCAAGCAAGTTGGATGCACACCCACTTAGTTTCTTTTGTTGAACTTTCATAAACTTATAGCTCTAGTGCATCCGTTGCATGGCAATCCCTACTCACTCACATTGATATCTATTGATGGGCATCTCCATAGCCCGTTGATACGCCTAGTTGATGTGAGACTATCTTCTCCTTTTTGTCTTCTCCACAACCACCACTCTATTCCACGTATAGTGCTATGTCCATGGCTCACGCTCATGTATTGCGTGAAGATTGAAAAAGTTTGAAAATACTAAAGTATGAAACAATTGCTTGGCTGAAACCAGGGTTGTTCATGATTAAATACTATGTGTGATGAAGATAGAGCATAGCCAGACTATATGATTTTGTAGGGATAACTTTCTTTGGCCATGTTATTTTGAGAAGACATGATTGCTTTGTTAGTATGCTTGAAGTATTATTATTTTTATGTCAATATTAAACTTTTGTCTTGAATCTTTTGGATCTGAATATTCATGCCACAGTAAAGAAAATTACATTGATAAATATGCTAGGTAGCATTCCACATCAAAAATTCTGTTTTTATCATTTACCTACTCGAGGACGAGCAGGAATTAAGCTTGGGGGTGCTTGATACGTCTCCAACGTATCTATATTTTTTGATTGTTCCAAGCTATTATATTATCTGTTTTGGATGTTTAATGGGCTTTAATATGCTCTTTTATATTATTTTTGGGACTAACCTATTAACCGGAGGCCCATGCCAGTTTCTTTTTTTTTGCCTATTTTAGAGTCTTGCAGAAAAGGAATATTAAACGGAGTCCAAGCGGAACGAAACCTTCGCGAGGATATTTCTTGGACCAAAAGCAATCCAGAAGACTTGGATTTGATGTCCAGGACTCTACAAGGAGGCCACGAGTCAGGAGGGCGTGCCCGGGGGGTAGGCACGCCCCCCACCCTCGTGGGCCCCTCGTAGCTCCACCGACATACTTCTTTCACCTATATATACTCTTATACCCTAGAAACATCAAGGGGAGCAACGAAACCACTTTTCCACCGCGCAACCTTCTGTACCCATGAGATCCCATCTTGGGGCCTTTTCCGGCGATCTGTCGGAGGGGGAATCGATCATTGAGGGCTTCTACATCAACACCATTGCCTCTCTGATGAAGCGTGAGTAGTTTACCATAGACCTTCGGGTCCATAGTTATTAGCTAGATGGTTTCTTCTCTCTCTTTGATTCTCAATACAAAGTTCTCCTTGATGTTCTTGGAGATCTATTTGATGTAATACTCTTTTGCGGTGTGTTTGCCGAGATCCGATGAATTGTGGATTTATGAACTTGATTATCTATGAATATTATTTGGTTCTTCTCTGAATTCTTATATGCATGATTTGATATCTTTGCAAGTCTCTTCGAATTATCAGATTAGTTTGGCCTACTAGATTGATTTTTCTTGCAATGGGAGAAATGCTTAGCTTTGGGTTCAATCTTGCGGTGTCCTTTCCCAGTGACAGTAGGGGAAGCAAGACACGTATTGTATTGTGGCCATCAAGGAGAAAAAGATGGGGTTTATATCATATTGCTTGAGTTTATCCTTCTACATCATGTCATCTTGCTTAATGCGTTACTCCATTCTTATGAACTTAATACTCTAGATGCATGTTGGATAGCAGTCGATGTGTGGAGTAATAGTAGTAGATGCAGAATCGTTTCGGTCTACTTGACACGGACGTGATGCCTATGTTCATGATCATTGCCTTAGATGTCTTCATAATTATGCGCTCTTCTATCAATTGCTCGACAGTAATTTGTTCACCCACCGTAATACATGCTATCTTGAGAGAAGCCACTAGTGAAACCTATGGCCCCCGGGTCTCTTTTCTATTATATTACATCTCTTTTATTTACATTGCATCTCGTTTACTATTTTGCAATCTTTACTTTCCAATCTATACAACAAAAATACCAAAACTATTTAGTTTACTATCTCTATTAGATCTCACTTTTGCGAGTGACCGTTAAGGGATTGACAACCCCTTTATCGCGTTGGTTGCAAGGTTCTTGATTGTTTGTGCAGGTACTAGGTGACTTGTGTGTCGTCTCCTACTGGATTGATACCTTGGTTCTCAAAACTGAGGGAAATACTTATTCTACTTTGCTGCATCACCCTTTCCTCTTCAAGAGAAAACCAATGCATGCTCAAGAGGTAGCAGAGTGCTAGCATGCTCGACAAGGCCAAAGCTGCGGCCATATCCGTGGTGTAGTTCCACACCTTGTCGGAGGTAGTGGGGTATCCTCCTACAGTATGCCAATGACACATCATCTTGGTGTAAGGCTCCGAGGACGATATCACGAACCTGCAATTCCTCCTCTTCTTTCAACAAATGTCGGGTCTCAAAATTAATTTGGACAAGAGCGAAGTGATGGTGATGGGATACTCCCCCACCAAGCACTAGAGTATCGCTGACCGGCTTAATTGTCAGCTGGGTTCCTTCCCCACGACCTACCTGGGCATACCTATTAGCGACTCTAGGCTGTCCGTGGCGGATCTACGATCGACAGTAACCAAGCTCCAACACCATATCGAGCCCTGGCAAGGTAGATGGTTGTCCAGGGCGGCTCGAGCGGTCCTCATCAACTCCTCACTATCCAGCCTGCTCCTGTTCATCATGAGCTTCTGTAGCCTCCACGGGACCCTTCATCATGAGATCGCTAAGTTCCAAGCAAGATTCTTCTGGGCAGGGGAGGGTGACAAGCAGAAATGCCATATGGTTTGTTGGCCTTACATTTGCAAACCACGTGACCAAGGCGGGCTTAGGATCATGTCTTCCAAACGCGTGAATAGTTGCCCTGCTGATTCGATGGTTGTGGCAGATTGCAAATGGGAAGAGCCATCTTTGCCTTAACATCATCCGGAAAAAATATCTACGAGGTCAACCGCTCGCCTTTTTCAGAGGTCCGGTGGATCGCAGTTCTGGTAATCCGTCATCCAGTTGCTCCCGGTTCTTCGCATCGGGACCTCCTCTCAGTTGGATCTGGTGCCTCCACCCTATTCTAGTTTGACAGGTGGGCCGGGGATCTCCCATTTGCCGCCCGATTCCAGGATTTGTTCTCGATCACGGTGGAACCTAGGATCTTTGTGGAGGTGGCCCTTATTGACTTAGGGCGCCTCACTTTTCGGCGGCCATTTGGGCCCCCAAATCTTGCTGCCTGGCACGAGCTCCTTGAGTGCGCCTCTCTCCAAGAACCATATGTGGATCAGGCGAGCGATCGCGTTTCTTGTCACCTGGAGCCTTCGGGTAGTTTCTTCACTAAATCCCTATACCAGGCCATTGCGGCCACACCTGGACATGAGCCCGTAGAGGTTATTTAGGCGATCAGATTGCCACTAAAGATTACGATCTTCTTGTGACAATGGATCCGGGGGCCCTCAGGTGTGGAGGTTCTCAAGCGGAATGGCCTCGGGGATGGGATTTGCCCCATATGTGGGACGGAGGAGGACTCGAATCACATCTTCTTCACATGCATGTCCGTTCAATTCCTTTGGAGTTGCTTCCGCGAGGTGGTCGGTGGGTGTTGATGCAATAACAACTTCCCCGACCTCTTCGTGGAAATCTAGGCATCCCCCAACATGCCCGCCACACTAGGTGGTTGGGGATTAGGGTCCTCACGTGGACCTGTGGACGGTCCGCAATAAACTGGTGATCCAGTGTGTGCCCCTTTGACGTGCTACTGACGCAGTTTTCAAAATGTGTGGTTACTTGCAACTCTGGCGGCCGCTTAGCCGCCCTCAGGATCGAGACGCCGTCGACACCAACATTGTTGATCTTCGCGTGATGGCTCTCCGCTTGGCGCCGCCGCTTCCTCCTCCACCCCCAAGCCAAATTAGCTTCTTCGGTGGCTGTGCCGCCGTCTTTGTTTTGTTTTTTCTTCAGGGCTGGTTGAGTTGTGCTCTCAGCTGAACCCTCTTATATTATGTTGTGTGTTACATTTGCATATGTGCGATGTGAACTTTTGTAGTACCGTGTGGATCTGGTGGTTTGCTTTATGTATAAAGCTAGGCGAAAGCCTTCTTCGTAAGGGAAACGATTGTATACGGCGTGCCGGCCGAAACTTCGGTCGGTCGCGTCCACACGCGCAGCGTCCGACGATTCAGATGACGACATGTAAGTACAACTGACCCGCACGCGAATTAAATCTGGTGCCTTATCTTCTTCCTCCTTCATTCTACTCAGTCCGTTTCTCCTATCTCCAGTGCATGGCTCTGCTCCTTCCTAGTCTTCCCCACGCATCTCGAGACCCCACAAGCTCTCTCACCGGCGACGTGCTCGCCGTGCGAGAAAGCGTCGATAGCGGGGACGTCTACCTCTGACAGCGAGTCTCAACCAAACGGAGACAACATTTTCTTGCCTCGCCCCCTTTTTTTTTTTTGCATGCGACACATCGCCGTGAGGCGACACTCACAATGATGCAGCAGTCGCCATGGATGTGCTCATACAGAGCTTTGTTTTTCTGTTTATGGAGTGCTGCAACCGGCCGTAGGAGATGCTACATCCGGCGGCGGGGGATGTTACAAACGATATTTACTTTTGCTGGAACCAAATACTAGGTTTGTCGCTATTTTTCATTTGCTGGAACCAGTGTTTTATTTTGCTACTACCGGCATCTTCATCTGCGACTACCGGTGACGACATTTTTCTGCTACACAGGTTCGTGAAGATGATGCAACCTCGACAATAGGCGTCAACATTTTTTTTTTTTTTTTGCTGCAAATCATGAAGATTTTGCTACAACCGGCAACAATGTTTGTTACCACCATACGCAGCGGCAGGCCGACATTTGTTTTTGTTTTTGCTATAACCATATCAATTGTTTGCTGCAACCGGCAACCAAGGAAGCTACATCCGGTAAACAGTTTTGCTACAACGGCGACGGCGGCCGGCAGCAGCGAGCTTTTTTTGTTGGAAGTGATACATTTTTTTGCTACAAGGGGCCGATTATTTTGCTACTATCGGCACCTCGAGGGAGAGTACTTTTTTGTGAGCGCATCGTCGGAGGTGCTTCGACCGATGGTAACCGGTCAAGAAAAAAGTCATAGTCAAAGTCGCCGGCGACACACACAAGTTCACCGATAGATACGTGTCGCGCCCGCGCCCGTCAATGGCGGCAACGAGTGCAGCAGCGGGGAGCAGCGAGCATGGCGAGCGCATGGGACAGCCTGTGGAGCAGCCTGTGGGGCGCCCTGGGGCAAACCTCCACCATGGCCCAGCTGGTGGGCGTCGACGCGCTCGGGCTGGTCTCCATGGTCGTGCAGGCCGCCCTGGTGGCGCGCCGCCACCGGGATGCCTGCGTGCGGCTCGCGCAGCACGTGGAGCTCGTCGGCGGCCTGCTCGGGGAGCTGGAGCTCGAGGATCTGATGCGGCGGGAGGCCACCAGGCGGCCGCTGGAGCAGCTCGGCGGTGCTACGCGCTCGTGACCGCGTGCCAGGACTGCGGCTACCTCCGCCGCCTGCTCCTGGGAGCCCGGATGGCCGACGAGCTCCGCGCCGCACAGCACGAGATCGACATGTTCATCCGCCTCATCCCGCTCATCTCCCTCGTCGACAATTCTACTGCAGACAGTCGCCGTGTCAAGGTTAGTACTAGTATCAAAACTGATTTCAGAGCTGATATCGAAACTGAAACCTCACTGGTTGAGGATTACTGATTTCAGAGCGATTTTACTTAAATTCGGTTGAACTGATCTATTCAAGTGACTACGTCTGAATTGGGGTCCAATTGCAGATTGTTAATTGCCGTTAAACAATTCGATATGAATTTTACAATAAGTAATTAATCGTGGACCAATAGGATTGGAGATTGGGGGAGTGAGGGGTTACAACTAACCTCAATCATACAATATGTGCTGTTTTTTTTTTAGAGAGAGAATCAATATGTGCTGGTTAGCTGTACATCAATAACGATGATATTTGATATTGTCTAGCAGGCTGATGAGGGGGCCGGGTGCTCACTGTAGTGACAGATAGTTCAAATCGTCACATCAGGTCAGCTTTTTACAGTATGCACGCCTCGTCGATGAATTTGTTTGACTTGAGATACAAAATGATTTGTTATATTCCTAGCATCTTTGTCAATATAAGCACGATTTTTCCTTGTTAAGTTGAGTTAATGTCATGTTCAAGTTATGTATCCATGCCATAAGTTCAGTTATACAGACTCAAATGCATGAAGTTTCCCACTTCTTATGACTCTGTTGAAACCAAAGATGGGTGGCACAATAATGATGAGATTTTCCTACATTTAGGCTTCCAACAAAACCTTTGGAGTTCACCAAAATACACATTCAAGGAGCTACTGAACTCTGCGATGTTGGAGAACAACAATTTGTAGGTAAGCACTTACTTTTGTGAATTTCCTAATGCGCTTAATCATGGACTCAGATATGGAAAGTAATAGACTGAAGTTTCATGTCAATGTTATATGCTTCAAGTATTTTGGATTGCTTCATTGTCTCCAAATGAATGATTTTGATATTACTTTTGTTACACATGCATACTTTTTCATGAATAAATATTGTGTCACCACATAGAATTTAACTGTAGTAAAATAAGTTAATAGCACGTCATGAAAGAGCACTAGCTAGTGGAAGCAATCATACATGTATGATATTACCTCCGTCCAAAATTACTTGTCTTAGATTTGTTTAGATATGGATATATCTAACATTAAAACGTGTCTAGATATAGACAAATCTAAGACAAATAATTTGGGACGGAGGGAGTACAATATAAGAACTTCAACTACCGATAGTACAGCTCTTGAGAAGTTCCTTTAGCACATACTTACTCCATTATTAACCACATGAAACACAAACAAACTGGAGCATTTTTCTAAAAAAAATTATACTTTTAATACTGTCAGTGTTCGTTAAATTCCCATTGGTGACAAGGATAGATTATCTGTGAGTCAGGAAAAGTTGATGTTCGAGAGCAGAATATCGTTGACATTGAAGAACTTGTGGAGCTTTGTACCCGTATGGAAGAGGCTTGCGCGGGATTCACAAGGTTCGATTTCTGTCAGATCTTGGATGCTACAGAGAATTTCTCAGAGAAGATGATAATTGGATGGGGTTGGATTTGGGAGGGTGTACAAGGTAAGCCAACATAGAAACAAGTTAACAAAGTGAATGTGTTAGGAGCTAAGGTTCTGGCTCCTCTGGGCCGTAGGAAGTAGGGGAAAGAGGGAGCTGAGCGAGGGCTAGAGCGCTTGGCGGCGGCGAGGCGCCGCCCTTGCGGGCCGGGGCGGCGGCAGAGAGAGGCGGTTAGGGTTTAGGGTTCGGCTCCTCTGGGAGCAGGCGATAGACTAGTCTTATTGCTTAATTCTCAAAATAGTTTTACAACTTGTATAGATAACCATAATCTGAAAATAAACCTAAGATAACTTGGGCCTTAAGCACGCCCGATGGGCCCACGGCGGCCATAGACCTGGCCGGTCATAACATCTCTCCCCGCCTGCGCAAACAGCTCGTCCTCGAGCTGAAAGTCGGGGTAGTGCTGGTGGAACTCCTCGCGCTGCTCCCAAGTAGCGTCCTCCTCCAGTAGTCCAGCCCACCGAATCAACACGTACCAGGAGCCTCGGCGCAGCTGGGCCTTGAGCGCCTTCTCCGGTGCAGGAAGGAGACATCCGTCTGAGGCCGGCGGAAGGGCCGGCGGTGGCGCGGGTGGATCACCACGGAATGGCTTGAGCAGCCCGACGTGGAAGACATCATGAATGCGCGCGCCGGCCGGAAGCTGAAGACGGTACGCCACTTTCCCAATGCGTTCCAGGATAGCAAAGGGACCGGCATAACGAGGACCGAGCTTCTTCCGTGCGCTGGGGTCCAATGGCTGCGTAGAGCGGTGAAGTAGACGCAGCCAGACCCAATCTCCCACCGCGAACTCCGCCTCGCGATGGTGGCCATCATAGTATCGTTTGGCAATCGCTGGGCTGGAGAAGTCGTTCTTTGGACCTCTGCGAGCATCTCATCACGGCTCCTCGGAAGAGCCCGGCCGCCTCGGTCCGTGCCGAGGCTGCATCCACCGGCAGGATCGGCCGGGCGGCCGACCATAAACCACCTCAAAGGGCGTAGACGAAGGCGGAGTGAAAAGAGGTGTTATAGCGATACTCGCCCACGAGAGCGATCCACCCATGCACGAGGGTGATCACCGTAACACAACGCAAATACATGGCAATCACCTTGTTAACGATCTCGCATCGCCGTCCGTCGAGGTGGAAAGAAAGTGCTCGGCGGAGCTTCACGCCCGCCAGCCGGAAAAGGTCGCGCCATACATGGCCCGTGAAGACAGGATCCCGATCACTGACGATCGAAGAAGGAAACCCGTGGAGACGGACAATGCCATCGAAGAAGGCCCGTGCGACAGATGCCGCTGAATATGGGTGGCCAAGGGCGATGAAATGAGCATACTTGGAGAAGCGGTCGACCACTGTGAGAATGACGGATTTGCCGCCCACCTTGGGAAGGCCCTCGATGAAATCCATGGAGATGTCTGCCCAAACCTGAGATGGAACCTCCAAGGGCTGAAGCATGCCAGCTGGCCGCAGTGTCTCCGTTTTGTTACCGCACGTCGACAAGACCGTACCCAATCACGGACCAGGGCACGATCACCTGGAATGTAGAAGTCGGCACGGAGTCGATGGAGCGTCTTCTGCACGCCCTCATGGCCCGCCGAGTGGGCGAGACGCAGCACCTGCTGACGAAGATCGTCGTGCGCTGGAATGAAGATGCGGCGCCCGTGGAGAAGGAGGCCATCGGCGAGGCGCCACGGCTCGTCCAGCTCGCCCGCCGCCAGCTGCTGCTGCAAGAGGAGGGCGTCGGCCGCATGATCGTGGTCGCGTGGCGGATGTCGGCGTAGAAGGTGAACGAGGGCCCGGTGATGATGCGAAGGCCGTCCCTCCTCCGCCGCGTCGTCCACATCCACATCGGCGCCACGCCGACGAAGCGTCGGCGGCGGTGTTAAGCGACCGGCCGATACTCGACGGTGAAATCAAAGCCAAAGAGCTTCTCGATCCATCGCGCTTGAGGACCGTCGAGAGCCTCGATCCAAAGATGAACTTCAGTTGTAGTGATCCGTCGCGGATCCGGAAAGAACGACCCAAAGATAGGGCCGCCCGGTGGCGCGCATCGCTGCACCAACCCAATAAGCTCACGCTCATACGCCGCCAACTTAAGATGGCGTGCGGCAAAAAGGACGGTGAAGAAGGCGAGGATCCATCGCCTCGATGCAGACCGCACCAAACCCGCGACCGAGGCGTCGCAATCGACGGTGAAGGGAAGGTCGAATCCGCATCGTAGTACGGGTCCCGTCGTAGGGCCCCTTGAGGGCCTCGAATCTTTGAAGTGGCATCCTCATCCCAAGAGAAGGCGTCGCGACGGAGGAGGCGCGTGAGCAGGGCCGCGATGAGGCCAAATTCCCGGATGAACTTCCGGTAGTACCCCGCAAGGCCAAGAAACCCGCGAAGAGCCCGTGGAGACTGCGGGATCGGCCAGGCGACTACGGCCGCCACCTTGTCGGCGTCCATGGCCACACCCTCGGCCGGGATGACGTGGCCGAGCTAAGCGACTGAAGGTGTCCCGAACGAGCACTTCGAGCGCTTAAGATGAAGATGATGCGCCCGAAGCTCGTTGAAGACGATGGCCACATGATGGAGGTGCTCCACCCAAGAGGCGCTGTAGATAAGAATGTCATCAAAGAAAACGAGCACAAACCGACGTAAGTAGGGCCAGAGGACATCATTCATCAAGGCCTGGAATGTCGCCGGGGCATTGGAGAGGCCAAAGGGCATCACCAAAAACTCGAAGTGGCCGTGATGAGTCCGGAACGCCGTCTTGGCGATGTCGTCGGGATGCATGCGCACCTGATGATACCCCGACCGGAGGTCCGGCAGTGAAGAAGCGCGCCCATGTAGCTCATCCAGAGTTCATCGACCACCGGATAGGAAATTTATCCTTAAGTGTGAGAGCATTAAGGGCACGGTAGTCGATCGCGAAGCGCCAGTGCCGTCCGACTTGCGAATGAGGAGGACCGGTGCCGTAAAGGGTGATGTCGATATCCGGATAATGCCCGTGGCAAGCATGAGTGCGCATCGCCGCCCAACTCGCCCTTCGCAATCGAGGGTACCGGTAGGGCCGTACCGCCACAGAGCCGAACCCGGCAGGAGATGAATACGGTGGTCGTAGATCCGGGCCGGCGGAAGGCCCTGGGGTTCCTCAAAAAGATCACCGTGCTGCTGTAGGAGGTGATCCAGCAGCGGATGCTCGGCCTCCGTGGTAGCCGCGGCGAGCTGGAGTGGGGGTGACGCCAGGGTGCCTCCAACGCCCTCCCACCGGATGCGGCGGCCCATGCGCCAGAAAGTCATCGTCAGGGCGTCGAAGTCCCAAAGGATGGGGCCGAGAGTCCGCAAAAAGTCGACGCCGAGGATGAAGTCGAAGCAGCCCAAATCGATGCCGGCACAAGTGATGATGAAGTGCTCGTCACCGATAGTAATGGGAACGTCTCGAGCGAGCCCATGGCAGCGGAGGCGGTCACCATTAGCAACGGCGACGCTCAGCTGCTCCCCGCCCGTGGGTTGTAGTGCAAGTCGCCGCATAGTAGACTCCGGAAGGAAGTTATGAGTGGAACCCGTGTCCAACAGAGCCACCAGAGTCTCGCCGTGGATCATGACCGGGATAAGCATAGTCCGCTCATTGCGGATGCCGGCCAATGCATGAAGGGAGACGACAAGGGCCGTAGCCGGCGCGGGTGCGGGTGCCGGCACGACCTCGGCGGCTGGATCGCCGAGTCCCTCCTCGGTGACAACGTCCTCCGTCTCGTCGACGGTCTCCAAGTAGAAGAGGCGCGGGCAGACATGGCCCGGGGCATAGGGTGCACCACAGTTAAAGCACAGCCCCAGGCGGCGGCGCTCGAGCTGCTCGGCCTGCGAAAGGCGCCGGAAGGGCCGCGTCGCGGCCGGAGTGGTCGCCGGTGAGACGGTTGAAGAAGCGGGCGCGGCCGACGGTGGTCGTGGAGGCACTCGGCCCCGAGGTGCCGCTGGTCGTGTCAAGGCTCTGGGCGCTGCTTTCGAACGCCCGGCGTAGTACATGGCCGTCTGAGGTCTGGGGCCACTTCATCTCGACGTCCACGCGGATGTTGTCGGGAAGGCCCCCGACGAAGAGCTCCGCCCGCTGGAGTGTTGTCACCCCCGGTGCGTGACACGCCAGAGCCTGGAAGCGGTCGGCGAAATCCTTGACCGTGGAGGTGAAGGGTGGCGGCCCAGCTTCGGACAAGCGGCCGCCGCGCGTGGTGGTCCAAACGGAAGAGACACAGCTCGAAAACGATCCAGGAGGCATGCCGCCTCATCCCGCCGAGAGCGTAGTACCAGTCAGGTGGCACCGAAGGTGGTAGGACGCGAGCCAAGTCCGCTCGGACGCCGGTGTCCGCTGCCCCCGGAAGAACTGGTCACACTGGTTTAACCAGTTAAGCGGGTCGTCCGAACCGTCGTAAGTGGCGAAGTCGATCTTCGCGAACCGAGGCGGTTGCTGGTGTGGCGCGCCATGGCCCAGTGCCTCGGCGGTGCGGAGGGCTGATGACGGCGCTCGGTCCATGGTGGGGAGGTTGGCGTAGTTCCCTGTGGCGCCCGACGCCTCGGGCTGCAACTGGGAACCCGACGGTGGCCGGGCCTCTGTGTAAGCCGGCGTAGATGACGTCCCGTGGAGCCAGCCTGGTAGCGGAGACGGTGAAGATGGAAAGCGGACCTCCTGGATCGGGAGGCCGCTCGGCAACGACCCAAGCTAGGGCTGGGCGGGGGTGGTGGTGGCACCTGCACGGTAGCAGCCGGAAGGGGCGGCGCGGGTGAGGCGGCGCGCGACGGACGCCTGTGTCGGCCATCGCGCCCTAGGGCGGCGGGCGGCGGCGCGGGCGGCGCCAAGTGTCGGCGGCGGCCATCGTGTACGGCGGCGCCGAGGCCGCCGGTGAAGCGCCGGATAGCCCCGGTGATGGCAGCGGTACGGAGTACCACGGCAAGTGGTTCTTGCCCGCTGCCATGGCGGATGGAGCTGTGGGGCGGCCCGTGCACGGGCTAGCTAAGCAAGTAAGCGGATGCCTCGACCGCGACGACCAAGTCGTTGAGCACGCCGCCATGGCCACGGTGTGAATCTGCTGCAGTATTGGGGAAGCGACGGCGGTGGTTCTGGATGGGGTTTCTGGTTGGCCTGCCCGGCGTGGTCTTGGTGCGGGGAGATCGGCGCCGATAGGGAGGCCGTGGCGCCCGGCGACGCAGCGGCGGCGTTGGTGGAATCGGTGGCAGCGGCGGCTGTGGTGGTGGCGGGTTTGGAGGCGATGACAACATGGTCGAAACCCGGGTACCTGATACCAAGGTGTTAGGAGCTAGGGTTCTGGCTCCTCTGGGCCGTAGGAAGTAGGGGAAAGAGGGAGCTGGGCGAGGGCTAGAGCGCGGCGGCCGGCGGCGAGGCGCCGTCCTTGCGGCTGGGCGGCGGCGGCGCAGGGGAGAGGCGGTTAGGGTTTAGGGTTCCGGCTCCTCTGGGAGCCGGGCAATAGAATAGTCTTATTGCTTAATTCTCAAAATAGTTTTACAACTTGTATAGATAACCATAATCTGAAAATAAACCTAAGATAACTTGGGCCTTAAGCCTGCCCAGTGGGCCCACGGCGGCCATAGACCTGGCCGGTCATAACAGAATGCATATCCCCCTTGTCTTCCTAATAGCGTGGATGTCCGCTTAGAGAAAGTTAGTTTTAACCCCCTTAGTAAAAATTGCAGGGCCGGTTGCCTGGTGGACTTAATGTTGCCATCAAAAGAGCTGATGAGCACGCAGCAATGGTTGAAGTCAACAGTGAATTGCAGCTTGCAAAGCTTCAGCATGCCAATGTGATTAGGTTATTGGGGTGGTGCATCCATGGGAAAGAAAGGATTCTAGTGTATGAGTTCATGCAAAATGGTTCCTTGGATCGTTACCTATGTGGTAAGTTTTCCCTACTGTAAGTTATTTCCAAGCGCGCCTCGTTTAATTCTAAGTATGTATGTGCATGAATGCAATACGTCTACAATTAAATTAAGGCTACAACAACCCTAGTTCTACATCATAATTAATATGAAACTATTATAGTTTGGTTTAGAGCAGAATAGAAAATTCCAAAAAAAGATAATCATTCTTTGAACATTCTGCAGACAGAACAAAAGGGCAATTGCTAGACTGGTCTAAGCGATTCAAGATAATTACAGGGTTAACAGAGGGAATTGTTTACCTGCATAAGCACTCCATGTTCTGGCTTGTCCACAGAGACTTGAAACCACATAATGTCCTCTTGGATTGTAACATGATCCCAAAGATTGCTGATTTTGGTTCAGCTAGAGCACAGGGTTCAGACGCAGCAGAAGAGCGCACGAGTAGGGTCGTGGGAATTAGGTATCAGCTACACTTGATATATCAATCATCACAGATTCCCACTATTTTGTCTTCAGATGTTCGAATATTACAGTTTTGACATCCTTTGTTTCATCTTTTCAGTGGTTACAAAGCCCCAGAGTATGCATCTCGAGGAGTTTACTCGCTGAAGACAGATGTGTTCAGCTTTGGCGTCCTGGTTCTGGTGATTATTAGTGGCCGAAAGAATACCATACTTGACAAGCGAGGGGATACTGTTGGTGATCTTGTACGAGATGTGAGTGAACTGAACATATATATTTAAAGCAAGATTTCTTGTACTAGTTCACATTCATGGGATGTTTACTTTTGTTGCCAGATTATTTTCCTTCTTTTGCGCTGCAGTTCTCTGATGTCAAGCTTGTTGAAAAACTCTTTCAGGCCTGGCATATGTGGAAGGACCAAAGGTTGCATGAGCTTGTGGATCCGTTGTTAGGGGACGGATATGAAGTCGCCGAGATAATAAAATGTGCTCAGGTGGCGCTGCTTTGTGCTCAGGAAGATCCAGCAGATCGGCCTGCCATGACAGATGTTGCTGCAATGCTGAACTCTGAAAACATAAGCTCGCCGATGGAGCCTAAGCAGCCAGCCGCGCTGATCCATGGGTGTGCCGACACACACACGACATCGACATACGTGGGCCAATCAAGCAGGACAATAGACATAACCATTACAAGTTCAGCTCCAATATCGACCAGAGTTCGAATCATTCTAGACCCGGAGGTTTGATATAATGGAGAACATTCAGTAGCAACAAAAATGTAAGCAAGGATTATGGGCTTTTTATGACACAGGTAGTGTATATATTCGAGATATTAAGACCAGTTTTGTATAGTGAAAATAAACATGTTTCTGTAGTACCAACTACCAGACTGATTTTCCATCAGCTACATTGTAATTCAAACGTGCGATGTTTCATGTTTTGTTGTTCCTATTTTCGACGGCATCCAGGGATATGGGCCTTGGGATCTTTGCAAGCTTGATGTAATGATGTTGAGGTTTCTGAGATCATACATGGCAAACTGAAACTGACACTTAGCCGGCATGTTCAACTTCAGAATAATCAGACTTCAATTTATTTATTTTTGCGCATAATCAGACTTCAACTTGACAAGCAGCAACTACAGAGCTCAGAGTTAAGATCTGTAGCTGCACACACTAGAAACACATCAGGATCTCCAAATAAACGCTGTTCTGGATTGAAAAAAAGACCTTGATGCACCTGAACATCCATGCTCAGTTAGTGTACAATATAACAACTCTGAACTCTGAACTGAAGCAGAGAGACATAGTAATCAGAAGCCATCAGTGCTAGTTGGAAAGATTCATCTTATACTCGGAATTCATTAGTGCGCGTTTTAGCCATGCCCGGGCCGACTCGGATTCAAAAACCAAAGTGCGTGTTTTAGCTATGCCTGCCTGGGACGACTTCCACTCGGATTCAAATTGCTTCCCGCGTCTCTTCTTTCTTGCTCGCCTCCATTCCAGCGTCTCCCAGATTCCCGATCTATCTCACCTCGCATCCTCTTCCTCCCTCCCGTCCGGCCGCCGGATCCCTGCTCTCGCGATCGTTGTTTGATCGTTGCTCCTCGATCAACTCCGCGGCCGCGACCATGGCCGGCACCACGGTGCTCCCGCCGTCTCTGCTCCCACGCCGTAGCGCCGCCGCCGCCGCCGACCTGCACCCCTGCTCCTCCCGCATGCGCGTGAACCCCACCTTGATGGCGAACCCCGCGGCTGCCAAGAGGCCAAAGCGTCCCGGATCCGTGCGCGGCGAGCAACCGCCGCCGGCGAAGCGCGTACGCGGTGCCTGCTCCGGGGGCGAGCTCCATGTCGCCGTCCCCGCCAACATCAAACTTCAACTTGACAAGCAGCTACCACAGAGCTTAGAGTTAAGATAAGGATCTGTAGCTGCACACACTACGAACACATCAGGATCTCGAAATAAGTGTTGTTCAAGATAAAGTTCTGAACTCTGAACTACAGTATTACAGTGGACACATCAGGATCTCAAAATAAGCGCTGTTCAAGATTTTTTTTAAAAAAAAAATCTGAATGCACCATGCTGGTTAAGATGTTTAACTCTGAACTGAAGGCCTGAAAATTAACAAGGCATAATAACGAAAACACCGCCAAGTGAACCCAATGCTACAAGCAGGCATTTTAGATTTCTTATATATACTCTTTTTAGAAAAGGAGATTTCTTATACTATATGATTGTGCTTTCTGAGGAGTTAGTTATGCCTGCGCCCACTCGGGTTCAGACATTCGTGCCAAAATTGATTCTGCCATCATGTTTAATCTTGCTCTTCTGGGCTTTAGCCTTTATATGCAAGCAGAACTCATTTGTGCTTTCTCTGAGGCGTTGGAAAGGTAGCAGGCAATTTGAATCCGAGTCTCTTGCCGCCAGTTTTAGCTATGCATGCCTGGGCCGACTCGGATTCAAAAACCAAAGTCTCGACTTCGACTCGGATTCAAATTGCTTGCCGCCACTTCTTTCTCTCCCGCCTTCTTATTTTCTTGCTCGCCTCGTTTCCCCAACTCCCGATCCATCTGACCTCGCCCACCGATCAGCCTCCCTCGATCCATCTTTCTCTCTCTCCCAACGCCGGGTCGTTGCTCCTCGATCAACTCCGCGGCCGCGACCATGGCCGGCACCACGGTGCTCCCGCCGTCTCTGCTCCCGCGCCGTAGCGCCACCGCCGCCGCCGACCTGCACCCCTGCTCCTCCCGCATGCGCGTGAACCCCGCCTTGATGGCGAACCCCGCGGCTGCCAAGAGGCCAAAGCGTCCCGGATCCGTGCGCGGCGAGCAACCGCCGCCGGCGAAGCGCGTACGCGGTGCCTGCTCCGGGGGCGAGCTCCATGTCGCCGTCCCCGCCAACATCAAGAACGGCAGCAAGCTTCCGTCTCCCAGCAGCGGCAAGGATCCGCTCCACTCCTCCGCAATCAAGAACCAGGTCACCGAATCTCCGGAGAGCGCGACGCAACCGAAGCCGCAGATGAGCATGCGCGAACTGATCGCGAAAGCTCGCCTCACCATGGCTCGCCTCGGCAAGGCTCGATCTGCCTCCAAAGAAGAGGCCAGCCGTCGGCAGGAGATCGAGCGCAGCAGAGCAGAGGCCAGGCGAAAGGTGGAGCAGATGGCGGACACCGTGCAGTTCAACGACCCCTGGATCCATTACTCCGACGTGACCAAGTCCCCCGAGGAGCTGCTCCAAGCAAGACAGCACGCATGGCGTTATCAAGCTCGCCTCCTCGAGATGGCTCGTCGACGGGACTTTGCTCAAGCGATGCAAATCCACGGATGAGCGCTCGGGTGATCGAAGCAGAGGAAGAAATTGCATCAGAGGAAGCAAAGCAGAGGAAGCAGAGGAACCAATTCCTTTCTTGAGTCCGTGTGGGTGAACCTTCGAGTTAAGCTAGTCCTTCCTAAACCATTCACACGTGAGTTTCATTTAATCTTTGCATCTCTAGGTTCTGCACTTAATCACCAAGATTTCTAGTGTTCTTTCAATCCCTTTCAGTCATTAGTAATTTTACAAGAGTGTCAGCAGAGTCTCCATCTAGCTAGGCAGCAAAAACCTTGTTAAGATGTGTACGGCATAGTTACACTACATCCACACCTGGTCCTAAGTAAGGGTTTAAGTAAATAAAGGGCATTTTCAATAAATCAAAGTAAAGCAGATGAGCCTAAAAAGGAAGCTCATGTACTGCAATTCCGGCACGAGACAGAGCGTAAAACGCACTCGCCGCAAAATCAAAAACGCCCGTTTGCTACCCGGCTTGTAGCAGGAAAAAAGGAGTAGAATTGAACTTGTCGATACACACAGTAATCATGTGAGCTGCCTAGCGTCTGGAGACTATGCTGACTCTCCTGTAAAATTAATCTTGGCTGACTTGGATTCTTAGGCATTGGCGTCGTGGTGAGTTAAAGTTGCAGTTTCTGACGAGTAGCATTGGTTGGTGAACTCTTGTGTGTATGCGTGAGTGAAGCTTTGATCTAAGGAAGTCCTTGATGTACCGACTATCATGTCATACTGTAATCAATTTTGGATATGAATGAGAGAATTGTTGGTCTGAATTTTGCAGAGCATTTGAGTAATCTTTTCGTATCTATTTGTTCTTGTATGCTTCTGTGGCTTCTTAAAGCATTCTGCTGCTCTAGTCGGAAAAGTGTGTAATCCAATGGATTCATCTTTGATTTCACAATACTTCGTTTGAGTGGTGATGCACATAACCATGTTCGGAAAAGAGTAACTAGTCAAGAATGTGAAAAAGGTGGCATCATATTGCAGCCATCTGTCAAACTCTACACCATCCTTGAAGAAGGTCTCTCGTTCAGTCGCTTGGTGTTCCTTTGGCTCTACAACATTGCCTGTCACTGCTGCTTCAACTAGCATGAAGAAGGTGACTCCAGTTTCAACTCTGCGTGCTAAGGGGAATGCGGGATCTCAGCTGCAAAATCCCGAAGCAAAACCGTATTGTTGTTGCTTCACCAAACAAGCAACCAATTCCTTTCTTGAGTCCGTGTGGGTGAACCTTCAAGTCAGCAGTTTTTCAGTAGCTGAGAAAATCAGAGGAGGCAAAGGATAAGATACAAGTTGCAAATGTGTAGGAGAATTTCACTGGCATGTTTTCCAGTAATGCGAGTGAGATTCTTAATTTGACCATGAATTAGTGTGAATTACGATCACAATTGATGATTTATCTAAGGGATTCGGTTTATGTAAAACCATTGGATCACAATTATGATCAGTCTGATGTATGCAAGCATCTGCTACTAGATCTCTTTCTATGTTTTCATCTGATGTGTGCATCTGATGTATGTACAGCTCGTGTACTTCCTATCTGAATTTTGCAACTGCTGCAATTTTCGTTCAGTACAGTTGCTGTATATGCCAGACCAGTTTCATGTGCACACTGCAGAGAAAATCAATACTTGACGGCAATGGTGTTTACTTCATTGATTATCATATTCATTTACATTGATCCACTGAGTTAAGGGAATTACAATGCATCATCTGAATTCAAAATCAACTCAACTACAATGAGAAACGTTGGCAACATCCAGAGGTATTGCAATTCTTCCTCCTCTGTAAAGGCCAATAGTTTGTTTGTATCTTGTGTTCTAATAAAGGGGCTTGTGTGTAAGAGCTAGACCTCTTTTTAGCATAGCTTGCAACGTCGAGATGATCTAGACACAAAACAGTCATGTTTCTGGTTGTCTGACTTGTCGACGCTCTGAACTTCAGGGTTAATAGCACTTGTCATCATCAGTTAGACGAACTATCAGTTAAAAACATATTATGATCAACTTGAAGGGTCAAAACTTGGCCAGCGACACCATCCATCTCTGCCTCCATTTGGCCATCACCAGTCATTTATCTCCAATTCTCAAGGCAAAACTTCCAGCAAGACATTCAGAATACTAGGCACCGTGGACATATGGGACTAGTTTTTCTCGATGTTTTTTTTAAACGAGCGTTGTTCTCCATGTCACTATACAAACAAGCCATTCTTCATTTCAGTTTTTTTTCTTTCATTTGTTTTCTTTGCATCATCGTAAGTGGTTTGATCCGAAAACAATGCTCGCAGCCATGAACTATGTAGCACTACTGATCCTGTTTTCTACTGCATCCAGAATAGTGATCTCCGAATCTCACCTGGACCAATCAAGTTTCTGAGATCATAGATGGCAAACCAAAACTTGATAACTATCAAACTCAACTAGACAGGCAGTAATCACAAAAGATTGCATCAGTATTCGTTGCGCTCCTGGTGGAAGATTATGTGTGTACCATCCCCAATAGCAATCAGAAGCCATTATCCTGAAATCGCAATCTGTCATGTTACTATGTTAGTCCCTTTCCTCGAAGATTGACAGGGTCATAGGCATTTCACATTTTTTTTTCTGAAAATAAGCTCATGGGATTCTGGTAAATAACTAATCCTACCACCAAAAGGTATTTTCTTCAGGGCACTAATCCGAGTCACTCATAAATAAATCCTTATTTGTACATTGCATTAATCACAGTACTGAGTGTAAAAATATTGAACATCACTTATTCATCGCGCCTAATTTCTAGAACAGGTCGATCGCTTCGTCTGCACAATTATTTCTACAAGGCCTCCAAGAATTATGTTGTACTATATGGAAATGCTCACTGCTATTCCACTTTCGGTCATCTCATGGAACATTTTTCTTGCAGCAACAGTTCTCCCAGCACGGAAAACCCATCCAGTACGATGCCATATGTAACAGTTCGGGTGTAATTCTCTTACGCCAGGTTTCTCTGAACAGAGTCGAACCATTATTGATCTTTCCATTTTACAGTAGCAATCAGGAAGTGTACTGTAAGTAACAACTTTAGGCTCCAACTGATTCCATGGTATTGGCATCAAGTAATCTGAGAGTTTATCCATCTTGCCGGCTAAGCAACATCCATTGACCAGAGAGTTAAATAAAAGGACACCAGGTCTCTCACCTATGTGTATAACCAAGTGTAAGATAATCGTGTGCATCCATAACCCTTCCTTCGATGCATAGACTCTGTATTACTGAACTGAAGAACACTATATCAGGACTAGGAATACCTTTGTTTATCATTTCAGAAACCAACTCCTTAGCTTTAACCAAATCATCATTTATACAAAACCCCCTAATTAGGGACTGATAAACAACTGTGTCTGGTTGTCCTCTGGTACAAATCATCTAAATAAATTTTTCCATAGCATCGACCAGCCTACCCATGCTACAAAGTTCAGCTATTACAGTTGCGTAGGTGAATACATCCGAGTCATTCCTTGTTCCTGCATATCTAGTTTGTGGCCCATAGCAGTCATAGAATCATTAAAATTCTGCAGCTTATTTGCTTCTTCCATGCTTGCAAAGGAAGCAAACGAGTTGTAAGTAAAAACGTCTGGTATAAGACCCTGGCTTGTCATTTCTCTGAACATTTCAGCAGCGCCTTCACTGCCCTGATGTGGAATAATCCATGGATGATGCAATTATATGTCTCTTTATTCGGTCGAACGCCGTTATCAATCATCTGCCGAAGGTACAACTCTGTTTCGCCACCGACCACCGTGTGGAGCAGGTCGAGTGCCCCCTGGCTCCTTCTGTCCTCGCATAACCTCTTAAGAACTACTGTATGTTGCATGAGACGGCATTAGGCACACAGCCGAGGTCGGGCATCCTATGAAGCAGCACGTCGACGTCCTCGTCGGTCCGCTTGGCGTAGCAGAGGCACTTGAGGAAGTTGTTGGCGACGACCTGGTCTGTCTTGAGGCCCGTCCTGAGGAGACGCCGAGGAAGGCGAGCCCAAGGTCCGGGCGACGCGCGCGGCAGCAGCAGTCCATGAGGAGGTGTACACTGCGGGACGCGCCACAAGCGGGCCGGCTTCCGCTCGGCGCATGCTGTTGAAGAGGGCGACGGCGAGGGCGGGCCCATCTGTGACGCGGGACGTACGCGGAGGACGTGGAGCGGGCGAGCACGGGAAGGAGGCCGTTCAGGGAGCGGCTGGGGACCGGGGTGTCCCGCCGTAGCAATTCGCCGAACAGGCGATGTGTGTCTGGTCGGCTGAGCGTGCCGGCGCGGACGCGCTCTGTGGCCGCGGCGAAGGCGGCGCGGGGAGACCAGGTGCGCGAGGGTGGCGAGGTGGTGGAGGAGGAGAGGCGGCAGCAGCAGCGGATGCGAACGCGGCGCGCTCACGCCGTGGTGGAGTAGAGGCGTGTCATCAGGAATGGCGTTTCAGCAACGTACGCCCGGAGCACACAAGCTCGAGGCCGGCATGGGGGAGGAGAAGATGCGGGGCGTCACTACGCCAGCGTGTGCGGGCTGGCGGGGAAGGCGGAGGCGAGGCATCACGAATTCACGATGGACTGTGGTGTCAGCGAATGACCACATAGTTGGCACTGCAAGTTCAGTTGTAGCCCTGCTCCTTCGTAGAGCAACTCCACCACAGAGACCCAGAACGTCAAAAGAGATCCTCCGACGTCTTAGTCATGTGGGATGTCAGATATGGAGTTCGATGGCGTGTCCGGGTATTGCCACGGTCTGATTCGTTCAACGGCAATGATTTCGTCTTTAGCGAGCCACCTTGGAGGTCCGCAAAGCTACATATCAGCGATGGGGGCGCGTTGAGCTCGGGTGAGAAGGTGATCCGTCATTGTTTCTTTCGGTGGCTGCTATGGTGGTGCCGGAGGCAGGTGACGGGCGTTGGTGTCAAGCTCAGAGACGTTCTGCTATCTTTTCAGTTTTTTCATGTCGGTCTTTATGTGACTTGTACTTTAATCTTTATGATATGAATGAGACACATACTACCATGCAAAAAAAAGACCCAAAACGTCCCGTCTGCGTCCGTTTGGGTTGGCGCAGTCAAAAGTGGAGGCCCACGCGCCGACCCAAACCCAATGCGCGCCACCGGTCCGCCGACTCATTTGAAGCCCAAATCGTCGCCAACATGACGCTGGTTGATGCCTCACAGACCTTCTTGGTGTCATTGATCCCCACTGACGACCGTCCAACTACCCCGCGGCCAGTTTAGTCAGCTTTATTTATGACGACCGCCCACCTCGGGCCTACGTGTCAGCGAAGGCCGCCATCCTTCTTTAAGCCAACAGGGCGGGGGGCCTGTCCTCATCCGCTTTCAGAGAGCCCTTGTCCCCATCTTGCCATCCCCTGTTCCTCGTTCGGTGGCAACCCCAGCCCCACCCCCTAGCCAAGCCAGATTGGGCTCTTCTCCTGCGCCGGCAACAGCAAAGCCAAGGGCAGGGCCCCCGCCACCCCTTCCCCCTCCCCCGCCTCCGCAGGCACTAGTGAAACCTATGGCCCCCGGGTCTCTTTTCTATTATATTACATCTCTTTTATTTACATTGCATCTCATTTACTATTTTGCAATCTTTACTTTCCAATCTATACAACAAAAATACCAAAACTATTTAGTTTACTATCTCTATTAGATCTTACTTTTGCGAGTGGCCGTGAAGGGATTGACAACCCCTTTATCGTGTTGGTTGCAAGGTTCTTGATTGTTTGTGCAGGTACTAGGTGACTTGTGTGTCGTCTCCTACTGGATTGATACCTTGGTTCTCAAAACTGAGGGAAATACTTATTCTACTTTGCTGCATCACCCTTTCCTCTTCAAGAGAAAACCAACGCATGCTCAAGAGGTAGCAGAGTGCTACCATGCTCGACAAGGCCAAAGCTGCGGCCGTATCCGTGGTGTAGTTCCGCACCTTGTCAGAGGTAGTGGTGTATCCTCCTACAGTATGCCAATGACACCATCATCTTGGTGTAAGGCTCCGAGGACAATATCACGAACCTGCAATTCCTCCTCCTCTGCTTTCTACAAATGTCGGGTCTCAAAATTAATTTGGACAAGAGCGAAGTGATGGTGATGGGATACTCCCCCACCAAGCACTAGAGTATCGCTGACCGGCTTAATTGTCAGCTGGGTTCCTTCCCCACGAACTACCTAGGCATACCTATTAGCGACTCTAGGCTGTCCGTGGCGGATCTACGATCGACAGTAACCAAGCTCCAACACCATATCGAGCCCTGGCAAGGTAGATGGTTGTCCAAGGCGGCTCGAGCGGTCCTCATCAACTCCTCACTATCCAGCCTACTCATGTTCATCATGAGCTTCTGCAGCCTCCACGGGACCCTTCATCATGAGATCGCTAAATTCCAAGCAAGATTCTTCTGGGCAGGGGAGGGTGACAAGCAGAAATACCATATGGTATGTTGGCCTTACATTTGCAAACCACGTGACCAAGGCGGGCTTAGGATAATGTCTTCCAAACGCATGAACAGTTGCCCTGCTGATTCGATGGTTGTGGCAGATTGCAAATGGGAAGCGCCATCTTTGCCTTAACATCATCCGGAACAAATATCTATGAGGTCAACCACTCGCCTTTTTTCAGAGGTCCAGTGGATTGCAGTTCTGGCAATCCGTCATCCAGGTGCTCCCGGTTCTTCGCATCGGGACCTCCTCTCAGTTGGATCTGGTGCCTCCACCCTATTCTAGTTTGACAGGTGGGCCGGGGATCTCCCATTTGCCGCCCAATTCCAGGATTTGTTCTCGATCACGGTGGAACCTAGGATCTTTGTGGAGGTGGCCCTTATTGACTTAGGGCGCCTCACTTTTCGGCGGCCATTTGGGCCCCCAAATCTTGCTGCCTGGCACGAGCTCCTTGAGTGCGCCGCTTTCCAGGAACCATATGTGGATCAGGCGAGCGATCACGTTTCTTGGCACCTAGAGCCTTCGGCTAGTTTCTTCACTAAATCCCTATGTCAGGCCATTGCGGCCACACCTGGACATGAGCCCCTAGAGGTTATTTAGGTGATCAGATTGCCACTAAAGATTACGATCTTCTTGTGGCAATGGATCTGGGGGCCCTCAGGTGTGGAGGTTCTCAAGCAGAATGGCCTCGGGGATGGGATTTGCCCCATATGTAGGACGGAGGAGGACTCGAATCACATCTTCTTCACATGCATGTCCACTCAATTCCTTTGGAGTTGCTTCCGCGGGGTGGTCGGTGGGTGTTGGTGCAATAACAACTTCCCTACCTCTTTGTGGAAATCTAGGCATCCCCCAACATGCCCGCCACATTAGGTGGTTGGGGATTAGGGTCCTCACGTGGACCTGTGGATGGTCCGCAATAAACTGGTGATCCAGCATGTGCCCCTTTGACGTGCTACTGACGTAGTTTTCAAAATGTGTGGTTACTTGCAGCTCTGGCGGCCGCTTAGCCGCCCTCAGGATCGAGACGCCATCGACACCAACATTGTTGATCTTCGCGTGATGGCTCTCCGCTTGGCGCCGCCGCTTCCTCCTCCACCCCAAGCCAGATTAGCTTCTTCGGTGGCTGTGCCGCCGTCTTTGTTCTGTTTTTTCTTTAGGGCTGGTTGAGTTGTGCTCTCAGCAGAACCCTCTTATATTATGTTGTGTGTTACATTTGCATATGTGCGATGTGAACTTTTGTAGTACCGTGTGGATCTGGTGGTTTGCGTTATGTATAAAGCTAGGCGAAAGCCTTTTTCGTAAGGGAAACGATTGTATACGGGGTGCTGGCCAAAACTTCGGTCGGTCGCGTCCACACGCGCAGCGTCCGATGATTCAGATGACGACATGTAAGTACAACGGACCCGCACGCGAATTAAATCTGGTGGCTTATCTTCTTCCTCCTTCATTCTACTCAGTCCGTTTCTCCTATCTCCAGTGCATGGCTCTGCTCCTTCCTAGTCTTCCCCACGCACCTCGAGACCCCACAAGCTCTCTCACCGGCGACGAGCTCGTGTGCGAGAAAGCGTCGATAGCGGGGACGTCTACCTCTGACAGCGAGTCTCAACCAAACGGAGACAACATTTTTGCTGCCTCCGGTCCCCCCTTTGTTTTTTGCTGCATGCGCACACACTGCTGTGAGGCGACACTCACGATGATGCAGCAGTCGCCATGGATGTGCTCATACAGAGCTTTGTTTTTCTGTTATGGAGTGCTGCAACCGGCCGTAGGAGATGCTACATCCGGCGGCGGGGGATGTTAATTACAAGCGATGTTTATTTTTGTTGGAACCAAATACTAGATTTGTCGCTATTTTTTATTTGCTGGAACTAGTGTTTTGTTTTGCTACTACTGGCATCTTCATCTGCGACTACCGGTGACGATTTTTCTGCTACACAGGTTCGTGAAGATGATGCAACCTCGACAATGGGCATCAACATTTTTTTTGCTGCAAACCATGAAGATTTTGCTACAACCGGTAACAATGTTTGTTACCACCATACGCAGCGGCCGGCCGACATTTGTTTTTGTTTTTACAACCATATCAATTGTTTGCTGCAACCGGCAACCAAGGAAGCTACATCCGGTAAACAGTTTTGCTACAAGGGCGACGGCGACCGGCAGCGGCGAGCTTTTTTTTGTTGGAACTGATACATTTTTTTGCTACAAGCGGCCGATTATTTTGCTATCGGCGCCTCGAGGGAGAGTACTTTTTTATGAGCGCATCGCCGGAGGTGCTTCGACCGGTGACCATCGCCACTAGAAGCTGCGGTCGCCTCTCCCGGAGCTGCGACCGTCCCTGCGAGGAGCTGCAACCCACGGGTAAAAGCTTGCTGCATACATGAATCTGACGAGAAACATGAGACGACGGCAGCGACCGGCGGCGACCACAGCATCCAGCAGAAGGGGGCAACGCTCGCGAGGACGGGGTGGGAGGGGGAGGAGGCCTAGATGACGGGGTGGTTGCTGTCGGCCGCGAGGACGTCCAGCAGAAGGGGGCAACACTCGCGTTGCGCACGGGAAGGAAGAAGAAGATGAGAAAGTCAACGCGCGCGGGATCGGACGGTTGAATCTCGCTGCATCGGACGGTTGGGGCTGGACTGGCCAATAGTTGGGCAGGTGCACCGGCGCATATCACTGCTTTTTGGTAAAGAAGAAAGTCAAAGTCGCCGGCGACACACACAAGTTCACCGATAGATACGTGTCGTGCCCGCGCCCGTCAATGGCGGCAACGAGTGCAGCAGCGGGGAGCAGCGAGCATGGCGAGCGCATGGGACAGCCTGTCGAGCAGCCTGTGGGACGCCCTGGGGCAAGCCTCCACCATGGCCCAGCTGGTGGGCGTCGACGCGCTCGGGCTGGTCTCCATGGTCGTCCAGGCCGCCCTGGTGGCGCGCCACCACCGGGATGCCTGCGTGCGGCTCGCGCAGCACGTGGAGCTCGTCGGCGGCCTGCTCGGGGAGCTGGAGCTCGAGGATCTGATGCGGCGGGAGGCCACCAGGCGGCCGCTGGAGCAGCTCGGCAGCGCTCTGCGGCGGTGCTACGCGCTCGTGACCGCGTGCCAGGACTGCGGCTACCTCCGCCGCCTGCTCCTGGGAGCCCGGATGGCCGACGAGCTCCGCGCCGCACAGCACGAGATCGACATGTTCATCCGCCTCATCCCGCTCATCGCCCTCGTCGACAATTCTACTGCAGATAGTCGCCGTGTCAAGGTTAGTACTAGTATCAAAACTGATTTCAGAGCTGATATCGAAACTGAAACCTCACTGGTTGAGGATTACTGATTTCAGAGCGATTTTACTTAAATTCGGTTGAACTGATCTATTCAAGTGACTGCGTCTGAATTGGGGTCCAATTGCAGATTGTCAATTGCCGTTAAACAATTCGATATGAATTTTACAATAAGTAATTAATCGTGGACCAATAGGATCGGAGATTGGGGGAGTGAGGGGTTACAACTAACCTCAATCATACAATATGTGCTGTTTTTTTTTGAGAGAGAGAATCAATATGTGCTGGTTAGCTGTTCATCAATAACGATGATATTTGATATTGTCTAGCAGGCTGATGAGGGGGGCGGGTGCTCACTGTAGTGACAGATAGTTCAAATCGTCACATCAGGTCAGCTTTTTACAGTATGCACGCCTCGTCGATGAATTTGTTTGACTTGAGATACAAAATGATTTGTCATATTCCTAGCATCTTTGTCAATATAAGCACGATTGTTCCTTGTTAAGTTGAGTTAATGTCATGCTCAAGTTATGTATCCATGCCATAAGTTCAGTTATACAGACTCAAATGCATGAAGTTTCACACTTCTTATGACTCTGTTGAAACCAAAGATGGGTGGCACAATAATGATGAGATTTTCCTACATTTAGGCTTCCAACAAAACCTTTGGAGTTCACCAAAATACACATTCAAGGAGCTACTGAACTCTGCGATGTTGGAGAACAACAATTTGTAGGTAAGCACTTACTTTTGTGAATTTCCTAATGCGCTTAATCATGGACTCAGATATGGAAAGTAATAGACTGAAGTTTCATGTCAATGTTATATGCTTCAAGTATTTTGGATTGCTTCATTGTCTCCAAATGAATAATTTTGATATTACTTTTGTTACACATGCATACTTTTTCATGAATAAATATTGTGTCACCACATAGAATTTAACTGTAGTAAAATAAGTTAATAGCACGTCATGAAAGAGCACTAGCTAGTGGAAGCAATCATACATGTATGATATTACCTCTGTCCAAAATTACTTGTCTTAGATTTGTTTAGATATGGATATATCTAACGTTAAAACGTGTCTAGATATAGACAAATCTAAGACAAATAATTTGGGATGGAGGGAGTACAATATAAGAACTTCAAACTACCGATAGTACAGCTCTTGAGAAGTTCCTTTAGCACATACTACCTCCGTCCGGAAATACTTGTCATCAAAATGGATAAAAGGAGATGCATATAGACGTATTTTAGTTCTAGATACATCTCTTTTTATCCATTTTGATGACAAGTATTTTCGGACGGAGGGAGTACTTACTCCATTATTAACCACATGAAACACAAACAAACTGGAGCATTTTTCTAAAAAAAATTATACTTTTAATACTGTCAGTGTTCGTTAAACTCCCATTGGTGACAAGGGTAGATTATCTGTGAGTCAGGAAAAGTTGATGTTCGAGAGCAGAATATCGTTGACATTGAAGAACTTGTGGAGCTTTGTACCCGTATGGAAGAGGCTTGCGTGGGATTCACAAGGTTCGATTTCTGTCAGATCTTGGATGCTACAGAGAATTTCTCAGAGAAGATGATAATTGGATGGGGAGGATTTGGGAGGGTGTACAAGGTAAGCCAACATAGAAACAAGTTAACAAAGTGAATGCATATCCCCCTTGTCTTCCTTATAGCGTGGATGTCCGCTTAGAGAAAGTTAGTTTTAACCCCCTTAGTAAAAATTGCAGGGCCGGTTGCCTGGTGGACTTAATGTTGCCATCAAAAGAGCTGATGAGCACGCAGCAATGGTTGAAGTCAACAGTGAATTGCAGCTTGCAAAGCTTCAGCATGCCAATGTGATTAGGTTATTGGGGTGGTGCATCCATGGGAAAGAAAGGATTCTAGTGTATGAGTTCATGCAAAATGGTTCCTTGGATCGTTACCTATGTGGTAAGTTTTCCCTACTGTAAGTTTTTTCCAAGCGCGCCTCGTTTAATTCTAAGTATGTATGTGCATGAATGCAATACGTCTACAATTAAATTAAGGCTACAACAACCCTAGTTCTACATCATAATTAATATGAAACTATTATAGTTTGGTTTAGAGCAGAATAGAAAATTCCAAAAAAAGATAATCATTCTTTGAACATTCTGCAGACAGAACAAAAGGGCAATTGCTAGACTGGTCTCAGCGATTCAAGATAATTACAGGGTTAACAGAGGGAATTGTTTACCTGCATAAGCACTCCATGTTCTGGCTTGTCCACAGAGACTTGAAACCACATAATGTCCTCTTGGATTGTAACATGATCCCAAAAATTGCTGATTTTGGTTCAGCTAGAGCACTGGGTTCAGACGTAGCAGAAGAGCGCACGAGTAGGGTCGTGGGAACTAGGTATCAGCTACACTTGATATATCAATCATCACAGACTCCCACTATTTTGTCTTCAGATGTTCGAATATTACAGTTTTGACATCCTTTGTTTCATCTTTTCAGTGGTTACAAAGCCCCAGAGTATGCATCTCGAGGAGTTTACTCGCTGAAGACAGATGTGTTCAGCTTTGGCGTCCTGGTTCTGGTGATTATTAGTGGCCGAAAGAATACCATACTCGACAAGCGAGGGGATACTGTTGGTGATCTTGTACGAGATGTGAGTGAACTGAACATATATATTTAAAGCAAGATTTCTTATACTAGTTCACATTCATGGGATGTTTACTTTTGTTGCCAGATTATTTTCCTTCTTTTGCGCTGCAGTTCTCTGATGTCAAGCTTGTTGAAAAACTCTTTCAGGCCTGGCATATGTGGAAGGACCAAAGGTTGCATGAGCTTGTGGATCCGTTGTTAGGGGACGGATATGAAGTCGCCGAGATAATAAAATGTGCTCAGGTGGCGCTGCTTTGTGCTCAGGAAGATCCAGCAGATCGGCCTGCCATGACAGATGTTGCTGCAATGCTGAACTCTGAAAACATAAGCTCGCTGATGGAGCCTAAGCAGCCAGCCGCGCTGATCCATGGGTGTGCCGACACACACGACATCGGCATACGTGGGCCAATCAAGCAGGACAATAGACATAACCATTACAAGTTCAGCTCCAATATCGACCAGAGTTCGAATCATTCTAGACCCGGAGGTTTGATATAATGGAGAACATTCAGTAGTAGCATATATACAACAAAAATGTAAGCAAGGATTATGAGCTTTTTATGACACAGGTAGTGTATATATTCGAGATATTAAGACCAGTTTTGTATAGTGAAAATAAACATGTTTCTGTAGTACCAACTACCAGACTGATTTTCCATCAGCTACATTGTTCAATTTATTTATTTTTGCGCATAATCAGACTTCAACTTGACAAGCAGCAACTACAGAGCTCAGAGTTAAGATCTGTAGCTGCACACACTAGAAACACATCAGGATCTCCAAATAAACGCTGTTCTGGATTGAAAAAAGACCTTGATGCACCTGAACATCCATGCTCAGGTAGTGTACAATATAAGAACTCTGAACTCTGAACTGAAGCAGAGAGACATAGTAATCAGAAGCCATTAGTGCTAGTTGGAAAGATTCATCTTATACTCGGAATTCATTAGTGCGCGTTTTAGCCATGCCCGGGCCGACTCGGATTCAAAAACCATCTTATACTGCCTGGGACGACTTCCACTCGGATTCAAATTGCTTCCCGCGTCTCTTCTTTCTTGCTCGCCTCGATTCCAGCGTCTCCCAGATTCCCGATCTATCCTCTTCCTCCCTCCCGTCCCGCCGCCGGATCCCTGCTCTCGCGATCGTTGCTCCTCGATTAACTCCGCGGCTGCGACCATGGCCGGCACCACGGTGCTTCCGCCGTCTCTGCTCCCGCGTCGTAGCGCCGCCGCTGCCGACCTGCACTCCTGCTCCTCCCGCGTGCGCGTGAACCCTGCCTTGATGGCCAACCCCGCGGCTGCCAAGAAGCCAAAGCGCCCCGGATCCGTGCGCGACGTCCAACTGCCGCCGGCGAAGCGCGTACGCGGTGCCTGCTTCGGGGGCGAGCTCCATGTCGCCGTCCCCGCCAACATCAAGAACGGCAGCAAGCTTCCGTCTCCCAGCAGCGGCAAGGATCCGCTCCACTCCTCCGCAATCAAGAACCAGGTCGCCGAATCTCCGGAGAGCGCGACGCAACCGAAGCCGCAGATGAGCATGCGCCAACTGATCGCGAAAGCTCGCCTCACCATGGCTCGCCTCGACAAGGCTCGATCTGCCTCCAAAGAAGAGGCCAGCCGTCGGCAGGAGATCGAGCGCAGCAGAGCAGAGGCCCGGCGAAACGTGGAGCAGATGGCGGACACCGTGCAGTTCAACGACCCCTGGATCCATTACTCCGACGTGACCAAGTCCCCCGAGGAGCTGCTCCAAGCAAGACAGCATGCATGGCGTTATCAAGCTCGCCTCCTCGAGATGGCTCGTCGACGGGACTTTGCTCAAGCGATGCAAATCCACGGATGAGCGCTCGGGTGATCGAAGCAGAGGAAGAAATTGCATCAGAGGAAGCAAAGCAGAGGAAGCAGAGGAACCAATTCCTTTCTTGAGTCCGTGTGGGTGAACCTTCGAGTTAAGCTAGTCCTTCCTAAACCATTCACACGCGAGTTTCATTTAATCTTTGCATCTCTAGGTTCTGCACTTAATCACCAAGATTTCTAGTGTTCTTTCAATCCCTTTCAGTCATTAGTAATTTTACAAGAGTGCCAGCAGAGTCTCCATCTAGCTAGGCAGCAAAAACCTTGTTAAGTTGTGTACGGCATAGTTACACTACATCCACACCTGGTCCTAAGTAAGGTTTAAGTAAATAAAGGGCATTTTCAATAAATCAAAGTAAAGCAGATGAGCCCAAAAAGGAAGCTCATGTACTGCAATTCCGGCACGAGACAGAGCGTAAAACGCACTCGCCGCAAAATCAAAAACGCCCGTTTGCTACCCGGCTTGTAGCAGGAAAAAAGGAGTAGAATTGAACTTGTCGATACACACAGTAATCATGTGAGCTGCCTAGCGTCTGGAGACTATGCTGACTCTCCTGTAAAATTAATCTTGGCTGACTTGGATTCTTAGGCATTGGCGTCGTGGTGAGTTAAAGTTGCAGTTTCTGACGAGTAGCATTGGTTGGTGAACTCTTGTGTGTATGTGTGAGTGAAGCTTTGAGCTAAGCAAGTCCTTGATGTACCGACTATCAAGTCATACTGTAATCAATTTTGGATATGAATGAGAGAATTGTTGGTCTGAATTTTGCAGAGCATTTGAGTAATCTTTTCGTATCTATTTGTTCTTGTATGCTTCTGTGGCTTCTTAAAGCATTCTGCTGCTCTAGTCGGAAAAGTGTGTACTGAGGCACAGATCCAATGGATTCATCTCTGATTTCACAATACTTCGTTTGAGTGGTGATGCACATAACCATGTTCGGAAAAGAGTTACTAGTCAAGAATGTGAAAAAGGTGGCATCATATTGCAGCCATCTGTCAAACTCTACACCATCCTTGAAGAAGGTCTAGTTGTAAGCTACAAGTTGTCAACTATGTAATCTAGTTGCAAATGTGTAGGAGAATTTCACTGGCATGTTTTCCAGTAATGCGAGTGAGATTTTTAATTTGACCACGAATTAGTGTGAATTATGATCACAATTGACGATTTATGCAAGGGATTCGGTTTATGTAAAACCATTGGATCACAATTATGATCAGTCTGATGTATGCAAGCATCTGCCACTAGATCTCTTTCTATGTTTTCTTTCATCTGATGTGTGCATCTGATGTATGTACAGCTCGTGTACTTGCTGTCTGAATTTTGCAACTGCTGCAATTTTCGTTCGGTACAATTTGTGCCAATATCAAACCAATTTCATGCCACATTGTAGAGAAAATAACTGAATTGAATTAACATATCCATTGCCATACATCCACTGAAATACAAGGGTCAGATACATCAACTGAATTTACACTACAGAGCTTCATTAAAAAAATAACTCAATTACAATGAGAAACGTTGACAACATCCACAGGTGTTGCAGTTCTTGCTCTTCCTTTGTGCCTTAGCGTCATCCGCAGCTTCTCCGCTTCCTCCGAAAGAGAAATTAAGAGTGCCCATTTTAACACTCTGGGAAATGACATGCCCAAGGAGGAGAATTATCATTACATCAAAGTAGCAAGGAGGAGAAGAACCAATACTAACAAAAGAGAAAGGGCTTACCCATTGTTTTTATCCATTTCATTTTGCCACTATCAATACTTCAAAACTTCCAGCAAAACTTCCAGCAAGTGTGTAGGAGTATTTCACTGGCTTGTTTTCCAGTAGTGCGAGTGAGATTCTGAATTTGGCCATTAATTAGTGTGCATTATGATCACAGTTGATCAATTAATTCAAGGGATTGTTTTATGTAATAAAAGCATTGGATCTGATGTATGCAAGCAACTGCCACTAGCTCTATTTCATCTGTTGTGTTCCCTCCTAATAACAATTCTTTTCATGACTAAAGAAGATTACTTCTGTGCTTGAACAGATATATGTGCCCCGTCTAGAAAATTTTACACCACAACAATTCAAAATTTGTTTGTCGCATTAGGAAGGTGCCAAAAAGCTTGCTAGGTTATCCCTATCAAAAGGTTTCAAATAGTATTTAGAAAACATTCTCACTGGAAAGAAACATATCATACTGTTTTGATGACCTTTTCAAATTAGCTCTTCTCTGTAATACCCTCGGCCTCGGGTGACCAATTCTTTTTCCTTTGTAAAGGCCAGTAGTTTGTTTGCATCTTGCGTCCTAACAAAGGGGCTTGTGTGTCAAGATGATGCAGACACAAAACAGTCCTGTTTCTGGTTGTCTGGCTTGTAGCAGCTCTGAACTTCAGGGTTAATATTGTTATTTCCTTCCCTAAATAGCACTTGTCATTAGCAGTTAAACGAACTACCAGTTAAAAACATAGTATGATCAACTTGAACGGTCAAAACTTGGCCAGCGACACCATCATCAATCTTTGCCTCCATTAGGCCATCATCAGTCATTTGTCTCCAATTCTCAAGGCAAAACTTCCGGCATGACCTTCAGAATAAAACCTTTTTTTTTTCACTATAGCCATCGCGAACGTATGGGACTAGTAGTTCTCCATGTCACTATACAAACAAGCCCATTCTTCATTTCATTTTTCTTTCTTTCATTTGTGTTCTTTGCTTCATCACAAGTGGTTTGATCCGAAAACAACTATTGGTCTTATTTTCTACAACATGCAGAATAGTGATCTCAGAATCTCACCTGGATCAATCAAGTTTCTGAGATCATAGATGGCAAACCAAAACTTGAGAACCATCAAACTTAACTCGACAAGCAGCAATCAGAGAGTTCAAGAGTTAAGACCTGTAGTTGCACCTTGCACATACTTACAAAAGATTGCATCAGTATTCATTATGTATATGTGTGTACCATCCCCAATAGAAATCAGAAACCATTATTCCTAAAACTGCAACCTGTCATGTTAGATTATCTTTCGTCGAAGATTAACAGAGTCATAGGCATTTCACCATTTTTCTGATTTTATAGCACACCGCAAAATGAACGCAATGCTACAAGCAGGTGGTATAGATTTCTTATACTGGCAGCAGGGCTTTATGCAAGGAAAACTCAACCGACGCAATGTATCAACTACCCAACCAAATGCATCGGAAACTTGATACATTACAGGGAGAAATTTGCGCTTCTACTCATTAGATCTTGCAAAGGAAAATGGGAACTATATGTGGGCATTTCCTTTTCGATACGAGTTCTACTTGCGGTGAGCTTTTCTCCATCTATATGTGCAGGGACGGTTCTGAAATAAGCCACACGAGATACAACAACAGCACAAGAAATCAGCTAATGCTGCACGGTTCAGAATCTTTTGATGCCAACCGAGGGGATACAGTTGGTGATCTTGTACGAGACGTAAGTGAACACTTGTGGGTCAATACACCAAGACAGTATAAAACTCAATGGAGACACATATATAGACTGAATGTACGATGTTCAGTTTACCAGACGAAGACCAAGCGGTCAGCTTGGTAAGCTAGCAAAAGGGAATTGCAATACAAAAATTTAAGCAGACGAAGACGGCTTCAACCAGAGGTGGATTAACGGCGCCACCTTCTTCACCGACGGCCTGGCCATGATCCGCCCCCACCACGCACTGACGTTCGCGCGCGACTCCAGCAGCGTCGCGTACTCCGTGCCGGCCACCAGGTAGTAGGTGATACCGAAGTGGACGAGGTCGGCGAGGCTGAAGAAACCTCCGGCAAGGTACGCGTGCGTCGACAGCCGCGCCTCATACACGTCGAGGACCTTCTCCAGCTTCCAGACGTTCTCGTCGACGACGGCCTGGTCTCGCGCGCCGCCGATGAACGGCAGGATGACGCACTGCTGGACGATGTGTTCGATGGCCGGCTGGTACTGGTGAGCCTCCACCTCCGTCCACACGTCCACCATGGCCGATTCCTCGGGGCTGGATTCTCGTAGGAGATCGGTGGTCTTGGTTCCTGGCGATCCGTACTTGCGGAGCACGTACCGAGAAATCGCGCGCGATTCTGAGATCATAAATTCATAATATTACCGATGTGCGGATTCATTGAAAAGAGAAAAGAAAATCTAATCATCGTTTGTAGAAGCGAGGTTTTGATTAAGATGCTATGGTATGATTTGTGACGAGTCAGAGTGTGTGAGTTTCGTACCGAAGAGAGTCAGCTCTCCGTCCTCCAGCACTGGGATCTTGCCGAAAGGCTGCAAGGTTGAAGCATACAAGAAAGAAACTTACATACGAAAATGGATGAGATGGTAGAAAATGAGAGCACCTGGAGTAATAACACTTGTCACGAAAAAGTAGAAGGTAGAGTGCTGTGGTTGATGGTTGAGCTCAGCAGAACCGACGTACGTTTCGGGAGAGGTGGGGCTCGGTCCTCTGCTCACGCGCCGCCATGTCGAGGGGGACGAGCTCGTAGTCTGCGCCCGTCTCCTCCAGGCACAACAGCACCGTCGCCACGAACGGAGACGCCCCCACCCCGTACACCTTCACGGCACAGCCCATCTCTCTCTCCCTCTCTCTCTCTTCGGGGTAATTTAGCAGGCTCTGTTTTTTTTAAGTAGCTCTGTTTCTGACGCCTATAAGCATTGGACTGTACAGGAGCGGAACTGGGAGCAGCTGAGAGACGAGGTCAAAGGTGAGGGAGAACGGTAGGTGGGTGGGGATGCAGAGGAAGGGAGGAGAGCTAATCAGATTTCTCATACACCAGTCCACAGCGCACGGCGCCCTTTTAGCAACGACCACCCAGCTTGCATAGGCCCCACTGTCATAGGCACATCCTATTCAAGAGTCAAGACCATGTCTCCCCTGCTGGGCGTGGGTCCCGCTTCCTAAAGTCTTTTTCTCCCTCACCCTCCCGAGGGCACCTCTAACGCTGTTCCGCAAACCAGACACCGCATCCGTCCGCAGACAGAGGGACCAATCCACGAACACCAATGCGAAAGCCGGCCATCCAAAGCTACCCATGTACATCCGGTGGCCATCCAAGCAAATTTGATACATACTTAAACAGATCGGACGAATTTGGGAAGCAATTTGAGCCTACAACAAGTAGACTTGTATGAGAACTCACTTACGGGGATCAGGGCCGGCAATAGCATCTTGAAGGACCTAGTGCAAATTGGGTGTAATGGACCCAACGACTTAATGAGGTAAAAGAAGAACTTCCACATGTATATAATGCATGCTATAAAGTCATTATAAAGGCATAAATATAGGAAATGTAAGTTTAAATATCAAATAATGTCTTAATACACTATCTATATGTGATTATAAGATACTTCCTCCGTTCCTAAATATAAGTCTTTTTTAGAGATTTCAATATAAACTACATATGGATGTATATAGACGCATTTTTTAGTGTAGATTCACTCATTTTGCTGTAACATAAGGCGTGGGAAGGGGTTCAAGCCCATCTAACCCTACTTAACTAATTTCCCTAGAAAAAACTAAAGTATCTGGTCATGGTTGGCGTAGTTACTATCCATTAGTAAAGTCATTTATTTCTATAAGTGTTGGTGTTATCTTCCACCAAACATATTTCGGTAATGTATTTTTTTGTATGTAGATGTATTGGGCCCTTATAGATAGGTCCTAGGCCATCGTACTTCTTACCATGGCTTAGGATGGCCTCGTTAGGGACTATGTCGGTCGGCATTTTTCAAGCTAAGTTGTTGAACATATCTTAATATAAGAAAGAACAAGTTGTTGGGGAAAAGTGGTCTCAACATACTGGTTCAACTACAAATCCTTCTTGATGTAATTAGTAACTCATCGTAGGTTGTGATCCCTTCAAATCTTGAGAAGCTGGTGAATATGCAAAAACTGAACCTGTCACACAACGATATTAGTGGTTCAACACTAGCAGGGTTATCTCACATGACAAGCCTTGAATGAATTGACTTCTCTTACAATCGACCTGCCGGTGAGATGTCATAAGGGAATGCTTTCCAAAATGCATCAACTGATGTCTACATTGGGAATTTGGTATTATGCGGTAAGCATGAGAGAAGGGGCTACTGCTCTAGGTGCGGGTCGAAGGGAACCACTTCACTGGTGACCTCTCGGTGTTGGGTGTCTCTGGGAATAAACTACAACCGGGATATCGTCAAACTCGGGGAAATGCATCAATTTCATGTGTCTACACATAAATGGAAATGCCTTATCGGCAGGATTTAGTAGCGTGGCTAGCTTGCAAGACCTAAATCTTGACTGAAAACAATCTCACAAGAGGTGTTCCACTTAAGAGCGTCCTCTGCCTTTTTAGTCTGAATCTTAGCCATACTGCCATCTGGGGCCTATTGTGATAAAGTTTGGCAGCAATTTCAACCTACAACAAGTAGACTTCTCCAAGACCTTGCTTATGGGGGTCAGGACCGACAATAGCATCTTGATAGGCTTAGTGAGAAAATTTCGTATTATTGCGGTGACGCGGGGTGGGGGCACCTTCCCCCTACTCTCTAACAGAAGGTGTGATAGGGGCAATCCCCTCTAATCCTAACTTGTTTCCCTAAAGAACTAAACTAGTTGTCATGGTTGATAGAGTTACTAACCATAAGTAAAGATATTTATTTATGGAAGTGTTGTTGTTATATTACACAAACATATTTTCGTAATATATTTATAGATAGATGTATTGGGATGGGTCATAGGCCATCATCCTTCTTACCATGGCTTAGGGTCAACCCTGTTGGGGACGATGTCGATGGGAATTTGGCAAGCTAGGCTATCGAACATTTTTTATATAAGCAAGAACAAGTTGTCGGCGGCAAATACTAAGTGATAACAACATATTTGTTCAGCTACAGTAACTTCTTGATTTGGTTAGTTACTCATTGCCTGTTGTGATCCCTTCGAATCTTGAGAAGTTGGTGAATTTGCAGAAACTGAACCTCACACACAACAATCTCGGTGGTTCCACACTAGTGGTATTTTTCACATGCCAAGCCTTGAAACATTTGGCTTCTCTTATAATCGACATGCCAATGAGATGTCATAAGCATATGCTTTCTGAAATGCATCAGTTGATGTCTACATTGGGAATTTGGAGTATACAATAAGCACTAGAGAAGGGGTAAGCGACTTGATATGCCTGAAGGAAATATGCCCTAGAGGCAATAATAAAGTTATTATTTATTTCCTTATTTCATGATAAATGTTTATTATTCATGCTAGAATTGTATTAACCGGAAACATAATACATGTGTGAATATATAGACAAAGCAGTGTCACTAGTATGCCTCTACTTGACTAGCTTGTTAATCAAAGATGGTTATGTTTCCTAACCATGAACAAGGAGTTGTTATTTGATTAACAAGGTCACATCATTAGTTGAATGATCTGATTGACATGACCCATTCCGTTAGCTTAGCACACGATCGTTTAGTATGTTGCTATTGCTTCCTTCATGACTTATACATGTTCCTATAACTATGAGATTATGCAACTCCGTTTGCGGAGGAACACTTTGGGTACTACCAAACGTCACAATGTAACAGGTGATTATAAAGGAGTACTACAAGTGTCTCCAAAGGCGGATGTTGGGTTGGCGATTTGAGATTAGGATTTGTCACTCCGAATGTCGGAGAGGTATCTCTGGCCCTCTCGGTAATACACATCATGAAGCCTTGCAAGCAATACAACTAATGAGTTAGCTGTGAGATGATGTATTACGGAACGAGTAAAGAGACTTGCCGTAACGAGATTGAACTAGGTATTGGATACCGACGATCGAATCTCGGGCAAGTAACATACCGATGACAAAGGAACAACGTATGTTGTTATGCGGTCGACCGATAAAGATCTTCGTAGAATATGTAGGAACCAATATGGGCATCCAGGTCCCGCTGTTGGTTATTGACCGGAGACGTGTCTCGGTCATGTCTACATTGTTCTCGAACCGTAGGGTCCGCACGCTTAAGGTTTCGATGACAGTTATTATGAGTTTATGTATTTTGATGTACCGAAGAAGTTCGGAGTCCCGGATGTGATCACGGACATGACGAGGAGTCTCGAAATGGTCGAGACATAAAGATTGATATATTGGAAGCCTATATTTGGAGTCCGGAATGGTTCCGGGTGAAAACGGGAATTTACCGGAGTACCGGGAGGTTACCGGAACCCCCCGGGAACTAAATGGGCCTTAGTGGGCCTCGAGGGAGAAGAGGAGGGGCCGGCCAGGGCAGGCCGCGCGCCCCCCCTAGTCCGAATAGGACAAGGAGGGGGGGGCGCCCCCCCTTTCCTCTTCCCCCTCCCCCAATCCTACTCCAACTAGGAAAGGGGGGGGAGTCCTACTCCCGGTGGGAGTAGGACTCCTCCGGCGCGCCTCCCTTGGGCCGGCCGCACCTCCCCCTCCCTCCTTATATATCAGAGGCAGGGGGCACCCTAGTACACACAAGTTTGATCTACGGATCGTTCCTTAGCCGTGTGCGTGCCCCCTCCACCATATTCCACCTCGGTCATATCGTCATGAAGCTTAGGCGAAGCCTCGCGCCGGTAGAACATCAAGATCGCCACCACGCCGTCGTCTCGTGGAACTCTCCTCGACACTCGGCTGGATCGAGTACGAGGGACGCCATCGAGCTGTACGTGTGTCAAGAACTCGGGGCGCCGAGTAACGGCGCCGGATCGGTCGATCGCGAGGAGAACGTCGACTACTTCCTCTACGTTGTGATCGCTTCGCTTCGGGTCACGAGGTGCGTAGACAACACTCTCCCTCTCGTTGCTATACATCACCATGATCTTGCGTGTGCGTAGGAAATTTTTGAAATTACTACGTTTCCCAACAGATGGTATCCGAGCCAGGTTTTTATGGTTTGATGTTTTGCACGAGTAGAACACAAGTGAGTTGTGGGCGATACAAGTCATACTACCTACCAGCATGTCATACTTTGGTTCAGCGGTATTGTGAGATGAAGCGGCCGGACCGACATTTACGCCAGACGCTTACGCGAGACTGGTTTCACCGCCACGAGCACTCGTTGCTTAAAGGTGATTGGCGGGTGTCTGTCTCTCTCACTTTAGTTGAACCGAGTGTGGCTACGCCGGTCCTTGAGAAGGTTAAAACGAGTCTATTTGATGAAGTATCGTTGTGGTTTTGATGCGAGGTGAGATTGGTTCTTGCTTAAGCCCGTAGTAGCCACGTAAAATTTGCAACAACAAAGTAGAGGACGTCTAACTTGTTTTTGTAGGGCATGTTGTGATGTGATATGGTCAAGACGTGATGCTATATTTTATTGTATGAGATGATCATGTTTTGTAACCGGTTATCGGCAATGGCGAGAGCCATATGGTTGTCGCTTTATTGTATGAAATGCATCGCTACTGTAATGCTTTACTTTATCACTAAGCGGTAGCGATAGTCGAGAAGCATAAGATTGGCGAGACGACAACGATGCTACGATGGAGATCAAGGTGTCGCGCCGGTGGCGATGGTGATCATGATGGTGCTGCGAGATGGAGATCACGAAGCACAAGACGATGATGACCATATCATATCACTTATATTGATTTGCATGTGATGTTTATCTTTTATGCATCTTATCTTGCTTTGATTGACGGTAGCATTATAAGATGATCTCTCACTAAATTATCAAGAAGTGTTCTCCCGAGTATGCACCGTTGCCAAAGTTCGTCGTGCCCGCACACCACGTGATGATCGGGTGTGATAAGCTCTCGTCCATCTACAACGGGTGCAAGCCAGTTTTGCACACGCAGAATACTCAGTTATACTTGACGAGCCTAGCATATGCAGATATGGCCTCGAACACGGAGACCGAAAGGTCGAGCGTGAATCATATAGTAGATATGATCAACATAAGATGTTCACCATTGAAAACTACTCCATCTCACGTGATGATCGGTTATGGTTTAGTTGATTTGGATCACGTGATCACTTAGATGACTAGAGAGATGTCTATCTAAGTGGGAGTTCTTAAGTAATATGATTAATTGAACTTAAATTTATCATGAACTTAGTCCTGGTAGTATTTTGCAAATTATGTTGTAAGATCAATAGCTTGCGTTGTTGCTTTCATATGTTTATTTTGATATGTTCCTAGAGAAAATTGTGTTGAAAAATGTTAGTAGCAATGATGCGGATTCGATCCGTGATCGGAGGTTTATCCTCATTCTCGCACGGAAGAATTATGTCCTTAATGCACCGCTAGGTGACAGACCTATTGCAGGAGCAGATGCAAACATTATGAACGTTTGGCTAGCTCAATATGATGACTACTTGATAGTTTAAGTGCACCATGCTTAACAGCTTAGAATCGGGACTTCAAAGATGTTTTGAACATCATGGACCATATGAGATGTTCCAGAATTGAAGTTAATATTTCAAGCAAATACCGAGTTGAGAGATATGAAGTCTCCAACAAGTTCTATAGCTAAAAGATGGAGGAGAATCGCTCAACTAGTGAGCATGTACTCAGATTGTGCAGGTACTACAATCGCTTGAATCAAGTGGGAGTTAATCTTCCGAGATAAGATAGTGATTGATGAGAATTCTCTAGTCACCATCACCAAGTTAGTAGAACTTCGTGATGAACTATAGTATGCAAGGGATGATGAAAATGATTCCCGAGTTTTTCATGATGATGAAATCGATGAAGGTAGAAATCAAGAAAGAGCATCAAGTGTTGATGGTTGACAAGATCACTAGTTTCAAGAAAAGGGAAAGAAAGGGGAACTTCAAGTAGATTGACAAGCAAGTTGTCACTCCCACGAAGAAACCCAAAGCTGAACCAAAGCCTGAAACTGAGTGCTTACACTGCAAAGGAAATGGTCACTTGAAGCGGAACTGCCCTAAATATTTGGTGGATAAGAAGGATGGCAAAGTGAAAAAGGGTATATTTGATATACAGGTGTTTTATGTGTGCTTTACTAGTGTTTATAGCAACCCCTCGGTATTTGGTACTGGTTCAGTTGCTAAGAGTAGTAACTCAAACGGAGTTGCGAATAAAATGAAACTAGTTAAGGGTGAAGTGATGATGTGTGTTGAAAGTAGTTTCAAGATTGATATAATCATCATCGCACACTCCCTATACTTTCGGGATTAGTGTTGAACCTAAATAAATGTTATTTGGTGTTTGCGTTGAGCATGAATATGATTTGATCGTGTTTATTGCAATACGGCTATTCATTTAAGTAAGAGAATAAACTGTTGTTGCATTTACATGAATAAAACCTTATATGGTTACACACCCAATGAAAATGGTTCATTGGATCTCGATCGTAGTGATACACATATTCATAATATTGAAACCAAAAGATGCAAAGTTAATAATGATAGTGTAACTTATTTGTGGTAATCGCCGCTTATGTCATATTGGTGTAAAGCGCATGAAGAAACTCCATCTTGATGGGATTTTGGAATCACTTGATTATGAATCACTTGATGCTTGCGAACCATGCCTCATGGGCAAGATGACTAAGACTCCGTTCTCGGAACAATGGAGCGAGCAACCGACTTATTGGAAATAATACATCCGATGTATGCGATCCAATGAGTGTTAAGGCTCATGGCGGGTATCGTTATTTTCGACCTTCACAGATGATTTGAGCAGATATGGGTATATCTACTTGATGAAACATAAGTCGAAATAGTTGAAAGGTTCAAAGAATTTCAGAGTGAAGTGGAAAAATCATCGTGACAAGAAAATAAGGTTTCTACGATCTGATCGCGGAGACAAATATTTGAGTTACGAGTTTGGTCTTCAATTAAAACAATGTGGAATAGTTTCACAAATTCATGCCACCTGGAACACCAGATCATAATGGTGTGTCCGAACGTCATAACCGTAATTAATTGGATATAGTACAATCTATGATGTTTCTTACCGATTTACCAATGTCGTTTTGGGATCATGCATTAGAGACAACTGCATTCACGTTAAATGGGACACCATCTAAATCCGTTGAGACGACACTATATGAACTGTGGTTTAGCAAGAAACCAAAGTTGTCGTTTCTTAAAGTTTGGAGTTGCGATGCTTATATGAAAAAGTTTCATCCTGATAAGCTCAAACCCAAATCGGAGAAGTGCGTCTTCATAGAATACCCAAAGGAAATTGTTGGGTACACCTTCTATCACAGATCCGAAGGCAATATATTCATTGCTTAAGATGGATCCTTTCTAGAGAAGGAGTTTCTCTCGAAAGAAGTGAGTGGGAGGAAAGTAGAACTTGATGAGGTAACAGTACTAGCTCCCTTATTGGAAAGTAGTTCATCACGTAAATTGGTTCTGTGACACCTACACCAATTAGTGAGGAAGTTAATGATGATGATCATAAAACTTCAGATCAAGTTACTACCGAACCTCGAGGTAAACAGAGTGAGATCCGCACCAGAGTGGTACGGTAATCCTGTTCTGGAGGTCATGTTACTTGACCATGACAAACCTACGAACTATGAGGAAGCGATGATGAGCCCAGATTCCGCAAAATGGTTTGAGGCCATGAAATCTGAGATATGATCCATGTATGAGAACAAAGTATGGACTTTGATGGATTTGCCCGATGATCGGCAAACCATAGAAAATAAATGGATCTTCAAGAGGAAGACGGACGTTGATAGTAGTGTTACTATCTACAAAGCTCGACTTGTTGCAAAGAGGTTTTCGACAAAGTTCAAGATGTTGACTACAATGATATTTTCTCAATCTGTAGCGATGCTTAAGTCTGTCCGAATCATGTTAGCAATTGCCACAATTTATGAAATTTGTCAAATGGATGTAAAAACTGCATTCTGAATGGTTTTCGGAGAAAGAGTTGTATATGATGCAACCGAAGGTTTTTCGATCCAAAGTGAGCTAACAAAGTGTGCAAGCTCCAATGATCCATCTATGGATTGGTGCAAGCATCTCGAGTTGGAATATACGCTTTGATGAGTTGATCAAAGCATATAGTTTTGTACAGACTTATGGTGAAGCCTGTATTTACTAGAAAGTGAGTGGGAGCACTACAGCATTTCTGATAAGTATATGTGAATGACATATTGTAGATCGGAAATAATGTAGAATTATTCGCAAAGCATAAAGGAGTGTTTGAAAGAAGTTTTTCAAAGAAAGACTCGGTGAAGCTGCTTACATATTGAGCATCAAGATCTATAGAGATAGATCAAGATGCTTGATAAGTTTTTCCATGAGTACATACCTTGACAAGATTTTGAAGTAGTTCAAAATGGAGCAGTCAAAGAAAGAGTTCTTGCACGTGTTACAAGGTGTGAAATTGAGTAAGACTCAAAACCCGACCACGGCAGAAAATAGAAAGAGAATGAAAGTCATTCCCTATGCCTTGGCCATAGGTTCTATAAAGTATGCCATCTGTGTACCAGATCTATTGTATACCCCCACCGAGTTTGGCAAGGAGTACAATAGTGATCTAGGAATAGATCATCGGACAGCGGTCAAAATTATCCTTAGTGGAATAAGGATATGTTTCTCGATTATGGAAGTGACAAAAGGTTTGTCGTAAAGGGTTACGCCGATGCAAGTTTTGACACTGATCTGGATGACTCTAAGTCTCGATCTAGATACATATTGAAAGTGGGAGCAATTAGCTAGGGTAGCTTCGTGCAGAGCATTGTAGACATAGAAAAATTGTAAAATACATAACGGATCTGAATGAGAAAGACCCGTTGACTAAGACTCTCTCACAAGCAAAACATGATCACACCTTAGTACTCTTTGGGTGTTAATCACATAGCGATGTGAACTAGATTACTGAATCTAGTAAACCCTTTGGGTGTTGGTCACACGACGATGTGAACTATGGGTGTTAATCACATGATGATGTGAACTATCGATGTTAATCACATGGTGATGTGATCTAGATTATTGACTCTAGTGCAAGTGGGAGACTGAAGGAAATATGCCCTAGAGGCAATAATAAAGTTATTATTTATTTCCTTATTTCATGATAAATGTTTATTATTCATGCTAGAATTGTATTAACCGGAAACATAATACATGTGTGAATATATAGACAAACAGAGTGTCACTAGTATGCCTCTACTTGACTAGCTTGTTAATCAAAGATGGTTATGTTTCCTAACCATGAACAAGGAGTTGTTATTTGATTAACAAGGTCACATCATTAGTTGAATGATCGATTGACATGACCCATTCCGTTAGCTTAGCACACGATCGCTTAGTATGTTGCTATTGCTTCCTTCATGACTTATACATGTTCCTATAACTATGAGATTATGCAACTCCCGTTTGCGGAGGAACACTTTGGTACTACCAAACGTCACAACGTAATGGGGTGATTATAAAGGAGTACTACAGTGTCTCCAAAGGCGGATGTTGGGTTGGAGTATTTCGAGATTAGGATTTGTCACTCCGAATGTCGGAGAGGTATCTCTGGGCCCTCTCGGTAATACACATCACTTGAAGCCTTGCAAGCAATACAACTAATGAGTTAGCTGTGAGATGATGTATTACGGAACGAGTAAAGAGACTTGCGGTAACGAGATTGAACTAGGTATTGATACCGACGATCGAATCTCGGGCAAGTAACATACCGATGACAAAGGAACAACGATGTTGTTATGCGGTCGAACCGATAAAGATCTTCGTAGAATATGTAGGAACCAATATGGGCATCCAGGTCCCGCTGTTGGTTATTGACCGGAGACGTGTCTCGGTCATGTCTACATTGTTCTCGAACCGTAGGGTCCGCACGCTTAAGGTTTCGATGGCGATGTTATTATGAGTTTATGTATTTTGATGTACCGAAAAAGTTCGGAGTCCCGGATGTGATCACGGACATGACGAGGAGTCTCGAAATGGTCGAGACATAAAGATTGATATATTGGAAGCCTATATTTGGAGTCCGGAATGGTTCCGGTGAAAACGGAATTTATCGAGTACCGGAGGTTACCGGAACCCCGGGAACTAAATGGGCCTTAGTGGGCCTCGAGGGAGAAGAGGAGGGCGGGCGGGGCAGGGCAGCGCCCCTCCCCTAGTCCGAATAGGACAGGAGGGGGGCGGCGCCCTTCCTCTTTCCCTCCCCAATCCTACTCCAACTAGGAAGGGGGAGTCCTACTCCGGTGGGAGTAGGACTCCTCGCAGCGCCTCCCTTGGGCCGGCCGCACCTCCCCCTCCTCCTTTATATACGGGGCAGGGGGCACCCTAGTACACACAAGTTTGATCTACGGATCGTTCCTTAGCCGTGTGCGGTGCCCCCTCCACCATATTCCACCTCGGTCATATCGTCATGAAGCTTAGCGAAGCCCTGCGCACCGTAGAACATCAAGATCGTCCACCACGCCGTCAGGTCGACGGAACTCTCCTCGACACTCGGCTGGATCGAGTACGAGGGACGCCATCGAGCTGTACGTGTGTCAAGAACTCGGGGCGCCGAGTGCTTGCGCCGGATCGGTCGGATCGCGAGGAGAACGTACGACTACTTCCTCTACGTTGTGATCGCTTCCGCTTCGGGTCTACGAGGGTACGTAGACAACACTCTCCCCTCTCGTTTCTATACATCACCATGATCTTGCGTGTGCGTAGGAAAAATTTTGAAATTACTACGTTTCCCAACAATGCCACCTGTCCCTTTTCATTATGTCAAAGGAAGAGAAAAAAGTGTGCTTGTGATTGGGTATTATTTACACTCAATGGCCTTCCCTCAAACTTAAGTACTTCCTTGGTCTCTCAAAAAACTTATTTCCATCTTTGGTCCCCCGGTTATACTCTTCAATTGGTTTGAGGCTTTTAACGTGTGGGACGCCGTTCGTATTGGCATTTTTTTAGTCATGCCATTCCGTTCAGGCGTTGATCCCCCCAATCCCTGAGCAGTCCTTCTTCTAAGAGAGGTAACCCATCCTCTGATCTTTGAATACCCGATTTAGATGAATTTACATCAAATTTGACAAGACACAGTCAATAAGCAGATGAACTGCTGAATACATACACAAAAATTACACATAATATGTTCATTTATGTCATTATGATTGATAGAAAGTAATTATTATTGTAGAATTATTGGAGAATGAACAAAGCCGGAAGCATTGCTTCCCTTTTTCAGAGGAATGCTAGGAAGATATGTAAGAAAGGTAGTATGCAGGATGTGCAGGGGACGACTTATGTGACCGAAGATCAAATTGGAGAATCGTAGTTGAAGAGCAAACTCAAGAACGACTGGTGTCTATGTCGAATGTGGCAGTAGAGAAAACTAAAAAACCAATAGTTTGACTTGAAGATATCTCACCGCCACCGCCGGTTTATGATTTTAGTCATCTTAAAAATGAACTAGGGTAAAGGCTACCCATTGCAAGTTATCGTGTCAGTGATCAAGACACGGTTCGGACTTTGGAGAGCATATATCGTGAAACGTGCAATCAAACCTTATGCACATGACTTCGAAACAGTCGGGAATAGAGTTTAGTCATTTAGTCATTTTGGCTTCATAAACAAGGTTGGCCTGAATATAGTATCAAAGAGGAAGCTGCATTTTGCTTTGTATGCTACTTGTTCAAAGAGAAGAAGAAACTTGTGGCAAGGGAAATAATGCATTTACTGATGGTGGCTAGAGAAACTGGAATAGAGATGTTGCTCTTGATATGCATGTCGGTGGTGTAACAAGTGTGCACAATGCAACTCAAGAGAGATATAACATACTATGAATCCCTGTGCAGAAATTGCTGATCTTCTTGTGAAGGTGAATAGTGAGGATCTACATCTTGATAAGGTCAGGTTGAAGTATTGACTTAAATGCTCATATACTTTTCTTAGTCAAGGATTGGCATTTCGTGGGCATGATGAAAGTGAATGGTCTATCAACAGAGGAAACTTTTTGAACTATTGAAATGGCTTGCAGCAAATAAGGAGGTGAATAAGTATGTTTTGAAGAATGCACCAGGTAACTAAGAATGGAATTCTCACCAGATACAAAATCATATTATTTAATGTTGTGCTCTACATACTAGAAAGCAAATTATTGAAGAACTTGGTGATGGTCATTACATTATTCTAGATGATGAGTCTAGTAATGTATCACATACAGAACAACTAGCTTTATGCGTGTGTTTTGTTGATAAAGTAGGAAGTCCATGTGAGCACTTTCTTGCAGTTGTTCATGTAATCACTACTTCATTGTCACTATAGGAAGTAATTGAAACCTTACTTGTCAAACATGGATTGACTATAAGTCAAAATTTTCGTCAAGGTTATGATGCGCCTAGTAACATGAGAGGACAAAGGACTGAAAACATTGATCATGAAAGAGCCACCTTGTGCCTATCAACTCTAGCTTGTTCTTTGTTGTTGCCACGAGAAATGATGATTGTGTGGTTTTTTTATCAAGTGTCTTTATTGATGAACATTATTGGAGTTTCTTGTAAGTGTTATGACATGCTTTGAGATGCTACACTTCAGAATATCATGAAACTACTTGAATGTGGTGAGTTACAAAGGGGGAGTTGTATGAATCCAGGGATGGGGTTACATAGGTCTGGTCATACTCAGTGGGGCTCTCGTTACAAAGTGATCTCAACATTATTTCTGTGTATCCTAGGATATGAGATGTAATCATCACTCTTGGACAAGATGCTTCGCAAAGGAGTGGTTGGCCAAAATTTCATACTATTATGGGAGTGTTTGAGTCATTTGACTTTATTTTCAATGCGCACTTGATGCTTGTCATTCTTGGATACACAAGTGATTTGTCCAATTGTTTGCAAAGAAGAGACCAAGATATATTGCTGCAATGCCACTTAGATTGGGGAAAATAGAATAAAATAACTGAGGTCTAATGGGTGGGATGCATTTTTTCAAAAGGTCACACTATTTTGTAACAAGCATGGCATTAAAGTTTAGGTGGGACTTTTTCTTGGAGTCATTGATCAAATCAGTCAAGAGCTTGAAAATCGGCTTGATGGCATCAATGTGGAGTTGCTATCTTGTATGACTCCTTTGAATCCTGCCAACTCATTTATTGCTTTTGATGCACACAAGGTACACAATTTTTTTTGAGTTGTACACCCGAAGATTTTCAAGCGCTTACTTGGTACACCTTGAACTACAACTTGATAATTATATTGATGTCATGAGAAAAGATGAGAACTTTAAATGTCTTGGAAGTCTTATTGATCTTTCAGTTAAGCTTGTTCAAATAGGGAGGCATATAGTTCATACTTTTTGTGTGTTTGCTTATAGAATTGGTATTGCTTCGACCGCTCGCAACAACAAATGTTGAGAGAGTATTTTCTGCCATGAGTTTAGTCAAGTGCAAGTTGAGAACAAGATGTGCGACAATCATTTTGATGATTGCCTAGTCACATACATTAAGAGGGATATTTTCTCCAAGGTGAATGAAGATTATATAATTGATACTTTTTCATGACCATGCAAACGTGTAGGCAAGAAATACAGTCTTCTTTGAACTTCTCAAGGTATGTAGTATGCACTATGCAGGCTTCCTTACTGCAAAACTGAGACTAAATTGAGAATGTTGGTATGTTTGTAAGACCAAATTGGTTTATTTCTATGTGGTATTGGTATTTAATTAGAACATTCATATGACATATTGGTTGTAAATTTGTTTTTGAGGAGGATCATCTTGTTTTCAAATCCTAGCTCAGCCACTGCACGGAAGGATCATCTGCAAAAATCTCCTTGTCTTCGTCTTAAATATGAGACTCCTCAGACGTCTGACATTTAATATTGCTCTATTTCATTTAAGTTTTCCTGTCTTCCTGCGTGCAACGCTGGTATTGATTTGGTGGTGTGTATGTTAACAGTCTTGCTAAGTCTCAGCCAACTAGACTTCGTTATGTCTCAGTCGATGCTATATTCATGGGATCATATATTGAGATCCGTGCAATATTTCTTTTCAATCTTTTCTTTGTTGTTGACCACTGGGGGTGGTGTAACTAGGTGCATTATAGCTTTCTTTGGATGCTTATCATCAGCTGACTTCGATTTCTTTCTTAGATGTTATAGCACTTGACTGAGACTTGGTTAAATGTTAGTCGACTGAGACCTAACCACAACCATATGCTAATATATTTCTTTCTACAAACTTGTTGAAAGTATATAAAGTTCAACTTTAAACAAACCTAAAATGCTAAGTAAATAAAAACGGAGGGGTACTGCTTTTAGCTAAGAAAACTGGACATGCTTGCATGGTTGTATGATTGTTTCATCCCCAGCAATAATACCTGGCTCCATGATGTTCTAAAAAGAAAATATCCACCGGACCAAAGCAGCAATCTACAGTTCATTCTCATTGCAATCCTATAGGTGCTCAAAATCGGGAGATCAATGGGTTCGAAGCGGATAAATCTTTCACCCCCGACCTTCGTGTCATCTCTTTGAGGCGACTTGAGGGTTCCCAACCCTAGTGCCGCCACCCCCTCCCCCCTCCTCCTTCCACTCCGCCGCTGCCTGAGGTGCGCTCCCGGCTCGCGCGTGCGTCATCTGTGATGGTGGCGGCGGGGATCTGGCTGCTCCGCATCTTGTGGAGGGCCTAGGGCACTGGGGCGGTGGCCCCGGATGGTGAGCCTGACGTGGATCCCTCGGCGGGTGGTGCGGGTGGGCGCTGGTTGGATGGCCCCTTGGCTACATGGGTAGCAAGGGTCGGCAGGCATGGGTCATGACGCGGTGGTCTTCTTGCGGACCATGTTAGCGTCATGTGGAGAAGCCCACCACATCTTGCCCGATCTTCTCGATCCCCTTTTGATTTCGGTGGCCAGCATCCCTCTTGGTGCTGTCCTTTGGCTCGGGTTGTTGGGAGCTCGAGGCTGTGAGTGGGAACCGGGGTAACCCCTTGGCCAGTGCGGCGGCCACAACGAAGTCAACACCTTTGGCACTGATCCCCTCCTTGGAGGCTTCGGTGAGGTTCCCCTCCTCCTCTTCCTGCCCCCTGCTTGGCGGTGAAGACGTTGGTCCCCTGTTTGGGCGGCGAAGGCGCTGCAACGCTGTATTCCTTCTTGGAGGCGTCGGCAGATGATAGAAGTGGTGGCGGGTGCGTAGTGGTGGTTTTGGTGGTGGCGGCTGGCGGCTAGCTCTTCTCTCTTCGACATCATGCCTGGCCGCATGAGTGGAGGGTCCCTGCCGGTGTTGTTGGCAGGCCGTCGTCCTCGAGTTCGGGCGTGAGGGGATCGAGTTCTTTCTGCAGCGACAACGGTAACCTGTTTGATGGGCGCCTTGCGCTCCGGCGAATCTCTCTGTGGTGGGTTTTGTGATGTCCTATTGTGCCGGCCTTGTTCACTTGCGGCTGCTCTAACACCTTTCGTCCCGCGCTATCGCTGAGCCGGTGGCGGTGATGGCACCTCGACGGAGTTCGACCCGAGTTTGCTAGTCTGCACTTGCTCCTCTCCTTGGCAGCCATGTGTCCTAGTCCAAGTGGGATCTGGGCAATTTGCTTCGCTTGTCGATGGTGCGACGTCCTACGAGCCAGGATGAGAGGGTTGTGGCCCTCTGTGGCGGTGAAGACACTTGATTTATGGCCCATGGCGGTCTCTCGAGTTCGGACAAGGGCACGATGCGTCCTCGGTGGTGCCTTAATTCAAGACAATTGCTTCCCTCGGTCTTGGTCTTAGTGTATGGTGATGGCATTAACGTTGCTTGTTCCTCGCAGCTGCTGTTGCTTCTGAGCTGTTATGTCTAGCGCTTTGTATCAGTTGTTTTTCTTTCCTTTTTCTGTTTTTAGTTGTTTCTTCTATGTAATCCTCTGTGATTTGTCCTCCTGACCGGTTGATGCCTTTTTTAATTCAAAGCCGGACTTTTGAGCCTTTTCTCTAAAAAATAGGAGCTCAGAATCCACTCTCCTCTTTTTCGAAAGAAACAAAATCTCTCTTCTAAATACCGAGTGATGTTAGCCTCTGCTCTATCAGTTGTGAAAACTGCTGCAGAAAATATGTATTCTTCACAGGAGTGGCAAGCTCAATTTTTTTTCGAGAGTACGCCAAATGCGTACCTTACTTTTATAGAAGAGGAGAACAAGTGCCAATATACAAGAGAGTCAAGATGGAAGCGAGCTTCCATTGAGGATGCACACTCTAGCACACCCTACAGCTAGCCTATGCCTACACTCTCACAAAACGTGCCATAGCCTCCTCCTCCCAAGCCCGGCAACCTCCACTCTTTAAGCTCCCGCAATTATGGCAAAGGCCAAATCTGGCGCATTCTTCTGCTGGTTGACGTGATGAAACACTCTGGCGTTGCGTTGCTTCCATATAGCCCAACTGGTTGCAATGATCACCGTGTCGAAGCCACGCTTGAAACCCTTCCTGAAGTGAGCCCTCTTGGCCAACCATCAAACCAGTAATTTATCCTCTGGCTTCAGAATGTTGCCCTGCAAGCTCAACGCCACAAAGATGTTGTGCGAAACTTCCCTCGCGTAGACGCATTGGACAAGAATGTGTTCCGCTTTGTCCTCGTCTTACAGGCACGTGTAACAGTTAGATGGGGCATCCTGAAAGTCATGCCTTGCTCTTTTGTCAGACGTCAAAATCCGATATTGCACCACCAACCACACGAAGATTTTACACTTCAGAAAGGCCCAGCTCTTCCATATGCAAGTGTCGTACGGAACCCTCTCCGCACCTAGGCAAAGCCTACAGTAGGTGAACTTTGCAGTATATGTGCCAGACGGATCCGCCGGCCACGAGTCCAAAGCATTTTATACTACTAGACTGTTTAGACTTTGGAAGAAATTGTATTAGAGAATCTCAAAGCATTTATTCATGCGTGGAACAGAAACAACCCAAACATTGAGCCATGGTCGCACAGACCACACAACATGTTCGGTCGGTGTTCGTTCTTGTCATCACTTCTCTGCCTTCTTTCCGAACCCGAAGTTTGGCGGCATGAACTCCGTCACCCTCTTCGCCGCCGGCCTGGCCTTGAGCTCCTCCCACCACGCTTTCACGTGCGGGCGCTCATCCACCAGCGACGCGTACTCGGTGTCCATGAAGTAGCGCATGAGCGGGAAGTGGCTGAGGTCGGCGAGGGTGACGGAGTCCCCGGCGAGGTACCTCGACGCTGACAGCCGCGCCTCGTACACGTCGAACAGCTTGGTCAGCTTTGCCGCGTTCTCGTCGATGACGGCCTGGTCGCGCTGGCAGCCGAGGAACGGGGTGAGGATGCACTGCATCACGATGGTGCCCGCCGGGGTCTGGTGCTGGTGGGCCTCCACCTCCAGCCACACATCCACCATCGCCGCCGACTCCGGCGAGCCGGAGCCCAGCAGTTCCGGCTTGTGCTTGCGCAGCACGTGCCTCGCGACGGCGCGCGATTCTGCGTGAAGCTTCCTATGGTCAGTCCTTTATGGGATCGGGAATTAGTCAACCCAGTGAAAACAAGAAGAGATGTTGATGGAAGTAGGTGTACCGAAGATGGTGAGGTCGCCGTCCTCGAGAACGGGGACCTGGCCGAAGGGGTTTCGGGCGAGGAAGTCCGGCTGGCGGTGGTCGCCGGCCTCGCGGCTCATGGGGACGAGCTCGTACTCGACGCCGGCCTCCTCCAGGCACAGCAGCGCGCGCGCCACGAACGGCGACATCGCCCACCCGTAGACCTTCACCGCCGGCGCCATCGCACCTTTGCTCTGCTCGCTCCCGCTTCCGCTTTGCTTGACTGCGCTGCACAGTCGAGTTCATCACCATTAAATAGGCTAGCTGTTGCTCATTGTTTGGAGGCCGATGGTGGCGTCACTGCTTGCGTCCGGAGTTGACTATCGATGCAGTCCAGATCCCCACTATGTTCCATTATATGGTCTCTACTCTTTGGCCTACACGAGCTGTCAGGTTAAATGGTCGATGCAAATGCATGTTCGCTCATCGGCGAAATCGTCAAGTACTCCATCTGTAGGAACAAGATTATAAAATACTCACTCTGTCCTAGTATAATATAAAAACATTTTTGACACTTAGTATAGTGTCAAAAACGTTTTTAGGGAGTACAAAACAGTCCAATCAAAAGTTGGGTGATGGTACCGTTGTCTAAAAACATCAAGACTCTTACGGTACTCTGTAAATAATATTTGTTCGTATAGGCCAATTTTGTTGCAGTAATGCTAATAGTAATACCTAATTTTGTTCATATAAATTATTACAAGTTGGATTACAGAGTTAGTTGTCGACTGACGGTGAAAATTAAATTTTGTACTTATGACAAGGCAAAATTTAGAAAGAAAAAAAGTGTTCCCCTAGAAGATCGTGGTAAATTTAGGGTTTTTATGTAAATGTTCAAATGGCAAATGTAGGAACTTTCGTATGCTGAGAAATCATGGCATTTTTTGGTAAAAAAAATGGAAAAAATGGTTACATAGCCAATTTAAGGAAATGTACTATGTAAAAACATATAAAAGTTAGCTCTCTTGATCATGGCAAATTGCAGAGAATACTACTTGTATCATGGCAAATTTACTAACTAAACCAGGCAAAAATATAGAGAAAAGTCTACATATTTCGTGGCAACTAATAGCCATGATGAGTAGAGATACATCATGGCAAAATTGTGTATAGATTTGCCTTGTAAACACAATACTTGATGCCATGAAAAAACACATTTTGGCAAAATGTGAGAACATTTGCCATGGTACATATACTAGTTTGTGTAAATTTACCACCATGCAGACAAACTAAACGCCATCATGCTCAATAACACATTATGGCAACACAAAATAAAAGTGTAGAATTGTCATGATGCAAACACAATACTTGCCATGATGCCCCAAAAAATATCATGGCAAAATGTGTGTAGATTTGCCGCGATGCACCTATATGAGTTATCATCTAAACCGGGGAATATCAAAAATGAACAAAATGTTACATAACACTTCATAAAATCCTAATTTGCGAGCTTTAGACAAACATAACTAACTATGGCAAGACAACTCTAAGTTTTCCACTAATCAACAATGAGTAGGAGCAGACAATTTCACTAGTAATTAAATTGGAGTTGCCAGGGTCCAGTATTTAGATTTGCCAACAAGCTAAAAGATTGTGATGCAGTGTCTTTCAAAAGTAGGAAATCTAGGAAGACTTGTGATGATGTATTGAACTAAATTTGCTAGGTGCGTACAACATGTTTTTTTAGAAGGAAGAAAAAAAATCTACATTTCCATGTGACAAGTAGAAACATTTGCAAAACTTGCCAGGATTTCAAGGGGAAAAATCCTAAATTTTCCATGTCAAAAAAGTACAAGTTCTAAAATTTTCATGCTTTGGAAAACATAATGTTTTGAATTTGCCATGTGACCATAAGAAACACTTTTCAAACATTTGACATTGTGTAGAGAGCAAATTTTTCTTTAGAAAAGGCAATATTATTTACATTTGCCATGTCACTAGTAGTAATATTTTCAAAAATTGCCATGATTTTGGAAGAAAAATAATCCTAAAAGGTGCCATGTGAACATTAAAATAATTTCTAGATTTGCCATATTATAGAAAAATAAATATTCAGAATTTTCCATGTGACCATTAGAAACATTTTTCAAAATTGGGCAAGAGTAGAGAATAAATTTTCTTGGAAGTTGCCATGGACCAAGATAAAACATTTGAGCACCTGAAAGTGCAATCATGCCCTCAATCTTATGTTGATGTTGATGACAAAGTACATATATGGTACTAATTATGTTTGCTAAGTGCATACACAGGATATTAGTCTCTTTGGCATAATTGTGTAGGGATCATGGACACATCAAATGAGATATGACTCAAGCATGACGATAATGAGAAAAGAAGCATAGGCTATTTCATTTAATATTGAGTTATAGGTATCCCGCACTATTAAGAGGGTATCGAAGGGGTTTTCGAGATTTTCTCAAGTTATCTTCATGTCACTATCTTCCTACACATATATACTTCCTTGAACTCACAAATCATCTTAGCCAAAACCCAAGTCCCAAAACACTCCACATGATCCTCTGGCCTGATCATCTGGACTACTTCCTGAATCGTCCAGACAGACATCCAGATCATCCAGCTAGAGGGCTAGTACGCACCAGTAGGTTGGTCGTTTAGCCTGATCATCCATATGAGTAGCTGAATCATCTGGGCATTGCCGGGATCATTCGGATCATCCAAACATCGCCCGGACATACTGCCCGGATGCATGGTCAGAGAGCCTCTTTATCCGGCTATGCTCGGGTGATTCGTCCGGATGCGGAATAGAGAGCATGTCCATCCGGCTTTGGCTGGATCGTCCAGATCCCGTCCCCGACATTCGGGCACACCTAAGCGTTGTCGCCTATGTAATCTTATCCGGACTCCATCCCGGATGTTCGGACACCTCTGTGCGAGTGGTCTGAGTTGACCTAGCCAGATCATCCGGATCCCTAGATGGATTGACCGGGCATTGCCTGGATCATTGGTAGGTATCCGGATCATCCTGGCAGGTCACTTAATGTATGAAATGGTCACATTTTCAGGGATCTATAAATACCCCTCTCCCACTTCAGGAGAGGGTTGACCACTACATTCATATCTTCCCCAAGAACAGAAGTGCACCCTCTCATACTCTCCCACACAAAACCTTAGATCCTGAGAAGATTTGTGAGAGCCCTTGAGAGTTGTTCCAATTAGAAGAAAGATCTACTCCCTTTCCTTCTTTTGACTGAAGCAAATTGTGATTTGAGCAAGTCTTGAGCTTTCCCCTAGATCTTGTTACTCTTGGAGGTTGGAGACTCCAAAATGGTAGGAGTTCTTTGGAGAGGAATTGTTCGCTGTGATTACCCTCGAAAAGTTTGTGAAGGTTTGGAGACCACCACTAGTAGAAAAGGGGGCAATGGTCCAGGCCGGTCCAGCCCATTAGTCCCGGTTCAATCCAGAACCGGGACCAATGGGGGCATCGGACCCGGTTCATGAGCCCCGGGGGCCGGCCGGGCCACGTGGGCCATTGGTCCCGGTTCGTCTGGACCTTTTGGTCCCGGTTGGTGGGATGAACCGGGACCAATGGGCCTCGCCTGGCTGGCCCACCATTGGTCCCGGTTGGTGGCATGAACCGGGACCAAAGGCAACCCTTTAGTCGGTTCATGCCACCAACCGGGACCAATGGTGGTGCCTATATATACCCCTCAAGCAAGAGCAGAGCACACCGCTCTGCTTTTTTCCGCCGAGGGGAGAGGGCTTAGTGGTGCTCTAGCTCACCTCATATGCACACAAGGTGTTCGATGGAATGCCCGAGCCACACTACTTAAGGTTTCTCCTCTCCAAGCTCGACCGCCAAGCTTCATTTTCCTCCATATTTGTCTAGGTTTAGCGGTCCGTCACGCCCCGTCCCCGTCTTCAACGTCGTCGATCACCCGCACCGATCTCATCGTCGGCACCACCGTGGTGAGCCTCTTGTTCTTATCTTCTTTCCGAAAGGAAAAATATTTTTATTTGTATGTTTAGATAGATATATACTTGTATAATTTTCTTACTTTTATTATTGCATCTTATATAGTGCGATGGTTTTGGTATCCGCCCGTCGGCCCTCGTCCCGCTCTATGATTCGGATGTGGTATATATTATCTTTTCATAACTATTGGTTCATTTATTGTTTATGACAATTATGCCGACCAACGTGACATAGATTTTATTCATCTAGGAGGTTGTTGAACCGGAAATTCCAACCGACCCTATTGTCGAGAGGTTAAATTTAGTTGAAGAAGAAATCAATTTGTTGAAGGAAAAAAATAGAAAAATTGAGGAGGAGAAGATGATATTGGAGTTGGATGTTGCGGATGTCGTCGATGATCACAAGATCAAGATGGATGCAATGCGCTTGAAGATTAGAAAGATTAGAAAATATGCCATTCATACCGAGGCTTGGTATCATTATGCCGTTGGATCAGCTGTTACATTGGTTGCGATTATGATCGCATTTGTTTTCGCATTAAAATGTTTTACATAGTTTCAGTGTATGGTTTAATTAATTTAGATGCTCTGCAGAGCTTTATGTTGTTAGATGAGAACTATGTATGTACTTTGGTTTTAATGTGATGATGAACTTCTATTAATTTGGTCACTTAATTAATTATCTATTCATGATGTTCTCTAATGATTTTTGACACACTTAATTATATATAATGCACACAGATGAACCGGCAATGGATGTATGGTTCAAGACACACCTCCGAGTACATTAAGGGCGTGCATAATTTTATCGAAGTGGCTGAGGCAAACAAGCAGAATGGTTTTATGTGTTGTCCATGCCCTATATGTGGGAATCTGAAGTCTTACTCGACCGGAAAATCCTCCACACCCACCGCTTTACAAGGGTTTCATGCCACACTATAATGTTTGGACGAGGCACGGAGAAATAGGGGTTATGATGGAAGGCGGCGAAGAAGAAGAGTACGATGACAACTATGTGCCCCTGAATACGGTGATGCTCCGAAGATCAAGAGGAACCAGACGATGTGCACGATGATCTTTGCAACGGAGAAGCTGCTGAAGATCAAGAGGAACCGACGATGTGCCCGATGATGATGATCTCCGCCGGGTCATTGTCGATGCAAGGACACAATGCGAAAGTCAAAAGGAGAAGATGAAGTTCGATCGCATGCTAGAGGACCAAAAAAAAGGGTTGTACCCCAATTGCGAAGATGGCAACACAAAGCTCGGTACCGTACTGGAATTGGTGCGATGGAAGGCGAGAATGCTGTGCTCGATAAAGGATTTGAGAAGCTACTTAAAATATTGAAGAAGAAGCTTCCAAAGGATAACGAATTGCCCGACGGTACATACGCAGCAAAGAAGGTCGTATGCCCTCTAGGATTGGAGGTGCGAAGATACATGCATGCCCTAATGATTGCATCCTCTACCGTGGTGCGTACAAGGATCTGAACGCATGCCCGGTATGCGGTGCATTACGGTATAAGATCGACGAGATGACCACGGTGATGTTGACGACGAGCCCCCGGAAGAGGGTTCTGCGAAGGTGATGTGGTATGCTCCTATAATACCACGGTTGAAACGTCTGTTCGTAAACGGAGAGCATGCCAAGTTGATGCGATGGCACAAATGAGGACCGTAAGAAAGATGGGAAGTTGAGAGCACCACCGACGGGTCGCAGATGGAGAAAAATCGAAAGAAAGTCTTGGGATGAGTTTGCAAGTGAGCCAAGGAACGATGGTTTGCTTTAAGCGCGGATGGCATTAATCCTTTCGGGAGCAGAGCAGCAATCACAAACACTGGCCCGTGACTCTATGTATGTATAACCTTCCTCCTTGGATGTGCATGAAGCGGAAGTTCATTATGATGCAGTTCTCATCCAAGGCCCTAAGCAACCCGGCAATGACATTGATGTGTACCTAAGGCCATTAGTTGAAGAACTTTTACAGCTGTGGAATGGAAACGGTGTACGACGTGGGATGAGCACAAACAGGAGGAATTTAACCTAAAGGCGTTGCTGTTCGTGACCATCAACGATTGGCCCGCTCTCAAGTAACCTTCGAGACAGACAAACAAGGGACACCACGCATGCACGCACTGTTTACTTGACACCGATAGTATATACCGCAAGCTGCGGGAAGAATGTGTACAGGCTATCGCCGATTTCTTCCGACCAACCATCAATGTCGAAAGAAAGGCAAGCATTTCAAAAGCAGGCAGATCACGGAAGAAGCCCGCCATGCGCATCGGTGATCAAGTACTTGCTATGGTCAATGATTTACACGTAATCTTTGGAAAGGGTCCGCGGACTAGCTGTTCCGAGTGACGCCGAGGGACACGCACCCATGTGGAAGAAGAAATCTATATTTTGGGGCCTACCCTCTGGAAAGACCTAGAGGTCCGCTCTTGATCGACGTGATGCACGTGACGAAGAACCTTTGCGTGAACCTGCTAGGCTTCTTGGGCGTGTATGGGAAGACAAAAGATACTGGTGAGGCACGAGAGGACTTGCAACGTTTGCACGAAAAAGACGGCATGCCTCCAAAGCAAGATGAAGGTCCCGCCACTATGCTCTTACCAAAGAAGAGAAGGAAATCTTCTTTGAATGCTCGCTTAGTATGAAGGTCCCGACCGGCTTTCGTCGAATATAAAAGGAATAATAAATATGGCAGAGAAAAAGTTTCGAACCTAAAGTCTCATGATCGCCACGTGATTATGACGCAATCGCTTCGGTTGCATTGAAGGGGCTTCTACCGAAAACGTCCGATTAGCCATTGTGAAGCTATGTGCATTCCTTAATGCAATATCTCGAAGGTGATCGATCCGAAACCATACCAAGGCTAAGGAGTGATGTGGTGCAATGTCTTGTCGGTTTGAGCTGGTGTTCCCACCATCCTTCTTCAATATCATGACGCACGTTCTAGTTCATCTAGTTGACGAGATTGTCATTACGGGCCCAGATTTCTACACAATATGTACCCCTTTGAGAGGTTCATGGAGTCCTAAAGAAATATGTCCAGAATCGCGCTAGGCCGAAGGAAGCATCTCCATGGGCCATCAAGCAGAGGATGTCATCGGGTTTTGTGTTGACTTCATTCTGGCCTTAAGAAGATAGGTCTCCCTAAATCGCGGTATGAGGGGAGACTGATTTGAAAAGGCACGCTTGGAAAGGACTCAATAATATGCAAGGACGGATATTCTTGGTCTCAAGCCCACTACAGTTCTGAGAACTCTACCTTGGTGACCCGTATGTCGATGAACACAAGAACGATCTGCGCTTCAAACACCGGAGCGGTCGACGATCGGATTACATGTGAACACATCAGACTTTCAGCAGCTTGGTTGGAAGCACGTATTAGAGGTGACAGACTGTTTGTGAGGAGCTGTACTTGTTATCGAGGGACCATCTTTGACTGTATTGATTTGGAAAGGATACGAGATAAATGGGAATACATTTTACACGATTGACCAAGATCAAAAGAGCACCAACCAAAACAGCGGTGTCGCTTTGATGCAACAACCGAGAGGAAAGGACACATATTATGGTTACATAGTGGACATATGGGAACTTGACTACGGACATGATTTTAAGGTCCCTTTGTTTAAGTGCAAATGGGTCAATCTGTCAGAGGCGGGTGCAGTGTAGACCCACGATGACGGAATGACAACAATGGATCTGAAAAATCTTGGGTACACCGACGAACCGCTCATCCTAGCCAATGATGTGGCACAGAGTTATCTATGTGAAGGACATGTCCAAGAGACCGAGAAAGAGAAAAGATAAGGAAGTAAATACATCATACGATGAGCCAAAGCGCCACATAGTTCTTTCGGGAAAAAGGGACATCGTGGGAGTGGAGGACAAGGCAGATATGTCTGAAGATTATGAAAAGTTTCATGAAATTCCTCCCTTTAAAGTCAAGGCTCACCCCAGGATCCTGATAAACGATGAAGATTATCCATGGTTACGGCGCAATAAGCAAATGACACAAGCGAAGAAAAAGTGAAGACTTTCTCCCGCAACTATTGTTCATTTATGATACCATTGTAACTGACGAGTATGATACCATTATTCGTTTTGTACATGCACATGCTATGTGTGGGTCAATTTATGATACCATGCCAACTTTCAACTTTTTCAGAGTTCATTTGAAATGCTTTAATGTCTTATGGTTCGGCCCTCGTAATAATTAAAAATAGCAACAATAAGTATTTTGTTGTAAGTAGAAACAAAATAAAATAAATAAAGCAAGAAAGAAAACAAAAAAAAGTGTTTTCAAATTTGAAAAGTAATGGCACTAACAGAAAGTTTATAATTTTCCTAAAACTAAAAGCAAAAAGAATTAAAAATAAAGCAAAAAACAAAAGAAAATAAATAATGCAGAAAACAAAACAAAAAACAACAATAAGTATTTTTGTGTAAGTAGAAACAAAATAAAATAAATAAAGCAAGAAAGAAAACAAAAAAAGTGTTTTCAAATTTGAAAAGTAATGGCACTAACAGAAAGTTTATAATTTTCCTAAAACTAAAAGCCAAAAGAATTAAAAAATAAAGCAAAAACAAAAGAAAATAAATAATGCAGAAAACAAAACAAAAAAACAACAATAAGTATTTTGTTGTAAGTAGAAACAAAATAAAATAAATAAATCAAGAAAGAAAACAAAAAAGTGTTTTCAAATTTGAAAAGTAATGGCACTAACAGAAAGTTTATAATTTTCCTAAAACTAGAAGCAAAAAGAATTAAAAATAGAGCAAAAAACAAAAGAAAATAAATAATGCGGAAAACAAAACAAAAAACAACAATAAGTATTTTGTTGTAAGTAGAAACAAAATAAAATAAATAAAGCAAGAAAAAAAGTGCCACCCATCGGGCCCCCACGGCTGAATACGACTTGTATCCCTAATTTGGGCCAGATTCAGCCCAAAGAAGGCCCGTAAGGCCCAACAGCAAAGCAGTAGCAAGTAGGCCCATAAGCTGCAGAGGAAGGAGTTCAAGAGGGCGGCGGTGGGGCTTATAAACCACTGCGCCCCTCTCAACTAGCGAGGTGGGACTAAACTTTGGCCCCGATCAGGCGGCATGAGGCCTTTGTCCCGGTTGGTGGCTCCAACGGGACTAAAGAGGTGCTTTAGTCGGTTGGAGCCACCAACGGGACCAAGGTCGCAGACTTCCCGCCTTTGGGCTGCCGAAAAAGGCCTTTGATCCGGTTGGTGGCTCCAACCGACTAAAAGATTAGTCGGTTGGTGCCACCAACCGTGACCAATCTCCTTGTATATAAGTAGCACTTTGCGATTTTGCGATTCATCGCCACATTGCTTCGACGACGCCGAACGATCGACGCCGCCAGCTGCCCCGACGCCGCCGCCGCCCCCACCGCCGCCGCCGCTGCCGCCGCCGCCGCGCGCCGTCGTCGTCGCCGTCCTCCCGAGTTCCAGCTTCCTTCGCCGTCATCGCCGCCGAGCTCTGCCGCGTCGCCGCCGCGCTGCGCCTCGCGCCCGTCTGCCGTCGCCGTTGCCGCCCAGCGCTCGCCATCATTGTGAGCAGCCACACCAGACCAGCTCTTTTTTTTCTTTCATTTTATTAGTTTTATTTTTTGTTCAATGTATATATATATGTGTATGTATATATGTGGCTATATATATATATATATATGCGGCTCTGTTTTTTCATTTTATTAGTTTAGTTTTTTGTTTATATATATATATAATGTATATGTGTATGTATGTGGCTATGTGTATGTAATGTTTAAAATTGTTCAGATTATGTTTTTGTTGATATATGTATTTGTTGTTCATATGTGTATTAATGTTTTCATATATGCAAAAGATAGATTTTAGAAAAGTTCGGTTTTTTTTCTGTTCATAGATTTTTTGTTGATATTAATTATTGTAGAATATGCAAATGTTTGTATATTCATATGAACAATGCATTAGGCAAAACCTTTGTTTTTTTTTGAAATTTTCTATTTGAATTTTTTTAAAACAAGCAATACTAAAAGAATGAGAGGAAAAGGAAAATAAGAAGAGGAAGAAAGGAGAAAAGAGGAGAGGAAGAAGAGGAGAAATAAATAAGAAGAGGAAAAAGAAGAAAAGAGGAGAAGAAGAAAGGAATAGAGGAGAAAGGAGAAATTCTATTTTTCTTCTTCTCCTCTATTCCTTTCTTCTTCTCCTCTTTTTTTTTTTCTTTTACTTCTTCTTCTTCTTCCTTCTTCCTTCTTCCTTTTCTTCCTTTCCTTAATTATTTTCCTTTCTCGAGGGAGAAGAAGAAAAGAAGAGGAGAAGAAGAAAGAAAGGAAAGGAGAAAGAAGAAACTTCAACACGAGGGGGTGGTACCGATACCCCTCCCCGATAACATTATTTTCCCATGTATATGTATGTCGCGTCGTTGTCGATATAACCCCTCTAGATACAACTGCAGCACCCCCTCGGCCCTCTCGCCGACCAAAACTCTCGAGGACACCCAAACCCTAGAGAGAAAACGATGTTGCAGGTCTCCTACATACCCCCTCCCGCCGCGCTCCTACCCGACAAATTAACTCTCTCGAGGCCACCCAAATTTATCAAGTTAAAAGAGCGTTATCGTCGAGGCCACCCCAAACCCTTGAAGCTTTGTGTCGAGGCGACCCCAAACCCTAGAGAAGCAGCGTCGAGACCACTAACATGATTCCTTATTGTGATTAGCTAGCTAGTTCTACGCTTGCCAAGATGTACCATGTTTGAATAATAATTGACATGTTGTCAATATTTGCGTAAACTATGGAGCACCCCGAGACGAATAAGCGAAGCGATGTTGGGGAAATAATCGCAAATGGAAGTGATGATGTTGCGTCATTTCTCATCGACACCGCTGGTCGATGGATGAAGAAGAGGGCTATGATTATGATGGCTTCACCCATTAATGCGGTACAAGAGGAGGACTATGTTCATGATGGCTCCGGTGACACAATGGAGGTACAAGACGAAGGAGACCGTGCGAGCCGAAGTCACCGAACCGAGTCCGCCAGGTATATATATATATTAGTTAAGCCCGTGCTGACAAGTTAATTGATGCATCCATTGTTTTGGTATATGTACACATATTAAGTAATGTCGTCTTTCTTCCTTATAATTTCTAGCCCTCCGGATCGAGCACAACTTCGGTAAGGAGACGAGGCCCGAAGAAAAAGTTGAGCTCGGATGAAAAGTTTGAGATCATAGAAATCGCTACCGACGGCGAACCGATTGAACCCATCCGGACAAAGAAGGCATTTTACGCTCGGTCACGGGGTTCTTGTTAGGGACAGATCCCGATCAAGATCCAACAATGGTATAAGCCGCTAAGGATGAAGAGCTGAGGTGTCTTATGTCAATGATATGCGTAAAGAAGATCTTTGGAATGAGCTGGAGGCAAATTTCACCCTACCGCCAGAGGAGGATCCGGAGAAGCCAGTTATAGAGCAATTAATCAAGTCTTGTGCTCTTAAGAAGATGGCTGGCCTAATGAGGAGGTGGAGGAAAGAGCTGAACTAGTTTGTCAAGAAAAAAGAGACACCAGAATTCATCGGCAAATATGAGAAGATCAAAGATCATTGGCCCGCATTTGTGGCCCACAAGACATCAGAGAGTAAGAAGATGTCGGAGACAAACAAGAAAAATGCTGCGAAGAAGAAGCTTCACCATCGCACGGGGTCAGGTGGCTACCTCAAAGCCCTGCCTAAGTGGTCCAAGGCTGAGCATGATCTGCTTGAAAAAGGGATCGAACCGAGAGACAATGCGCTGGCTGCAGACCATTGCGGACTTGGTTCTTGGGCTGGCGGAACCTTGGACCTCATGAATAGGCGGTGTCAATGGACGGACGAGCAAAGCGCAAACACCGGTCAAGAAACTTCGACACTATATCGATGCAGCGCAGCGAGGGACGTTCCTTCCAAACAGGAGAAGGACGAGCTCACAATGGCCCTTGGGAATCCCGAGCACCCGGACGGACACGAGGCACGCCAGCTCCCTTCCGTGGAAGGTTGGTTTTCGACGCAGGGGTTACAAAACCCACGAGAGGAGGAAGAAACTGGAGCAGACCAAATGCAAAGCGCTGCTTGGAAGGGTAATGGGGCTAGAGGATCGAGAAGAGGAACGAGAAGCAGCAGATCGCAACAAACGACATGCCGAAGCTTCCCCCGAAGCTACCCCGCCATCTCAGCGGAGAAGCAGCGTTGCTTCCACAGAGCTGCTTTAGCCGGAGCATGTCTTGACGGCTCCTTCCAGCTATCTCGTGGATGGTATCACGGAGTCTCAAAATTGCCACATTATGGCGCGATGCATGAATTTGAAGGTCAAGGCGGCTGTTGGCCAAGTTTATCCTAGTGGGCCCGCACAACTTATCACCGCCACCGATTCCGAATGATTTGCTAAGGTGATGGTGGATGAAATAACGGAGGATTTGAGGACCTCGAGCTTGAGCACCCTCTTGGTGAAGGGAGACTAGGCTGGGTTCGCTCAAGACTCCATGCCTATGGCGGAAGGAGCTCATCGACCTTCGAGGCTGGATGCCTCCGCCTCCTCCTCCTCCTCCGTGAGTCAGGCACTCCGCCTCCTCCACCGCCTCCTCCTCCGCAAGTGACGATCAGGCACGCGTGGCGGCACTCCGCCTCCTCCACCGCCTCCTCCTCCAGCGAGTGAAGATCAGGGCACGCGTGGCGACACTCCGCCTCCTTCTCCGGCGCCTGGAGGCACTCCGCCTCCTCCTTCTCCACCTCGCCAGCAAGGGCGGAAGAGACCCGCCGCCGCCCCGGCTGCTTCGACGCGTCGTAGTCCTTCTCCTCCACCTCGTAAGCAAGCACGAAAGAAGATAGACGCGCAGCCGCCGCTCGCTGCGCTCCCGCCTAGCAAAGACAAGAAGAGAGAGGCAATACAGATACGGTCCACCTCTAAAGCCTCTAGAGAAGTTACCGTATGAGAGGACCGAGGAGGAAACCAATACGATCGTGCAGACCCACGTGAAGGAGTTCTTTGAAGGGGTGAAAGTAATGATACATCCACCTCCGAAGGATAAGGTCGATCCGGTGAAAGCAAAGCGCACTCTCGATGCCCCGAGGAAACCACCAAAGTCTCCGCCAAGAACAAACTATGAGCGACATTGAGCAGACATATCTCCAAGCCAAGCGGTGGGAACTCTGTCGGTGATAAAAGGTCAAAAGAACAATGAGCAAAGGGAAAAAAATTGCCCAGCTCGGCGAACAAGCACAACAATCGTGCCCCAGCTCAATGTGTCTAATCCTCCGGGACGGTGGCGGTTATGGCAATCTTGGAGATTACGCTCGACGATGCACTTCCCGATTTCATGGAGGTGGACTTATTCAGATCTGAGTACGGTAAGCCTCTCGTCAAAGATGAAAAGTCTCGACAACAATGATGTGAAGATTCCATAGTTGGTACATGAAAACCCGCAGAGAGTCCGAGGGGACGAACACTTTGTATCTGAAAATTAAAGAGGAGCACGACCTCGCTTCAAATGATCTGTTGTCTATTCCATTTGAGGAGTTCTTCGAGTTCTTCAATCAAAAGGCCCTCGATAAATTAATGGTCTTTTGCTACTGCTGTAAGTACTATTTCGTCATTAGTCAGATATATAGCTCGGCTCTTTCATTGCATATTTATAATTAATTATCCTCAATATATTATGCAGATTGAAGATCGTCGAGTGCAAAAAAATGAAATCTATGATATTGGGTTCATTAACACAAATATCATAGATGTTTTTCTGGTTAAAAAGCGCTACCAAGAGGCCGAGGACAACTTGCTACAATCATTGATCAAAAATCAAAACAAAGATACCATACGCTTTCCTTACCACGGCCCGTGAGTGTTCTTGTCGTGTGCATATTCGGTTTTCCTTATTACTCGAGCGAGGTTAATGTAATTGATGAGTTATGCATGCGTGCAGTACCACTATATTCTTTCGAGATTAAGCTTGAGCGTGGACTAGTAACCGCCTTAGACTCGAGACGGAAAGATCCCAAGACCTATGCGGACATGACCTGAAATGCTCGGCAAGTAAGTTCAATCGATCATTATCGCACCATATCGGCAACTTTTGTTCATTTCTGATATCTCAAGTAATAACAAATATTTTCTTTGTCTTGCAGGGTTTGGAAACAGTTCACCGCACAAGCTCCGGACTGCCAAGGAGCTGCGATATACATACCGAAAGTAAGTACTCATTGGCGCGCATCTCCGCTGATTCTATAGCTATACTTTCATCAATGCCATTTATATAATGCTTCATTATCAGTTTGATTGACCTCTATTTCTCGTAAAGTGCTTGTGGCAGGAGGAAGGAATGATTTACGTGGATACTACGTGTACAAGTTCATCCACAACGCGACTTTGAAAAACAAGCGGGCTACTCTAGAAGACAATATGAAGTGCGTAAGCAATAATATTCACAATTTCATTTTATTACACCATCATTTCTGTTGAGTTTCATTCATATATATGTATTAATTAACCCCTTCTTCAAATTAATTAGACGTGGCAGATGCGGATGAACTCCTAGAACCAGATCGCATGAAAGCAATTCAAGAGGAATTGGCGGGATTCTTTCTTGAACACGCCATCATAAAGCCGAGAATACCATGTGGAACTTCAATTCAAATGCTAGTGGTTTGTAATTAAGAGATCTTATATAGATTGTACATGTATGTAGCCAGTAAAACTTGTTGTTCGACCAATCTCTCGGAGAAGGAGAGGTCGATCGATCACTTCTCTCGGTATGCATGACGAACTTCAGATCAATGGTTCTCTCGATCACTTATGTATATATACTACGTAGTGTCGAGCAAGCACGGACATAAGAGAGGACACTTCTCTCTATTAATTAGCTAGCTAACACAATATACGAAACACCTAAATTAACCCCCAAAACCCCCCAACCCCCCTCCTTTCAAAAAAAAAACAAAACCCCAGCCACTGGAATGCAGACACGTGGATGCCTTTTGGTCCCGGTTGGAGCCACCAATTGGGACCAAAGGCCCCCTGACTGGGCTTGGCGCACAGGGCCACGTGGAGGCACATTGGTCCCGGTTCGTGTTTGAACCGGGACTAATGGGTTGAGGTGTTAGTAACGACCCATTAGTCCCGGTTCCCGAACCGGGACTAAAGGCCCTTACGAACCGGGACTGATTGGTGGTTTTCTACTAGTGCACCTCAAGGTCTACCACTAGTGGTTGAGAAATGCCTTCGTGGTCTTGTCACAAAGGGAGATAGGGTGAGACTTCGTGGCGTTGGTGTGCCTTCGTGGTAACATCCACTTCTCTAACTTTGACTAGGTTCCTTCCAAGGAAGTGAACATCGGCATACATCCTCGTCTCTCGGAGTTGCGGTTATCCTTAACTCTAACTCCCTACTTATGGTTACTTGTCACTTAGTCTTTACTTTCATTATATTGTGCTTGCTTACCATGCTACTTCTTGTAGTTGCTTATCTTGCTTAGGTCCCGTTTGTTTGGGCTTTTGCTTCTACTTTTGCAGCTTTTTCACTTCGGCCAAAAAGCCATAAAAGCTCATAAATAGGTGCTTTTGGAGCTTTTATGGCCTTTGGAGTCAAATATTGTTATATTGATTCATCAAAAGCCATAAAATCTCCAAAAGCACCTATATAGTAGTTTTATGGCTTTTTGGTTAAAGTGGAAAAGCTGCAAAAGCAGAAGCAAAAACCGAAACAAACAGGGCCTTAGAACTCTTGCAATTGTTAGGCTCACTTTCATATTCCGCATTATTGCCTAAAATTGCGAAGTAAGCGTTAAAATTTGTAATTCTACCTATTCACCTCCCCGCCCCACCACTAGGTCCATCTCGATCCTTTCAGCACCGGCTACACTGAACCCCCATCCAATTACATCCCCTAAGTCTTAAAAATAGGTGTTCTATCAGTAGAAAATGATTATTAGAACATGACAATATCGGTTGGAGTCTAGCACCACAAACTATTGGAATTAATCTAAATTGGCGCAACATCACAACAGACTATTGACTAGACAGGAAGGGGAAGGAAGGACAGGAGACCATACCTCGGATCTATAGGACGTCTTGTTGGGAGGGGATTTGTCACGCCTAATATGCGACCCTATCCTAAAGGAACTCGAAGGTCCCACCAAGGATAGAAGCGCATATTGGAGACGCTTTTGCAAGGTGGATATCATTACATCGTACCATTACATAATAGATTAGGGATACATACAAGAGGCATCCAATGCCACATGAATATAACAACATCATACACAAGAGCAACATCCGACTACGGATGACACACACACAGAAACTCAAACGACATCCACCCTGCTAGCCCAGGCTGCCGACCTGGAACCTATCCCCTAATCGAAGAAGAAGCGGAAGAAGAGCTCCAAACAAGCAAACATCGCTCTCGCGTCATGATCATGGCATAACCTGTACCTGCAACTATTGTTGTAGTAATCTGTGAGCCACGAGGACTCAGCAATCCCATTACCATGGGTATCAAGACTAGCAAAGCTTAATGGGTAAAGTGGTGAGGTTGCAGCAGCGGCTAAGCAAAGTATGGTGGCTAACTTACGCAAATAAGAGCGAGAAGAGAAGCAAACAGAACGGTCGAGAAGCTAGAAGTGATCAAGAAGTGATCCTAAAACTACTTACGCACAATCAGAACACAAAGACCGTGTTCACTTCCTGGACTCCGCCGAAAAGAGACCATCACGGCTACACACGCGGTTGATGCATTTTAATTGAGTCATGTGTTAAGTTCTCTACAATCGGATATTAACAAATTCCCATCTGCCACATAACCGCGGGCACGGCTCTCGAAAGTTTATACCCTGCAGGGATGTCCCAACTTAGCCCATCACAAGCTCTCACGGTCAATGAAGGATATTCCTTCTCCCAGGACGACTCGATCAGTCTCGGAATCCCGGTTACAAGACATTTCGACAATGGTAAAACAAGACCAGCAAAGCCACCCGATGTGCCGACAAATCCTGATAGGAGTCGCACGTATCTCGTTCTCAGGGCACATCGGATAAGTCAAGCTACGAGTAAAACTAGCCCTCAAGTTTCCCCGAGGTGGCCCCGCAGGTTGCTTGGTTCGGACCAACACTTGAAGGAGCACCGGGGGGGGGGTTAAATAAAATGACCCTCAGTTCCGAAACCCAAGGGAAAAAGGCTTAAGTAGGCAAATGGTAAAACCAAGGTTGGGCCTTGCTGGAGGAGTTTTATTCAAAGCAAATTGTCAAGGGGGTCCCATAAATCACCCAGCCGCGTAAGGAACGCAAAATCAAGGAACATAACACCGGTATGACGGAAACTAGGGCGGCAAGAGTGGAACAAAACACCGGGCATAAGGTCGAGCCTTCCACCCTTTACCAAGTACATAGATGCATTAATTAAATAAGAGATATTGTGATATCCCAACATAATCCTGTCCACCATGGAGCAATCTTCAACTTCACCTGCAACTAGCAACGCTATAAGAGGGGCTGAGCAAAGCGGTAACATAGCCAAACAACGATTTGCTAGGAAGGTGGGTTAAAGGCTTGACATGGCAATATGGGAGGCTTGAGGAACAAGTGATAGGTAGCGTAGCATAGCAATAGAACCAAGCAACTAGCATAGCAATGATAGTAGTGAGATCCAGGGTAGAGATCATCTTGCCTAAAATCCTGCTAGGAAGAAGAACGAGTCCATGAAGAAGATGACGCCACGAAGACGAACCAAGCGTAGACAAACGAATCCTCACGATCGCAATGAAACAGGAACTAACGAGAAGGGGCACAACCGGAAAGACGCAAATAACAAGGTAAACACACAACACATAGACATGGCATGATGCTCAACCAAGTATGATGCATGTCCGGTTTAATGAGGCATGGCGTGGCAAAGTGCAACAAATAATACTACAAGTTAAGTGGAGCTCAATATGCAACGAGTTGCATATTGACAAAACACCGCATAACTTATTTAATGTAATCTTGTTTAAGCTACCAAACAATATTAAATGTTGTTAAACATGACAAGAGGTGAAGCATAATTAAACTACCTATCTAGGCAAGTTTAGATGAGGCCGGAACAACAAACAACAATTCCGGAAAATCCCCATATGCAATATTCGAATTTGGTAATGTTCTGCCCTAAACCATATTCTAAGGTTGTTAAACAGGAAAATAAAGTGGACCACGTTATTCTATGCATTTTTCTGCCCCATTTACATATAAAGTTTATTTAAAATGGAGCTACGGTTATTTAGTTATGAAATAAATCATTTTAACATGCTATTTAAGCAAATTAAAGCAAACAGCAAGTTTAAACATTTTTAACATGGATGAAAGTTGCAAATTATGAAACTAGACAGAATTCTAAACATTTTTCATATATAAATTATTTACATATGATGCATGGTTAATTAGTTATTAGATGCATGAACAAAAGGGGGTTTTCTGTAAAACAGCAATCCTGTGGAAATTAGCTAAATTCGTAGCAACAGGAAAAAACATATCGGACCGAAACTAGAAGGCTGGGGGAGCTGCTCACATCCGGCCCTTGAGGCCTTTGGCCCTCGGAGGCTGGCAGGCTTAGCGCGGGAGCTGGGCCGCTGGAGCTGGCGAAGGAAAAGCGCTGCTCGGCCTCGGCGTCATCGTGGCCCACACGCGGGACGACGGAGTCAACGGGCACGGGCGAGCGTTCTCCTACTCGATTCTGAAGAACAGGAACAGCAGCAGGCACTAGCGATGCGGAAGATGACGCAAGGAGGCGTTCGAAGCAGAGGAGGCAGGGCGAGGGCGCACGGGAACTGGCCGGATCCGAGGCCATGACGGTGAAGCAGAGGAGATCGGGTACGGACGCGAACTTGACGGCGGCTAGGTAAAACGGCGACGAGGCGTGCGCTGGCGCGGTCAACGGGGCGTAGAGGTGGTCGCTGGTGGCGGGGCTCCTCCTATTGATGAACCAAGAAAGAGGGAGCGATGTGAGAGCGAGCGAGAGAGAGGAAAATGCGGGGAAGGAGGAAGAGAAGGGTGACAGAGCTCCGGCCAGGTCGCAGCGGTGGTCGACGGGCGTGCTGTAGCGGTGGATCGAACTGGTGCTCGGGCGGGCAGGGTCTCATGTCACGCCCAATATGCGATACTATCCTAAAGAGACCCGAAGGTCCCACCAAGGATAGAACCGCATATTGAAACGCTTTTGCAAGGTGGATATCATTACATCAACATTACATAATAGATGGGGATACATACAAAAGGCATAAAATGCCACACGAATACAAGAACATCATACATAAGAGCATCATCCGACTACGATTGAAACACAAACAGAAACTCAAACGACATCCACCCTGCTAGCCCAGGCTGCCGACCTGGAACCTATCCCCTGATCGAAGAAGAACTCCAAGACAAGCAAACATCGCTCTCGCGTCATGTTTATCGCATAAAATGTACCTGCAACTGTTGTTGTAGTAATCTGTGAGCCACGAGGACTCAACAATCCAATTACCATGGGTATCAAGACTAGCAAAACTTAATGGGAAAGGAAGGGGTAAAGTGGCGAGGTTGTTGCACCGACTAAGCATATATGGTGGCTAACATACGCAAATGAGAGCGAGAAGAGAAGCAAAGGAACGGTCGTGAAGCTAGCAATGATCAAGAGGTGATCCTGAATTCCTTCTTACGTCAAACATAACCCAAAACCGTGTTCACTTCCCGGACTCCGCCGAGAAGAGACCATCACGGCTACACACGCGGTTGATGCGTTTTAATTCGAATCTGGTGTCAAGTTATCTACAACCGGACATTAACAAATTCCCATCTGCCACATAACCGCAGGCACGGCTCTCGAAAGTTTATACCCTGCAGGGGTGTCCCAACTTAGCCCATCACAAGCTCTCACGGTCAATGAAGGATATTCCTTCTCCCAGGAAGACCCGATCAGTCTCGGAATCCAGGTTTACAAGCCATTTTGACAATGGTAAAACAAGACCAGCAAAGCCGCCCGATGTGTCGACAATCCCAATAGGAGTCGCATGTATCTCGTTCTCAGGACACACCGGATAAGCGAAGCGTACACGTACCAACGTAACCCATGTTGCCAAGGGATGGTCCCACACGGTGCTCTAGTTTGCACCAACACTTAGACAAGCATTGGCCTGGGGGGCTAAAATAAAGATGACCCTCGCGTTAATTACTCCCAAGGGAAAGGTATAGGTGGTAGGCAAATGGTAAAACCAATGTTGGGCCTTGCTGGAGGAGTTTTATTCAAGGCGAACTGTCAAGGGGGTCCCATAAATCACCCAACCACGTTAGGGACGCAAAATCCGGGAACATAATACCGATATGACGGAAACTAGGGCGGCAAGAGTGGAACAAAACACCAGGCATAAGGCCGAGCCTTCCACCCTTTACCAAGTATATAGATGCATTAATAATATAAGAGATATTGTGATATCCCAACATAATCCTGTCCACCATGGAGCAATCTTCAAATTCACCTGCAACTTACAACGCTATAAGAGGGGTTGAGCAAAGCGGTAACATAGCCAAGCAATGGTTTGCTAGGAAGGGTGAAAAAGGTTAGAGGTTCATGGAAATTTAGGAGGCTTGATAAGCAAGTGGTAGGTAACGCGGCAAAGCGATAGAACGAAGCAACTAGCATAGCAATGATAGTAGTGAGATCCAAGGTGACGGTCATCTTGCCAAATACCGCAAGGAAAAAGAACGAGTCCATGAAGAATACGAACGGATGAAGCCGAACCAAGCGTAGACGAACGAATCCTCACGGTCGCAACGAAAGAGGAACTATCGAGAAGAAGCACACAACATGGTAAACACACCACACATGAACAAGGCATGATGCTCAACCAAGTATGATGTATGACAAAGGCTATATGAGGCTACTCATGGCAAAAGATGATGCAAACAAGAACAACACATCAAAGCAAGTTTAAATGAGGCCGGAAACAACATATAACAATTCCGGAAAGTCCTCATATGCAAATTTAGAAATTGGTCCAGAACTGAATAAACCTTATGTTCAAGTTGTTAAACAGCAAGTTAAGATGCACGAGGATGATCTACACGAGATTCTAGTCAAGTTACATGTAAAGTTCATTTAATTCGGAGCTATGGCCTAGAAGATATGAGCAAAACAAGTTAAACAAGGCATTGATGCTAAATGCATCCAAACATCAAGCAAACACCTCAAAACAAGGATGCAACATGGTAATATGAAACTACATGCAATTCTAAGCAAGTTTCATATAGAGCACACTCAAAACGGCGCAACGGTTCAACACATACACTATACAAGATATGACAACAATCTGCGCAAAACAGCAATTTGGCATCTAGCAAGCATCAAAATAATATGCTACACACCTCAACATAAGAAACAAATGCATGGGCATGAATTACAGGTAAATCATGACAAAACATGAACACTGAGTTATCTCCAGAAAACACTATAACATGCTCAAAAGGACATGGCAAGATTGCAAATAATAACAGTTTCAGACTTAGCAAAAAATAACATCAGGTTGCAATGTTTAGAGCTATCAAACAACATGTTACAGGAACTTATCATGGAAAACAAAGGCATGGCATGCTAATACTGAAGACAAAGAACAAAACTCCCTTACTTAACATATTCCAAAGATCAACAGAAATATGGTAGCGTCCATGCAAACATGGTAAATGATATGACAGATTCAGACATGGCAGGAACAGCGATAAGTAGGCATGTTGGTGAGCTTGTACAACTCACCACAGAGCAATACATGGCATGAAATGGTGACCAACAGTAAGAATACATGTTTATGAAGCTAAGCATGTCAAGAGCAAGTTCATAGGGTGCATGTATCACTAGAAAAGCTCATGGCAAAACTGAACTTAATGTTAACAGGCTGATAGCAACATTATTTAGCAATTTGAGAGCAAGATTATAACAAGCTACATCAGCCTATAAATGCAACCAGAGGCATTTGTGGATAGAGCATGACAGTTATAACAAAACAACCTTAGTGAACATCTCCAGATTATGCATAGAATGACTTGTAGCAGCAGGTTTACTTAGCATCATGGTACAAAAGTTTCAGACTAGCAAAACAGCAACATCAAGTACCCTACTTCACGAGATCTATGCACTCACTAAAAGACTCACAAAAATAAATGGATTGCACCACTGTAAATATAGAATGATGTAGCTCAAAAGTCATGTAGACATCAAGCTCATAGGATGCACGCACAAAATGCAATAAAAAGACAAAACAACAAGTTCTGTTAACAGACAACAGTTAACATCATATAGCACTCTTGCAACGATGATAAGGGCATCAAGATGAACTCAAACAAGCATTGCACAATGTAATGAAATAAAGAGCATCTCATGATGAACATTTCTATATATCATACATGCAAAACGGTGCTTTGGCTGAAGAGATACGGCATGATGAACAGGGGCATAAAATGCAAGAAACTGGGGACTTAGAAGAATTTCGGGGTCAACCTCGTTTCAGATCTGGATCGGGCACGCAGACTGAGGCGGGGCCGAAGAAGAAGAGGACGTGGCCGGCGGGCTCGGGACGGCGCCGGCGGGGAGAGGAGCCCGGGGCGGAGGACGGGCGCCGGTGGGTCCGGATCCGGCGGCTCCCGGAGCTGCGGCGCGAGATCCGGTCGGGCAGGGCCAACGACAAGGTCGGAGGAGGCGGGGCGAGGTCGTGGCACGCGGCGGCAGGAGGCAGCGATGGCTAGCTGCGACGGGCGGCGGAGGGCGAGGTGCAAAGCGGCGCGGAGCTAGGCGGCGGTGGCGGCGGCGGGCAGCGGGCGGACGCGGCTCGGCCCGAGGGCGCGCGCGGCAAATCGTGGGACCCGCAGGCTGTGGGCAGCGAGGAGGAGAGAGAGGGCGCGCTGGTGACGTGGAGGGCACCGGTTGGCTGCGGCGGCGGGGAAGGTGACGTGGCGTGACGCCATTGGATGGAGGGGCGTGGCCGGCGGACATGTCCGGCGGCGCGAGGAGGAAGACTGCTAGGGTTTGGACCGAGAATTTCGGGGAAGTGGACATATTTATAGGTAGAGGGAGCTAGGAGAGTCCAAATGAGGTGCGGTTTTCGCCCACACGATCGTGATCAAACGACCAAGAGCATGGAGGGGGTTTGGATGGGCTCATGGGCTGTTATGAAGAGGTGTTGGGCTGCAACAAAATAGGCTTTTACGGTACCCCGGTTAACCGTTGGAGTATAAAACGGACACCAAATGGCACGAAACTTGACAGGCAATCTACCAGTGGTCTACCAAGGCCGCTTGGCAAATCTCAGTCCATTCCGAGAATGTTTAACACCCGCTTACAACAAGGGACAAGAGGGTAACGCCGGAGGACATAGGAGTGTCGGATTGCAAAACGGACAACGGGGAAATGCTCGGATGCAAGAGACGAACACGTATGCAATGCAATGTATATGATTACATGGCAAAATGCAACATGCAAGCAAATGACATGGCAACAACAACGAATAACTAGAGGACATCTGGCGCATCGAATCCGGGGTGTTACAACACTCCTCCACTAGCAAGAGATCTCGTTCCGAGATCGTAGGAACGAGACGGAAGAGAAAGAGGAAGAGGTGAAGTAAGAACGCAAGAGAAAAGGTGAACCAAGTCAAAAGAACTCGGTTAGAAAAAGAGGAACGATGAATATGATGAGAATGAAAAACTCAAGAAAAAGATAGATTCCGAAACCACTCCGGTTAGAACCAGATAGGAAAGGAATAAGAATGGAAGAATTTAGACGGCACTCCGGCTGAACAAGGAAAGAATAGAACATGAACTTGAGAAGATGGAATGACACTTGACGAGAGGAACAACACAATGCCTCCGGAAGAATTGAAATAGTGGAATGAAGAGAACAGAGAAGAAAAATGACAACTTCTTCAACGAATGAATTTGAAAAGCATCCTTGCGAATAAAAGATTGAACGAAGTTGTTGAGAAATCAACAACAAAGAATTTCTTGTTGTGGACTTATGGATAACATCTCAAAATTGTGAGGTGACAACCGACCACAAACGAAAAAGATTGAATAGCTGAGAAGAATGAAGAAATGCAAAACTCGACTTCAAAAGAATACGGAGAATTAATAGCACCTCGAAAAGCAAGAAGAATACTTGAGCTTCGCCTCCAAGGATCTTGATGAACACTTGCGGAATGAACTAAATCATGACAAACCACCATGAAGAACTCCAGTGACAAAAGGATGCTGAGATAGGATGAAGGATGAAAGAATAAGATTAAGCCTTGCGTTGATTTAGATGGAGGTTCCGACGAAATGGCCGAGGAAATTTGAACTCTAGAAAAGAAAAGATGAAAACACTTGGAACTAGAATTTATTCCTCATGAACAAACTCCGTAGGAAGGGTGTCGGTGTCAAAACCGGCGGATCTCGGGTAGGGGGTCCCGAACTGTGCGTCTAGGCGGGTGGTAACAGGAGACAAGGGACACGATGTTTTTACCCAGGTTCGGGCCCTCTCAATGGAGGTAAAACCCTACTCCTGCTTGATGATGTGGGTAGTACAAGAGTAGATCTACCACGAGATCAAGGAGGCTAAACCCTAGAAGCTAGCCTATGCTATGATTGTTGTAATGGTTGTTCGTCCTATGGACTAAAACCCTCCAGTTTATATAGACACCGGAGAGGGCTAGGGTTACACAGAGTCGGTTACAATGGTAGGAGATCTACATATCCGTATTGCCAAGCTTGCCTTCCACGCCAAGGAAAGTCCCATCCGGACACGGGACGAAGTCTTCAATCTTGTATCTTCATAGTCTTGGAGTCCGCCGATGATGATAGTCCGCTATCCGGACACCCCTAGTTCAGACTCCTCAAGAGTCCCTTTAACCAGGCTTCAATGACGACGAGTCCGGCAAGATATTGTCTTCGGCATTGCAAGGCGGGTTCTCCTCCAAATTCCATGTGCTTGCCGAATAGTGTCCGGCTTCCTTACAAATGTTGCGCTCCTTGGATTCCGCGCCCAATAATGGCCCTCTTCCACGTGTCGCATGAATGCGAAAGGCCAGAGTATTTTTATGTTTTACCCCTAGCTGCGCAAACAATCTGCCTATAAGAGAGGCAAGAATCCAGATCCAAATCACACCATCTTCCTTCTGCAAGTACTCATTGGAGCGCTTCTGACCAAGAATCCATTCCATCATGGACCGTCGACGCATCTCCTCCTCTCGCGCCCCCAGCCCTCAACCAGGATATTGGAGGAGATGTTCAGTTCCGCACAAAGAGCTGGTGACGCTCCAAGTGGAGGGATACCTTCCTCCGGCCTTTATGGTCCCGGTTCGAGCCGGGCTGGCCACCTATAAAGGTGGAAAGCAAGCGGAGGCCACCCCTAGTCCTTCCAAAGGAGAGTGGGTGTGCTTCGTCCATTATCTAATAAGGGGGCTCGGGTTTCCCATACATCCGTCTCTCCGGGGGCTTCTGGAGTTCTACGGACTCCAGTTTCATCACCTCACGCCTGCCTCTATTCTGCACATCGCGGGTTTCGTGGCTCTTTGCGAGATGTTCCAGGGCATCGAGCCCCATTTTGCGCTGTGGAAGAGACTATTTTGCCTTGTACCCCGTTCTCACAAGGGGTCAATATATCAAGTGGGCGGAGCCGAAATATGGCGCATCGCCGGGACCGGATATCTATCCGGAACCCCAAAGAAGGCGTCCGAAGACTGGCCTTCGGAATGGTTTTATGTAGAAGATGCTCCACTGCCGGACCTAGTTCGGGTCGGCCTCCCGGAGTTCAGCAAGGCTCCTCTGAAGAAACGCCTAAGTTGGCGCCCGCGGAGCCCTCAATAGGAGGAAGACAGGAGCGTCCATTATTTGATGGGCCGGATAAGGTTGCTGGCCCATTCCGGATTGACCATATTGGAGTCATGGCCACGTGCATTATGCGAGGGGTGCAGCCGCTCCAATATAGGGGCCACCCCATGTGGGATTTCAACGGGGAGAATGATGCCACCCGTCATGGCCGCAAGGGGCCGGGATCAGCCGCAGATCTGGTGAAGATTCTGTCCGGCCTGTACAAGGGGGAGAAGGAGGACTTCCTCCAGACGAGCCCATTGAATGGGTTCTCCATGAATAACCATCGGAGCTGGGTAAGTGGACGTCTATTTATCTGACCCGTGCTTTCAAAGTTAAGTACCTTACTTTATGGTTTTGACGCAGGAACTGCGCCGGGATGTGGGGAGCATACATAGTCCGGCTCCACAACCCGAGGATCCGGAAGATCCTTGATCCGCCTCCAAAGAGGATCCGCCATAAAGGTGGAGCTAATCGACGGGTGTTCCACCAACTCAACATGGACAATGCTCTAGTCGCCATTACGGCCGACTACCTCGCTTATCTCCCGCTTCCTGTAATTATGACCAAGTCCCGACACCATTATCTCGCCCTGCGCATTCCTCGACCACCGATATAATGGTGTCTCGCAGAGGTGCCTTCAAGGCGGAAGTCGAACCAGCGGCCGACCAACAAGGGTCATCCGCCCAAAGAAAGGAAGAGGGTGCGGTGCGAATCGAAACGTCGCCGCAACGGTATAGCTTGCGACCGTTATTTAGGGATAAGACTCCTAGGAGGTGTATTAATTCTCATGACTTTTCCAGGAGGAAGAGCGCTCGCCGGACTGTGCCCGGAGAGGTTGCCAACCAAGCCTCCGCCAGCCAGGCTCCACCACCTGGTCCGGAGGGGGAGGCGAGCACAAGGCGCGAGCCGGGTACTCCTCCAACGGAGGATGCCGACAGGCTGTCCACCACCAGGTCTAAGGTGGAGAGCGCCATGAATCATAGGTGCCGCCGGACAGTACTGCGTGACGCGTGTTTCTCCCCAGAGGCGTTGAATGCCTTTAAGGTGGGAGACGCGCACCTCCGTGCCGCTCAAGATGGTTTAACCAGGGCCACGGAGCAGTATGTAAAAGACATACGGGTAAGAGATTTTAATAGTTGTATATGCGAGTAGCCCCCGAGACTTAAAGTAGTTAAAGTAACTGATTTAAGGATCATTTGATATGCAGGATCTTATGGAGAAGAATACCCAATTGTCCCAGGAGTTACAAGAGTGCAAGGCCCAACTTGAGGCCGCACTAGCTGCCGCAGAAGGAGACACAGAGACCCCCTCTGGTAACACATTATTTCAAAAAGATAAGCGGTGTGCGGCGTGCGTATAAGTCTGACAATGATATTGCAGATGTTGTCGGACTTGATCCGGACAAGCAATAGCCATCGCGCCGGTGAAGGCTGGCGAGAGGGTGCTTACGAAGGTGCAGCAGGAGAGGAACAAACTCCAGGATGCCCACGCCCAGCTTGGAGAAGAGCTGAAAGGTGTTCGGGCCGAGCTGTCTGGCTCCGTAAAGGAGAATCAGCGGCTTCGTCGCGGCATCTATAGTAAGTGCTTGAGCGAACTCTTTTGAAAAGAAGAGTTTGGCGAGGAAGTCAATTGACAGAAATATGTCTGTAGGTGTGCTCACAGGTCTCCCTGCGGAGGAAATGCCCGGTTCAACGGGTGACCAACTTCCCGAGCTGGTGCAACTGCTCGAGCGTGTTCGGCAGGCGATGAGTGACGTCGTCCGGGCCTTATGGTCGTCCGTCTCGCTTCCCGAGGGCCTTAGAGAGCTTGCGGAGAAGCTTCAGGGAGCACGGCAGCGCTTCCGTTTATGGAAGATATCGGCCTGCCGTCAAGGTGCAAGGGAGGCCTGGGCCATGGTGAAGACGCGGTACAAGAAGGCGGACCCAAACCACATGGCCGAGGTCGGACCTGTGGGGCCCGATGGGAAGGAGATCCCTGTGAGCTTAGTGTACGCCAAGTAGAGTTGGCCGCTAAGTATTCTAACGGATCTATAAATTAGACAGCCTGTTAGACGAGATTGAGGAGGAGTACAGTCAGTCGATTTGACGATGTATTTAAAATGACATGTAAAATGCCTTCTAGCCGGATTGTAAATCGTTTGTCTTTGCCAACCTTTTCGCTTCAACCTCGGGACCCTAGAGTCCGGCGTGTCCGAATACCCTCTCGCTATGAAAAACCGGGCATGCATGGAGACCAAAGTAGGGGTCATTAGTGCTTTATCGCATAAGTGCCCAACTAGTTATGTTATATTACATGGTTAGTAAGAAACATCTTCCAGGGAGAATAGTTCCGTTAAGGGTTCCTTTCCCTGGGAGGCATGCCCTAAAGTGCATGTCCGGACTGCAAAAAGAGCAGGAAAGCATCCGGGGACAGATAAATAAATATGTAAAAAATCATCTTTCAAGTCACCGACCGAATATTCCCTTAAGAACGCTAGCTTTCGGCTTCACCCAGTCTGAGGTACACATCCGGCTGACCCGGCAGTAGCAATCGTAGAGGTGCTCCCTTTACCTCCTAGCCGAACAATTGGGACCGTAGGGGTAAGCACAGGAGCCACGCAACCCAGCTTGGCCAAAACTTAAGTCATATCGATGCATATAATGGTGAATAAAAGGTACATGCAGAAGTTTGACACATGTGTTGGGCATAAAGCCCGTATAAGTAAGCTTCTGTTAAAGAAGCCCCCAGGTATAATGAGTGCGGGTAGCACATCAAGTGTGTGTGAACAATGTGCAAATAGTCCCTCAAGGGCTTTTATGAAAAAGGTGGGAGAAAAGAGAGAAACAAAAGACAGCTGAAGTGTAAAAATGTTGACGGAGGAAGGAGACGAACTCTGAGTCCGGCACTAGGCGTAGAATCTTCGGAGGCGGGCTGCGTTCCATGGGTTCGGCTCGAGTCGGTTGTCCGATGCATTTCCCAGACGGTATGCTCCGCCGGTCAGGACTTGATCGATGATGAAGGGACCTTCCCATTTGGGCTTGAGTTTGTCCTTTTCTTGTCCGCAGCGAGAACTAGTTCGCCAACATTGTAAATTTTATCCCGCATTTCTCGCTTTGATATCTTCGAGCCTGCTGCCGATAGAATGCGGAACGAGCCTTTGCCACGTCGCGTTCCTCCTCTAATGCGCCCAAGCTGTCCCGCCGATCCAACTCGGCTTCTCTTTCTTCGCATATGCGCACTCGAGGTGAGTCATGAATTATGTCGCAGGCAAACCGCCTCTGCGCCAGATACCATAAAAATGGCGTGAACCCGTAGTACGGTTTGGCGTGGTCCGCAGCCCCCAGAGTACGGAGTCGAGCTCCTCTACCCAGTGCGTGTTAGATTCCGTAAGGGACCACACTAATCTGGGTTTGATGTCACTCATGATTAGACCATTGGCTCGTTCAACTTGACCGTTGGTTTGAGGGTGATAGACTGAAGCGTAGTCGAGCTTAGTGCCCATATTTTTGCACCAGAGTTTAACCTCGTCGGTCGTGAAGTTCGTGCTATTATCAGTGATGATGCTGTGGGGGACACCGTAACGGTGTACTACCCAAGATATGAAGTTTATCACAGGTCCTGATTCGGCCATTTTAACTGGCTTGGCCTCTATCCATTTGGTGAATTTGTCTACCATGACCAATAGGTATTTTTGCTTGTGGGTTCCCCCTTTAAGGGGTCCAACCATGTCAAGCCCCCAGACCGCAAACGGCCAGGTGATGGGTATAGTTTTGAGGGCGGTGGGTGGCATGTGGCTCGATTAGCAAAGAGTCGACAACCGACGATCGTTGGACTAAGTCCCGAGATCCGCCCGGCCGTCGGCCAATAAAATCCTGTACAGAAGGCCTTACCTACAAGGGCCCGAGCTGCAGCGTGGTGTCCGCCTAGTCCCGCGTGAATTTCAGCCAGAAGATTTCGCCCTTCCTCTTCGGAGATACACCTTTGAAGGACTCCGGTTGTGCTTTTCTTATAAAGTTCCCCCTCATGGACCTTGTAGGCTTTAGATCGCCGAACTATGCAGCGGGCCTCGTTTTGGTCTTCGGGGAGTTCCTGCCTAATTAAGTAGGCTAGGAATGGTTCCGTCCACGGGGCAATGACTGCCATTATTTCATGGGCGGAAGGTGTTATGTCATTGGCTGAGCCATCGGTTGTGTCAGAATGTTCGGTGTTGGGCGGTGCGGTTGGTTCCGGATTGTTATTTCCGGACTCCTCTTCCCATACAACGGATGGCTTAAAGAGCCACTCCAGGAAGATGTTTGGAGGGACGGCGTCGCGCTTATACCGCGCGCGCTAACACGCCGCCCCCGGTTATTATCCGGGCTACATGGTGGAATTCGAGTCCTTCGAACCGAGCTGACAGTTTTAAGACAGCATTACGGTAGGCTGCCATTTTCGGATCTTTGGCATCGAAGTCTCCGTTTACTTGTGATATTGTGAGGTTTGAATCCCCGCGTACCTCGAGGTGTTGAATGCCCATGGAGATTGCCATCCGGAGACCGTGTAGAAGGGCCTCGTATTTGGCTGCATTGTTGGAGTCTGTGTACATTATTTGAAGTATGTATTGGACTGTGTCTCCGGTTGGGGACGTCAAAACGACGCCAGCCCCCAAGCCGGCCAACATTTTAGAGCCGTCGAAATGCATGATCCAATTGGAGTATGCGCCATATTCTTTAGGGAGTTCGGCTTCGGTCCATTCAGCGACGAAGTCAGCCAGGACTTGCGACTTTATAGCTCGCTGTGGTTTGTAGGTTATGTCAAATGGTAAGAGCTCAATGGCCCATTTTGCGATCCTGCCCATCGCGTCGCGGTTGTTTATGATGTCATTGAGGGGTACTTCGGAGGCCACTGTTATCGAACACTCTTGAAATGTGTCGCAGCTTCCGGGATGCCATGAACACCGCGTATGCTATCTTTTGATAATGCGGGTACCGGGACTTGCAGGGAGTTAAGACAGTGGATACGTAGTACACTGGTTTTTGAAGAGGGAATTTATGCCCTTCTGTTTCTCGTTCGACGACGAGTACCGCGCTTACAACTTGATGTGTTGCCGCGATATATAACAACATTGGTTCGCCCAGGTTAGGCGCGGCCAGGACCGGATTTGTTGCCAATATGGCCTTTATTTCTTCGAGTCCGGCAGTGGCAGCATCCGTCCACTCAAAGTGTTCGGTGCGCTTGAGGAGGCGATAGAGGGGCAGTGCCTTTTCTCCCAAACGGGAGATGAAGCGGCTTAGAGCCGCCACGCATCCAGTCAATTTTTGTATTTGTTTGAGGTCTTTTGGAATATCCAGCTGTGACAGAGCTCGGATCTTGGCTGGGTTTGCTTCAATTCCTCTACCGGATACAATGAAGCCCAGGAGCTTTCCGGCTGGTACGTTGAAAAGGCATTTTTCCGGGTTCAGCTTAATGTCATATGCTCGGAGGTTGTCGAATGTGAGCCTCAAATCGTCTACTAGAGTTTCGACGTGTTTGGTTTTGACGACCACGTCGTCTACGTATGCCTCTACTATTTTGCCGATCTGGGTAGCCAGACATGTTTGGATCATGCGCTGATATGTTGCGCCGGCGTTTTTGAGTCCGAAGGGCATCGTGTTGAAGCAGAATGGTCCATATGGAGTAATGAATACCGTTGCGGCTTGGTCCGCCTCCGCCATCTTGATTTGATGGTAGCCGGAGTATGCGTCAAGGAAGCACAATGAATCGTGCCCTGCAGTAGCATCAATTATTTGGTCGATGCGGGGAAGGGGGAAAGGATCCTTTGGGCAAGCCTTGTTGAGGTCTTTAAAATCGACACATAGGCGCCAGGATTTGTCCTTCTTTGGTACCATTACCAGGTTTGCTAGCCAGTCCGGATGTTTGATGTCTCTGATGAATCCGGCTTCCAATAGTTTGGCTAGCTCCTCTCCCATTGCCTGTCTTTTGGGTTCGGAAAATCGCCGAAGAGCCTGTTTGATCGGCTTGAACTTTTAGGATGTTTAGGCTGTGTTTCGCTAATCGTGGGATTCTGGCATATCCGAAGGGTGCCAGCAAAGATGTCACAATTTTCCGGCGAATTCTCGAAGTCTTGGCGTCTATCGTGGTTCAACTGCGTGCTCGATGGAGGCCGTCTTTGTTGGGTCCATTGGATGGACCTGGAATTTGACTATTTCGTCCGCTGGTTTAAAAGAGGTGGACTTGGATCTCTTATCGAGTATCACATCATCCCTATTCACCGTAGAGCGCAGTGCAGTGAGTTCCTCCGCCGCTAGGGCTTCGGATAGTGCCTCTAGGGCTAATGCGGCTGTCTTGTTTTTGGCGCGGAGTGCTATGTCCATATCACTGGCAAGGGTGATGTTTCCATTGGGCCCGGGCATTTTAAGCTTCATGTACCCGTAATGGGGTATGGCTTGGAAAATTGTGAATGCCTCTCGTCCTAATAAAGCGTGATATCTGCTGCTGAACGGGGCCACTTGCAACGTGACCTCCTCGGACCTGTAATTGTCCGGCGAGCCGAACACCACATCAAGTGTGATTTTTCCTGTGCAGTGTGCTTTCCGGCTAGGGATTATCCCTCTAAAGGTTGTGCTGCTTCGCTTAATACGGCTCCAGTCTATTTCCATTTTTCGAAGGGTTTCCTCGTAGATGAGGTTTAATCCGCTGCCGCCGTCCATGAGCACTTTCGTAAGACGAAAGCCGTCCACTATTGGGCTGAGGACCAATGCGGCTGGTGCTCGGGCAGTTCGGAATTTAGGTTCGTCGCTGGCGTTGAAGGTGATAGCCGTGTCGCTCCATGGATTTGTTGTTGCTACTTGGTAGACTTCGGCGAGGCTGCGGATCGTTCGTTTTCGCATATTATTTGATGTGAAAGTCTCGAAGACTGTTGATACCGTACTGGTACTGTTGGAGTGGTTCTCCGGGGCTAGAAGCTCTTCGCCACTTTTGGCCACCTGCCGCAGTATCCAACATGCTCGAAGGCTATGTGTTGGAGTGGCGCCTCAGATCGTGAATTTTACAGGGTCCGCTGAGCCATCCCTCCAGTACGGTTCTTTGCCCTTTATGGGGTTTTTGCTTTTTGGTTTTTGTACCGGGTGCCTGAGCATGATGCACCCTTTTGTTTCGGACTAGGGTTGTATTCGGAGCCGAATTGTCCCAAAACTTAGTTTCAGTTTTCCGAAAACTCTCCATCGCACAGTACTTTCGTACTATGGACGCCAGGTCGGCGAAGCGTGTGATTTCACGACGACTTATGGCGTTCAAGATTCCTTGTCCGTGCGATTCATCGCAGAAAATCAAAATTGCGTTTTCCTCACGGCAGTTTTTATCCTGTCCATAACCAGGAGGAATCGCCCAAGAATGATGTAATCGCTTCAAAGTGGGCTCTTGCCGGATTTGAGATAGATCGCATATGTTTGGGTGGGTGGGCGGAATTGAGTCCGGAACCCTGCCCATCTTGAGGCTCAAAGGCCAAAAATTTCCGAATTTGGAAGCTTGGATTGCTGGACGTTGTCCAACGAGTCTGGTCCGATGCCTGACTTTAGGTTCAGTGCTTGATCGACGTCCGTCCCTCCACGGGAATCCGGCATGGAGGGTTCGGGAGTCCGGACATAACTAGTTTTCAATACAGAAGGAGAGTCGCCGCATTGTTCCTCTACCACCGCAACGTGGTGGGTAACCTGGGGAGAGTTAATCTCTCTCAGATCGGTTTTAAGCCCAATCTGATTGTAATCTGTAGTGACTCCCAGGGCGGCGACGCGATCCAAGGCTCGTTTACGGACGAGAGCTCTATTGGATCCAGCTGCTCGGCGAATTCCGAGTTGACGTGAAGATTGATTTTGATGACCTGAGAGGTCATCGTCGAAGCGGTGGCCGAACAGGCGGTCATGAGAAAACCACCTAGCCGGATAGTTTGGTCGGCGGCCAAGGCTCCTTTGGTGATGATACCGTCTTTAAAGACAGGAAGAGGCATCCTTCCTGATCGCGACAGCACAGAGGAACTCTCAATGAAAGCACCAATGTCGGTGTCAAAACCGGCGGATCTCGGTAGGGGGTCCCGAATCTGTGCGCCTAGGCGGATGGTAACAGGAGACAAGGGACACGATGTTTTACCTGGTTGGGCCCTCTCGATGGAGGTAAAACCCTACTCCTGCTTGATTAATATTGATGATGTGGGTAGTACAAGAGTAGATCTACCACGAGATCAAGGAGGCTAAACCCTAGAAGCTACCCTATGGTATGATTGTTGTAATGGTTGTTCGTCCTACGGACTAAAACCCTCCGGTTTATATAGACACCGGAGAGGGCTAGGGTTATACAGAGTCGGTTACAATGGTAGGAGATCTACATATCCGTATTGCCAAGCTTGCCTTCCACGCCAAGGAAAGTCCCATCCGGACACAGGACGAAGTCTTCAATCTTGTATCTTCATAGTCTTGGAGTCCGGCCGATGATGATAGTCCGGCTATCCGGACACCCCCTAGTCCAGGACTCCCTCAAAGGGATTAATCACTTTGAGGAAATAAGAATAAGATTTATTGTATGCTTATCCTTCATCAAATTAAATTGATGACAAGCAGTGGATTTTGCATACTACTTATTCTTGTTGAAAAAGATTAAGGGGGGGGGGTATAGCACAAAACTTGAGAAAGTCTTCATGAACCACCGGTAGGATTCGAAAGAACGAATGGATTAAAATGATAATCAAAGAAAAAGAATCTGAAAGAACCACCGTTAGAATTCGGAAATGACTGATGAAAGAGGATGAATCACCGAAAAGAATTAGAAGGACCAATATGCTAGAGGGGATTTAGATACATGAGAACGAAGAGATAACAAGCTGATTCAAGAATACTTGATAGATGCGCCGGGGTAAATATAGAACGATAGCTGGAATGATGGCCTCCGGTGAAACGAAATGGAAAAACAACTCCTGACATACTCCGGATGGGTAAAAAAATATCTAACAAATGGAATAATTCGCGAGGATAATATGAAGCTAGAACCATGAATCTTCGAGAGAATGGGCAAGATTTAGAGGAAAAACTCTTCTTCGGTCTTCAAATGACGACGAGAAACACCACCAAAATTGTTAAGGCACTCCGGCGAACAAAAAGCGAAGAGGTTGAGGCAACAATGAAAAATGATTTGAAATTGATCTTGGAAAAGATCTGACTGATGAAATCCATTCTTACGTCACACTTGAAAAGAATTGAGAATAACTCCGGGGGAATTAGAAGAGTCAGGTAAGATCCTGGGAAAAGACCTGTGGGTTAGGGCCCACTAAAGAGAAAAACACCGTTGGAAAGGATTGTTGAAGAGATAGATGATGCACCGGAATGATTGAAATATTTAAATGAGGTGACAACCTCGAATTAATTAGAACACAGACGAATCTCCTGAGATGTCTTGAACACTCCGGAAGGATAAACTGGCGAGAGGCGAACGAGCAGGGAAAACACTTGAGCTACGGAAAAGAATATGATCAACCCAAAAAAACTTGAATTGAATCCACCTGAAAGAGACTAAGAATGTTAAACGAGACGAGAATTCACCAGTTGAAACAATTGAGGGAAGACTGAAGAGGCTCCACACGAATGGAATCGATGTTCGAAATAGACACAGGCTCTGGGAAGAAGAGGGTGGGAGGGCGGGAAAACAAAGGCAAGTTGGAAGGGGAAACCAACGGATATCTTGAAGAGAAAACACCAGTTGAAAGAAAGCAAAGGCTTCACACGAGTAGGATGGATACTCGATTACGGACTCTGACTCCAAGAAGAAAAAGGGGTGGGCGGGTAGGAAAAAGAACAACTGAGGATTGAACTTGGAAAAGATGAAGAGGCTCAAGTCAACTTGACGAGAAATGCACCGGATGAAAAGAGCTGAGAACCAACAATCGGAAAACTAACCGCGTGATCCTGAAGAAAATTCAAAACTAACCGCGTGATCCTGAAGAACCAACAAAGGGAAGAGAAGTAATTCAAAACACCTACGTCAAGATTCCTCACCAGAGCGACGAAGGGATTGAGGAGTAAAAAGAATTCCTACTCTCCGATATAATTAGACTCCGAAAAGTTTTTTTCTAGACTCGACAGCGGCCAAGCTACACGATCAAACAAGGGGGGGCTCCTATGGTCGGTCGAGGCTCTGATACTAACTTGTCATGCCCAATATGCGATACTATCCTAAAGAGACTCGAAGGTCCCACCAACAATAGAACCGCATATTGAAACGCTTTTGCAAGGTGGATATCATTACATCACATTACATAATAGATGGGGATACATACAAAAGGCATACAATGTCATAGGAATACAACAACATCATACATAAGAGCATCATCCGACTACGGATGAAACACAAACAGAAACTCAAACGACATCCACCCTGCTAGCCCAGGCTGCCGACCTGGAACCTATCCCCTGATCGAAGAAGAAGCAGAAGAAGAACTCCAAAACAAGAAAACGTCGCTCTCGTGTCATGATCATTGCATAACCTGTACCTGCAACTGTTGTTGTTGTAATCTATGAGCCACGAGGACTCAGCAATCCCATTACCATGGGTATCAAGACTAGCAAAACTTAATGGGAAAGGAAGGGGTAAAGTGGTGAGGTTGCATCAGCGACTAAGCATATATGGTGGCTAACATACGCAAATGAGAGCGAGAAGAGAAGCAAAGGAACAGTCGTGAAGCTAGCAATGATCTAGTGGTGATCCTGAACTCCTACTTACATCAAACATAACCCAAAACCGTGTTCACTTCCCGGACTCCGCCGAGAAGAGACCATCACGGCTACACACGCGGTTGATGCGTTTTAATTCGAATCTGGTGTCAAGTTATCTACAACCGGATATTAACGAATTCCCATCTGCCACATAACCGCGGGCATGGCTCTCGAAATTTTATACCCTGCAGGGGTGTCCCAACTTAGCCCATCACAAGCTCTCACTATCAATGAAGGATATTCCTTCTCCTAGGAAGACCCGATCAGTCTTGGAATCCCGGTTTACAAGACATTTCAACAATGGTAAAACAAGACCAGCAAAGCTGCCCGATGTGTCGACAATCCCGATAGGAGTCGCACGTATCTCGTTCTCAGGACATACCAGATAAGCGAAGCATATAGGTATCGACGTAATCCAAGTTGCCAAGGGATGGTCCCGCACGGTGCTCTAGTTTGGACCAACAATTAGACAAGCATTGGCTCGGGGGGCAAAAATAAAGATTACCCTCGGGTTAATTACTCCCAAGGGAAAGGTATAGGTGGTAGGCAAATGGTAAAACCAATGTTGGGCCTTGCTGGAGGAGTTTTATTCAAGGCGAACTGTCAAGGGGGTCCCATAAATCACCCAACCGCATTAGGGACGCAAAATCCGGGAACATAATACCAATATGACGGAAACTAGGGCGGCAAGACTGGAACAAAACACCAGGCATAAGGCCGAGCCGTCCACCCTTTACCAAGTATATAGATGCGTTAATAACATAAGAGATATTGTGATATCCCAACATAATCCTGTCCACCATGGAGCAATCTTCAACTTCACCTGCAACTAATAACGCTATAAGAGGGGCTGAGCAAAGCGGTAACATAGCCAAGCAACGGTTTGCTAGGAAGGGTGAAAAAGGTTAGAGGTTTATGGAAATTTGGGAGGCTTGATAAGCAAGTGGTAGGTAACGCAGCAAAGCGATAGAACGAAGCAACTAGCATAGCAATGATAGTAGTGAGATCCAAGGTGACGGTCATCTTGCCTGAAATCCCGCAAGGAAGAAGAATGAGTCCATGAAGAAGACGAACGGATGCAGCCGAACCAAGCGCATACGAACGAATCCTCACGATCGCAATGACACAGGAACTATCGAGAAGAAGCACACAACATGGTAAACACACCACACATGAACAAGGCATGATGCTCAACCAAGTATGATGTATGACAAAGGCTATATGAGGCTACTCATGGCAAAAGATTATGCAAACAAGAACAACACATCAAAGCAAGTTTAAATGAGGCCGGAAACAACATATAACAATTCCGGTAAGTCCTCATATGCAAATTTAGAAATTGGTCCAGAACTGGATAAACCTTATGTACAAGTTGTTAAACTGCAAGCTAAGATGCACCAAGATGATCTACACGAGATTCTAGTCAAGTTACATATAAAGTTCATTTAATTCGGAGCTACGGCCTAGAAGATGTGAGCAAAACAAGTTAAACAAGGCATTGATGCTAAATGCATCCAAACATCAACCAAACACCTCAAAACAAGGATGAAACATGGTAATATGAAACTACATGCAATTCTAAGCAAGTTTCATATAGAGCACACTCAAAACGTAGCAACGGTTCAACACATACACTCTATACAAGATATGACAACAATCTGCCCAAAACAGCAACTAGGCATCTAGCAAGCATCAAAACAATATGCTACAGCACCTCAACATTAGAAACAAAGGCATGGACATGAATTAAAGGTAAAGCATGACAAAACATGAACAATGAGCTATCTCCAGAAAACACTATAACATGCTCAAAAGGACATGGCAAGACTGCAAATAATAACAGTTTCAGACTTAGCAAAAAATAACATCAGGTTGCAATGTTTAGAGCTATCAAACAACATGTTACAAGAACTTATCATGGAAAACAAAGAAATGGCATGCTAATACTAAAGACAAAGAACAAAACTCCCTTACTGAACTTATTCCAAAGATCAACAGAAAATATGGTAGCATCCATGCAAACATGGCAAATGATATGACAGATTCAGACATGGCAGGAACAACGATAAGTAGGCATGTTGGTGAGCTTGTACAACTCACCACAGAGCAACACAAGGTATTACAAGGTGACAAACAGTAAGAAGACATGTTTATGAAGCTAAGCATGGCAAAGGCAAGTTCATAGGGTGCATGGATCACTAGCAAAGCTCATGGAAAAACTGAATTTAATGTTAACAGGCTGATAGCAACATTATTTAGCAATTTGAGAGCAAGATTATAACAAGCTACAGCAGGCTATAAATGCAACCAGGGGCTTGGATGGATATAGAATGACATGTATAACAAAACATCCTTAGTGAATATCTCCAGATTATGCATTGAATATCTTGTAGCAGCAGGTTTACATAGCATCATGGTATAACAGTTTCAGACTAGCAAAATAGCAACAGCATGTACCCTAATTCACGAGCTCGATGCATTCACTACAAGACTTACAAAAATACATGGATTGCACCACTGTAAAGATGGCATGATGTAGCTCAAAACTCATGTAGACATCAAGCTCATAAGATGAACGCACAAAATGCAATGAAAAAGACAAAACAGCAAGTTCTGTTAACAGACAACAGTTAACATCATATAGCACTCTTGCAATGATGGTAAGGGCATCAAGATGAACTCAAAAAAGTATGGCACAATGCAATGAAATGGAGAGCATCTCATGATGAGCATTTCTATGTATCATACATGCCATACGGAGCTACGGCTGAAGAGACACGGCATGATGAACAGGGGCATAAAATGCAAGAAACTGGGAACTTAGAAGAATTTCGGGGTCAACCTCGTTTCAGATCTGGATCGGGCACGCAGACCGAGGCGGGGCCGGAGAAGAAGAGGACGCGCCGGCGGGCTCGGGACGGCGCCGCGGGAGAGGAGCACGGGCGGCGGACGGGCGCCGGGGCCGGATCCGCGGCTCCTAGAGCATGCGCGCGAGATCCGGGTGGGCGGGGCGTGACGAGGTCGGAGGAGGCGGGCGAGGTCGTGGCACGCGGTGGCGGGAGGCACTGTGAACTGCGGCAGCGGGCGGCGAGCGATGGCTGGCCGTGATGGGCGGCGGAGGGCGAGGCGCGGCGGCGCGGAGCTAGGCGGCGGCGGACGCGCTCGGGCCCGGGCGTGAGCGGGCGGCCATGGGCCGCATGAGGCGCGGCGTGAGAGGAGAGAGGCCACGCGCTGGTGACGTGGAGGGCGCCGGTTGGCTGCAGCGGCGGGGAAGGTGACGTGGCGCGACGCCATTGGATGGAGGGACGTGGCTGGCGGACATGTCCGGCACGGATGGACGTGTGCGCGAGGAGGAAGATTGCTAGGGTTTGGACCGAGAATTTCGGGGAAGTGGACATATTTATAGGTAGAGGGAGCTGGGAGAGTCCAAATGAGGTGCGGTTTTCGCCCACACGATCGTAATCGAACGACCGAGAGCATGGAGGGGGTTTGGATGGGCTCATGAGATGTTATGAAGGGGTGTTGGGCTGCAACAAAAGAGGCTTTTACCGTACCCCGGTTAACCGTTGGAGTATCAAACGGACTCCAAATGGCACGAAACTTGACAGACGGTCTACCGGTGGTGTACCAAGCCGCTTGGCAAATCTCAGTCCATTCCGAGAATGTTTAACACCTGCTCACAACAAGAGACAATAGGGGAACGCCGGAGGACATAGGAGTGTCGGATTGCAAAACGGACAACGGGGAAAATGCTTGGATGCAAGAGACGAACACATATGCAATGCAATGCATATGATGACATGGAAAAATGCAACACGCAAGCAAATGACATGGCAACAACGACGAATAACTGGAGGACATCTGGCGCATCGAATCCGGGGCGTTACATCTCAGGTGCTCGCGATTGCAGGGCCGAAGGACGACGGGGTTGAGGCGACCAAGAGGAGGCACGGGGACGGAGAGGTTGCGACGGCGCCTGGTTGGAGGGAGTGGTTGGGCGGCGGCGCAAATCGAGGGAGGTGGTCGGAGCTACGGGGTGGAGGCCGAGAGGAATTTTGGACCGGGGCGCGGCGTGGTTGGTTGGGCACGGAGAGCAAGGGGAACGTGGCAGCGGATCTGGGTGATGGGATGGAGAGCAGTGGCGGCAATGCACGGGAATCAAGGGAGGTTGTCCCCAGTTGCTAGGGTTTGGACCGACTATATATAGCAGTGGGATTAGGGTAGGGGCATTTGGTCCCTCCGATCTTAATCGGACGGTTCCGGATAAATAGGCTAGGGAGTCCAAATAAGAAAACGGAGATGTTTTATAGATGTTAGGGGATGATCTAGACCCATTGATAACGACAGAGCGGGTTGGGTTTGGGACAACTTTCGGACGCGCGCGAGGGGTCTGAGAGAGACTCCGGTTTAGGCAAGAGGGAAAGCGGAGAATAACGTTGGTCTCGGAACAGTCAACAAAAGCAAGGAGGGACGCGACAACTATGAGGGGATGCAAGTTTTTGAAAACATGATGGCAACGGAGTGCCGATGCAATGCAAAAGATGACATGAAGGATGCAAGAAACAAACGAAACACATGACAACAACGAAAAACATGGAAGGCGTCTGAAGCGTCGGTCTCGGGGCGTCACAACACTTCACCACTACAAGAGGATCTCGTCCCGAGATCTTAGGAACAGGACAGAAGAGAAAGAGGAAGAGGTGAAATAAGACCACAAGAAAGAAGATGAACAAGTCGAGGGAACTCGGGTAGAAAAGAGGAACGGCGAATATGAAAAGAATCAAAATCTCATGGAAACAAGATAGACTCTAAAACCACTCCGGTTAGAACAAGATAGAAAAGGAATGAATAAAAGAATTTGGGCAGCACTCCGACTGAAAATGGAAGAAATAGAACATGAACTTCACCCAATGGGATGATACTTGACGAGATGAACAATGCAATGCCTCCGGAAGAATTGAAAGAATGGAATGGAAAGAACTTAGAAGGAAGCATTGAACGGAGTTGTTGAGAAAATCAACAACGAAAGGATAAGCTTGTTGTGGACTTATCAAAACAACTCAAAACTTGAGGTGAAATTATACCACAACCAAATGTCTGAATAGCTGAGAATAACGAAGAAATGCAAAACTCCACTTCAAAGAACACGGAGAATTATTTGCACCTTGAGATGTAAGAAGAAAGATACTTTAACTCCTCCAACAAGATCTTGATGAACTCTTGAAGAATGAATTAAATCATGAAGAACCACCATGAAGAACTCCGGTGAAAAAAGGATGACGAGATAGAATGAAGGATGAAAGAATAATATTAGAGCCTTGCGTTGATTTAGATGGAGGTTCCGACGAAATAGCCGAGGAAATTTGAACTCCAGAAAAGAATAGATGAAAACACTTGGAACTAGAATTTATTCATCAAGAACAAACTCCGAAGGAAGGGATTAATCACTTTGAGGAAATAAGAATAAGATTTATTGTATGCTTATCCTTCATCAAATTAAATTGATGACAAGCAATGGATTTTGCATACAACTTATTCTTCTTGAAAAGGATTGAGAAGTGACATATCGCAAACTTGAGAAGGTCTTCATGAACCACCGGTAGGATTGGAAAGAATGAATGAATTAATATGATGTCAAAGGATAAGGAATCTGAAGGAACCACCGTAAGAATTGGAAAGAAAGAATGGATTAAAATGATAATCAAGGGAAAAGAATCTTGAACAAACCACCGTAGGAATTCAAAAATGACTGATGAAAGAGAATGAATCACCGGGGATAATTAGAAGAACAAATATGCTTGAGGTGATTTAGATACAAGGGAACGGGAAGAACTCAAGCTGATTAAAGAACATTTGAACGAAGCGCCGGGATAAATAGAGAACGATAACTGGAATGATGGCCTCTGTTGAAAAGAAATGGAAAAACAACTCCTGACATACTCCGGATGGCTAAGAAAAGAATATCTAACAAATGGAATAATTCGAGACGGTAGCAAAACTAGAACCGCGAGTCTTTGAGAGAACGGGCAAGATTTAGAGGAAAACTCTTCTTCGGTCTTCAAATGACCACGGGAAACACCACCAAAATTACCGAGATACTCCGGGAGAATGAAAAAGAGGAAGGGTTGAACCAAAGATGAAAAGAATTTGAAAGCAATCTTGGAGATGGCATCTGACTGATGAAATTCATTCTTACGTCAAACTCGAAAAGAATTAGGGCTCCGGGATAATTAGAAGAGTCAGGTAAGACACTGGGAAAAGACCTATGGGTTAGGGCCCACTAAAAGAAAACACTGTTGGAAAGGATTATTGAAGAGATAGATGATGCACCGGAACACTTAAAATATTTGAATGAGGTGACAACCTCGAATTAATTGGAACACATACGAATCTCCTGAGATGTTGAAAGTGCAACTATCACTAGGTGGTTTTGGTAATTCATAACAACATATAGCTCACTGAGCTAATGCTATTCCAAGACTATTATTTCAGGAAAGCTCAATGAATGGCATGGCATGGATGATGAAAGTGGATCCCTCAAAATACTAAGGACAAAGGATTGGCTCAAGCTCAAAAGCTCAAGACTCTTCATTTTATATTTTAGTGATCCAAGATCACATTGAGTCTATAGGAAAAGCCAATACTATCAAGGAGGGATGAGGTGTTGCTTAATGAGCCTCTTGCTTCATGTGCTTTGTGATATGCTCCAAAACCCTCAACTACTTTCCCACAACCACAAATGACCTAAACCTAAAGCCAAAATCGGTCACACCGATTCTTCCTATCCGGCCCACCGATTCCAAAAGTCATAGCCACTGCCACAAACCCTAAGCAAATCGGTCTTACTGATAGGGATCTCGGCCTCACCGAGATGGGATTGTAATCTCTCTGTTTCCCTTCGTAACGTTTCGGTCTAACCAAAGTGAGCGATCGGTCCCACCGAGATTGCAATGTAAACTCTGTGTTTCCTTTTTGTAACATTTCGGTCTCACCGAAAAGAGCAGATCGGTCCCACCGAGTTTACCTGACCAACTCTCTGGAATGCTTATTACCAAATGGTTTCACCGAGTTTGTGTAATCGGTCTTACCGAGATTACGTTATGCCCTAACCCTAACCAAATCGGTCTCACCGAGATGCATGTCAGTCCCACCGAAAATCACTAACGGTCACTAGGTTTACTAAATCGGTCCGACCGAGTCTTTTGAATCGGCTCCACCGAGTTTGGTAAATTGTGTATAACGGTTAGATTTTGTGTGGAGGTTATATATACCCCTCCACCTCCTCTTCATTCGTGGAGAGAGCCATCAGAACGAACCTACACTTCCAACTTACCATTTCTGAGAGAGAACCACCTACTCATGTGTTGAGGCCAAGATATTCCATTCCTACCATATGAATCTTGATCTCTAGCGTTCCCCATGTTGCTTTCCACTCAAATCTTCTTTCCACCAGATCCAAAACCTATGAGAGAGAGTTGAGTGTTGGGGAGACTATCATTTGAAGCACAAGAGCAAGGAGTTCATCATCAACGCACCATTTTTTACTTCTTGGAGAGTGGTGTCTCCTAGATTAGCTAGGTGTCCCGTGGGACCCTCCTACAAGATTGTGGAGTTGAACCAAGGAGTTTGTAAGGGCAAGGAGATCGCCTACTTCGTGAAGATCTACCGCTAGTGAGGCAAGTCCTTCGTGGGCGACGGCCATGGTGGGATACACAAGGTTGATTCTTCGTGGACCCTTCGTGGGTGGAGCCCTCTGTGGACTCGTGCAACTGTTACCCTTCGTGGGTTGAAGTCTTCATCAACGTGGATGTACGATAGCACCACCTATCGGAACCACGCCAAAAACATCTGTGTCTCCAATTGCGTTTGAATCCTCCAAACCCTTCCATTTACTTTCTTGCAAGTTGCATGCTTTAATTTCCGCTGCCTATATACTCTTTGCATGCTTGCTTGAATAGTGTGATGATTGCTTGACTTGTCCTAAAGTAGCTAAAATCTGCCAAACTCTAAAATTGGGAAAAGGTTAATTTTTTATTGGTCAAGTAGTCTAATCACCCCCTCTAGACATACTTCAAGGTCCTACAAGTGGTATCAGAGCTTTGGTCTCCATTTGCTTTGATTTCCATAGCTTTTGGTGGTCATAGCCTTGGTTTCACAACCTAGGAGAGTATGGCGTCTAGCGAGGAAATTATCACCGAGAGGTCCTTACTTTGATGGTACTAATTTTGCTAGTTGGAAGCATAAGATGAAAATGCATATTCTTGGACATAACCCGCCGTTTGGGCAATTATTTGTATTGGCTTGCGAGGTGAATTCTTTGATGGGAGAGAACCAAACCGTGAAGCTAATGCGGAAGAATTGAAGATGCTGCAATACAACGCTCAAGCTTGTGATATCATCTTCAACGGATTGTGCCCCGAAGAATTCAACAAAATCAGCCGTCTTGAGAATGCAAAGGAAATTTTGGATACTTTGATTGATATGCATGAAGGTACCGAATCCGTCAAGGAATCCAAGTTGGTTGTGCTCCAAAGTCAGCTTGACAAGTTCAAAATGAAGGATGTTGAAGGTGTCGCTGAAATGTACTCTAGGCTTGCTCTTATCACAAATGAGATTGCCGGCTTAGGGAGTGAAGAGATGCCCGACAAATTCATCATCAAGAAGATCCTAAGAGCATTGGATGAAAAGTATGATACCATGTTCACATTGATCCAAATGATGCCAAACTACAAAGATCTCAAGCCAACGGAAGTCATTGGAAGAATTGTTGCTCATGAGATGTCACTCAAGGATAAGGAGGAACTTCACAACAAGTTAAGTGGTGCTTACAAAGCCTCAAGTGAAGCCCCCACATCATCAAGTGAGAAACAAACCTTCAATGAAGAATTGAGCTTAATGGTGAAGAACTTCAACAAATTCTACAAAAGTAGAACCAAAGAAAGAAGCTCCAAGTCAAGGTCTTACAATGACAAAAGATCTTCTAGTCGAGAGCGCAATTGCTACAATTTTGGGTGACCCGGACAGTATTCCAATGAGTGTATGACACCCTACAAAAGAAGAGAAGATTCTCCAAGAAGAAGAAGCAAAAGAGAAGAATCACCACCAAGAGAGAGGAGGAGTAGAGATGATCGTTATGAACGAAGACCCTCACGGAGAAGCAAGGATTCGGAAAGGAAGGACAAGCCATCAAGGAGCTACACAAAACGAAGACATCAAGCTCATTTTGGTGAATGGGTTTCTGGCTCCGACTCCGACAATCACTCCGAGAGAAGCTATCACTCCGACTCCGAATATACTCAATATGAGGTGTTGCCGGTCTAGCACTTGTGTCAACCAACTCCTGCAACATATTTGATTCACCAAATGAAGGTGTTGGAAGATGCTTCATGGCCAAAGGTCCAAAGGTAACACATCCTGAGTATGTTGATTTCAATAGTGATGAAGATGACTTGCTTGTGGATGATGATTTACTTGTTGAAAACTCTAGTGATGAATACTATGATGAAACGTCAATTAATCATGCTAATCAAGATGAAACGAATGACAATGATAAGGAGAAGATTGAGATTCTAACTAAAGAACTAAACACTCTTAAGTTGGCTCATGAAACTATCTTCGAAGATCATCGAGAACTTTTAAGGGCTCATGAGAAGTTACGCTTTGAAAAGCTCAATCTTGAGCAAGAGCATGAGTTCTTAAAAGCAATCAATGATGATCTCCGCAAGAAAAGTTCTTCTTACATTGCCAAGCGTTTACTCTTATCAACTTACATGCCTCAAGTCAAGTCTAGTAACAAGTACAAGAAAGATACTTCCTCTACTAGTAACAATAATAATGTCAAATCCAATATTGTTGCTTCTAGTATTTCTCTTGATTTCACTAATGATTCTCTTAGCCAAGTTACACTTGAGCAAGAAAATAACTTATTGAAGGGAATTATAGAGAAAGGTGTTTACAAGAGCCTTGCCGGGAGTAAGCAATTCAAGGAAATTGTACGCAAGCAAGGAAGGCACCGGAAGAATCAAGGTGTTGGTTTTGAACGCAAGTTCAATACCAATGGAGTTGAGTGGGAAGAAGATCAATACCCCAAGACGAAGTTTGTTCCTCAACAAGAGAAGTATGATCCTACTTCCTTCAAGGGAACACAAGCTCAAGATGATCTTCCACCACAAGACCACAAGAACAAAGGCAAGGACAAGCTTCAAGAAGAGATTGATGCATTTGAAGAAGCACCTAAAGCCTCGTTCAAGTGGGTCCCCAAGACTACGTGAAGTTCTACTTCATCAAGTACAACTAAAACTCCAAGGATTCCCATCAAGATGATGTGGATCCCGAAGAACAAGAACTAGAGAGTTCTTGAGGGTGACTCCGCCAACATTCTTCACTCATATCATTATGGCAAGAACAAGTGCAATCAACTTCCACATCTTGCACTGGTTCAAGGAGTCACAAACCCTCATGTTGGTAAGGCAAGGGACAAGGTAAACTAATGATTTCATGGACATCATCTTGTGTGTGCATCACTCTATGTCTATGGATATTCTTGTTTGTTCCTTGTGGGACTAACCCATGTAGGTAAGTTGAAAGTGCAACTCACTCCAAAGGATTGCTCCAAATGATCTACATCAACATTGAGCATTCACATCTTCAACACCTACATGAAGTCATCATCGACAAAACCCAAGGTTAGTTCATCCCTCTAAGGGGGGATCTCACATCTAGGGGGAGCTTAACTCTAAGAATTGAGTCAAAGCAACTCTAATGGTGTGAACACATCAATGCATTATGTAAAAGTGGTAACCCCACTTGAGCTTAAACGATGAGTATGACCTATGATCAAATGTTCTCATTTGACTCCTAAGTCAATATACTCATATATAGATGACCTAGTCATCGCCAATTGTTTGATAGATGCTAGAATTGGTTGTGCATGCTTTTCCACATATTTCATTTGCCATTTTATTGTGTGAGCATGTTGATGCATATTTTATTCATTCAAGGACATCCACTTGTTGTTTTGATTGTTTGGGTTCTTTTCTTTTTGCCAAGTGGATGGACAAGAATGCCTAAGAACCTTCTTTAGCTATCTATGCTTTTCTCGTCTCAAACTCTATTCATGCTACATCACAAAATTTGATCAAGTCAGATTTGAACCACTCTATGTGAGGAGCACTCGGAGTCCCCGATTCGTCATAGACTTAAACTTCCAAAACCTCTTTGTGACTCTCGGTCTGACCAATTCCTCCATTTCGGTCCTACCGAGATCACTAAGTTGATCTGAGTTTTCAATCTCGGTGCAACCGATTTGAACTTTTTGGTCTCACCAATTTGCTGTAACTGTACACAGTTATGCATCTCGGTGCCACAGAGTTGTTCCACTCGGTTACACCGACAGGGTCGGGCTATATATAGTCACGGGCAAAAATTTTGGAAATTTCTCCGAAACCCTTCGCCCGTGCAATAACTCGCTCTGCCATAGGAGGTCTCCGGATCGTCTCCTCGTCGCCAGCAGCCTCCTGTCGCTGGTCTCCGCCACCGTCAACGGATTTCACCACCGCCGTTGTCGCCATAGAGAGTCCACCCCCAAGTTAGGGTATGGACTCGATCTTTGTGCTATCCACGTCTGATTCCTAGCACATTGTACTCTTATTGAATCTTGCCATGATTGAGACACTTCTATCCAGCCAAAGTAGTCTGTAGATTAGATTAGATTCAAATTTTTAGGGTTAGGTTTCCGCCGAAACCATCTCGGACCCACCGAGTTGAAAAACTCGGTCTCACCGATTTGGCTTATGCCATTGCACTAGTGACTCTCGGTCTGACCGAGAATTACTAATCGGTGCGACCGATTTGAGGATTCTGTGAAACCCTAGCAGTCTCGGTGCCACCGAACTGTGACTCGGTCCAACCGAGATCATCAGTTTAGGTTCCAAAACTGCTTCGCTATCACCGAGGTTGAAAATCGGTTGATCCAAAATGCTTTCTGTGGAAAACTAAAACTGAATTTTTGAATCATTCTTTTGCAAAAATCTCTGCATTTTGTGATGCTCATCCATTCTATCTCATCTATAACTCTTCACAGGGTCAGCAGTCAGCTTTGTGCAGCATGTCAGACCAGAGTGACAGCCAAAACAGGTCTGAAGAGCAGATTGACATGAGCAAGGGCACTAGTCCCTCAAGCTCTACAGATGAAGGGAGCAGAAGCACTCCTAGCAACCTGCCTAATGCTGCTACTAGGCAAAGGAGGAAGAGAACTTCAGACTCAGAGGATGAGGACTATAAAGCAGAAGAAGATGAGGCTACTTCCAAGAAAGTAGTGCTCAAGAAGGAATATGGCTCTGCACATAGCACTAAGCCTGGACTGAAGAATAAAGTGCCTGCCAAGAGGACACCAATGCCAAAGGCCAGAAAGTCCACTCAAGTGCCAGCTCAGACTGAACCCAAAGAGGCACCTGAGAAGAAAGTCACTTCTTCCAAACCCAAGAAAGTTCCTACTGGAGAGACAATGATGTTCACAATTGAATCAGAGGATGATGGTGCTCAGGACAAGAAAAAGAAGAGATCAAGAACCACAACTGCCAAGGTCCTTGGAAAGCCCTCTATGAGAAGAGATTCTGAAGAAGAGGAAGAGGTTGCTGCACCAGCACCTAAGGCACCTAAGCTTATGCGTGATGCAATCAGATCAGGGGCTGCAACATCCAAGCCCAAGGAAGCACCCAAAGCTGCCTCCAAGGCCAAGCAAGTTCCAAAGAGGAATACTAGGAGTATTCCAGCTGCTGAGAAGAACAAGGCCCTAGTGCGAAATGTTGCTGAAGAAGAAGATGAAGAAGGTCAAGTCCTAAGGAAGCTCAAGCCCAAGATATCAGACCACAATGATGCCCATCCTGTGGCTGAGGACATGAGGATCAGGAAGGATTCAGGGCTGAGACTGTGGGGGATGGAAGATCCATATGCATCAATGAGAAGAACTGCTGTTGACTACATGTTCCATACAAAGGAACATCAGGACTTTTATGAAACAATTCTGTTGGATAAGAAGCCCATAGTTTGTGACATGAGGTGGGTCGATTGGACCTACATCAAGGACAATTAAGAGCACTATCCTGGAGTGCAAGACATCTTTGTTGCTTGTGGAGTTGCTGATTTTGTTGGACAAAAGTTCACCCACTAGAATGATGAACTATCATGCAATTCTACTCCACAGCACACTTTTACCCAGATGGAAGAATTGTTTGGATGTCTGAAGGTACAAGGTACCAATCCACTGTTGAAGAATGGGCAAGTCTGATAAATGCCCCAAATGGAAAATGAGGATGACCTGGATATCTATGCAAAGAAGAAGATGGATCACAATTCCATGGCTCACATGTACAAGGAAATCCCAGACAAGGCAGTAGAGACTCACAAGTTTGGATCAGTTCATTTTCTACTGTCAGGGCTGCCAACCATTAATTGGATTCTGAGGCATACTTTGTTGCCCAAGTCTGGTGACCATAACATGATCAGAGGGCATGCCATCAAAATGTTGCATGTGTTTGATGTGCCACAAAAGTTCAAAGTCATGAGCCTGATGATTGAAACCATTAAGAGGACTGTAGCAGATCAGAAGAGGAGCTGTGGATATGCCCCTCAGATTCAGGAATTGATCAACTCAAAGATGGGCATAGGGAAATATCAGTTGGATAAGGAACACTTTCCACTTTATCCAGACTTTGAGGACAATGAGGTTGTCATGAATGAGAATGATCCACAATTAGTTCAAGCTCAAGAGAAGAAGGAGAGGGCAAAGAAGGAGAAGGCTGCCAGGATGCCAACTCAAGAGGAGGCATCTGAATATTTCTTGAAGAACAAGCAGGAGAAGCTTGGTTACTTGATAGCATCTACACTGAGGATTGAGAAGGGACTGGCCACCCTCACTTAGAATCAGGAGAGCCTGGAGAATCATGGAACTCAAATTCCATGACCTTGATGTCAAAATGGCGAGATTGATCGGTTGTAGAAGCAGCTGCAGGAGGACATGCAGGAGAGGCAGGGCAAGACTACAACCAATGTGTTTGCCAGAGTGCCCAGAGCCCAGAGGTTAGTTGTAGTGCCAGTGATAGACACTAGAGCAACAACTTCAGCACCAGCTACTGCCCCTTGAGTTCCAGTGCAACCAGCTCCAGCATCCACTCCAGCACCCTCTACTTCAACTGAAGCCTTCGTTCTCGGAGTTATCAGGACACCACCACCAGAAGATCAAGCCTGAGAGTCGATCTAGCACTATGCATTTTCTATGAACTTTTTGGTAACTTGTTGCCAAAGGGGGAGAAAAATGTATAGATCATAGCCTTCGAGAGAGAGAGTGTTGCTTTTGTTCTCTCTTGCTTTATTTGGTGGTTTTAAAACTTGTTTGCTTTTGATCGTTTGAGATACTATGCTTGTGATACATTGATGATCATGTGTTTGATCATAAGCTACACTTATGCATGTTTGATGATATTATCCTGCCTATCTTATGTGATCATTCACTTTGCTTGGTGATGAGTGCATGTATTCAATGTTTATTATTCTGAGCGCTCCACCAGGATGTATGTGACATGGAAGAGTAACCCATGAGCCTAATTCATTGTGCATTTGCAGTCCAAAGCAAATTTTAAACTATGCACAAATTTAGGGGGAGCTCTTGCTTATCACATACTTCTCAAAGCGACGATGTTATTCAATCTTATTATCATTTATCGAAGCTTTGATCTATATGTTGTCATCAATTACCAAAAAGGGGGAGATTGAAAGTGCAATTATCCCTAGGTGGTTTTGGTAATTCATAACAACATATAGCTCATTGAGCTAATGCTATTCCAAGACTATTATTTCAGGAAAGCTCAATGAATGGCATGGCATGGATGATGAAAGTGGATCCCTCAAAATACTAAGGACAAAGGATTGGCTCAAGCTCAAAAGCTCAAGACTCTTCATTTTATATTTTAGTGATCCAAGATCACATTGAGTCTATAGGAAAAGCCAATACTATCAAGGAGGGATGAGGTGTTGCTTAATGAGCCTCTTGCTTCATGTGCTTTTTGATATGCTCCAAAACCCTCAACTACTTTCCCACATCCACAAATGACCTAAACCTAAAGCCAAAATCGGTCACACCGATTCTTCCTATCCGGCGCCACCGATTCCAAAAGTCATAGCCACTGCCACAAACCCTAAGCAAACCGGTCTTACCGATAGGGATCTCGGTCTCACCGAGATGGGATTGTAATCTCTCTGTTTCCCTTTGTAACGTTTCGGTCTAACCGAAGTGAGCGATCGGTCCCACCGAGATTGCAATGTAAACTCTCTGTTTCCTTTTTGTAACATTTCGGTCTCACCGAAAAGAGCAAATCGGTCCCATCGAGTTTACCTGACCAGCTCTCTGGAATGCTTATTACCAAATCGGTTTCACCGAGTGTGTGTAATCGGTCTTACCGAGATTACGTTATGCCCTAACCCTAACCAAATCGGTCTCACCGAGATGCATGTCAGTCCCACCGAAAATCACTAACGGTCACTAGGTTTACTAAATCGGTCCGACTGAGTCTTTTCAATCGGACCCACCGAGTTTGGTAAATTGTGTGTAATGGTTAGATTTTGTGTGGAGGCTATATATACCCCTCCACCTCCTCTTCATTCGTGGAGAGAGCCATCAGAATGAACCTACACTTCCAACTTACCATTTCTGAGAGAGAACCACCTACTCATGTGTTGAGGCCAAGATATTCCATTCCTACCATATGAATCTTGATCTCTAGCCTTCCCCAAGTTGCTTTCCACTCAAATCTTCTTTCCACTAGATCCAAAACCTATGAGAGAGAGTTGAGTGTTGGGGAGACTATCATTTGAAGCACAAGAGCAATGAGTTCATCATCAACACACCATTTGTTACTTCTTGGACAGTGGTGTCTCCTAGATTGGCTAGGTGTCACTTGGGAGCCTCCGACAAGATTGTGGAGTTGAACCAAGGAGTTTGTAAGGGCAAGGAGATCGCCTACTTCGTGAAGATCTACCGCTAGTGAGGCAAGTCCTTCGTGGGCGACGGCCATGGTGGGATAGACAAGGTTGATTCTTCGTGGACCCTTCATAGGTGGAGCCCTCCGTGGACTCGCGCAACCGTTACCCTTCGTGGGTTGAAGTCTCCATCAACGTGGATGTACGATAGCACCACCTATCGGAACCACGCCAAAAACATCCATGTCTCCAATTGCGTTTGAATCCTCCAAACCCTTCCCTTTACTTTCTTGCAAGTTGCATGCTTTAATTTCCGCTGCCTATATACTCTTTGCATGCTTGCTTGAATAGTGTGATGATTGCTTGACTTGTCCTAAAGTAGCTAAAATCTGCCAAACTCTAAAATTGGGAAAGGTTAAGTTTTTATTGGTCAAGTAGTCTAATCACCCCCCCCTCTAGACATACTTCAAGGTCCTACAGATGTCTTCCGAACTCCGGAATGATTGAATGGCGAGAGGCAAACGAGCAAGGAGAACACTTGATCCAGGGAAAAGAATGTGATCAACCCGAAAAAACTTGAATTGAGTCCACCGGAGAATAAAAGAGATGAAGAATGTCGAACAAAACGAGAATTCACCGGTTGAAACTATTGATGAAAGACTGAAGAGGCTCCGCACGAATGAAATTGATGCTCGAAACAGACTCAGGCTCCGGGAAGAAGAGGGTGGGAGGGCGGGAAAACAAAGGCAACTTGGAAGGGGGAAAACCGATGAATAACTTGAAGAGTTGAAATAATTGAGAAAGAATGCAGAGACTTTGCACGAGTAGGATGGATACTCGATTATAGACTCCAGCTCTAAGATGAAGAGGGGCGGGTGGGAAAAACAAGGACAACTTCGGACAGGGAAACAACATCGATTGAAAAGAGCTGAGGATTGATCTCCCAAAAGACAAAGAGGTTTGATTTGACTTGACGAGAAATGCACCGAATAAAAGAGATGAGAACCAACGACCGGAAAACCAACTGCGTGATCCTAAAGAAAAAATTTGAAGGGGAAGAGGAGTAACTCAAAACACCTATGTCAAGATTCCTCACCAGAGCTACGAAGGGGCTGAGGAGTAAAAAAATTCCTACTCTCCGATATAACTAGACTCCGAAAAGTTTTCTTCTAGACTCGACAACGACCAAACTACACGATCAATCAAGGGGGTTCCTATGGTCGGTCGAGGCTCTGATACCAACTTGTCATGCCCAATATGCGAGGAACTCGAAGGTCCCACCAAGGATAGAAGCGCATATTGGAGATGCTTTTGCAAGGTGGATATCATTACATCGTACCATTACATAATAGATTGGGGATACATACAAGAGGCATCCAATGCCACATCAATACAACAACATCATACACAAGAGCAACATCCGACTACGGATGACACACAAACAAAAACTCAAACAACATCCACCCTGCTAGCCCAGGCTGCCGACCTGGAACCTATCCCCTGATCGAAGAAGAAGCAGAAGAAGAACTCCAAAACAAGCAAACATCACTCTCGCGTCATGATCATCGCATAACCTGTACCTGCAACTGTTGTTGTAGTAATCTGTGAGCCACGAGGACTCAGCAAACCCATTACCATGGGTATCAAGACCAGCAAAGCTTAATGGGTAAAGTGGTGAGGTTGCAGTAGCGGCTAAGCAATGTATGGTGGCTAACTTACGCAAATAAGAGCGAGAAGAGAAGCAAACGGAACGGTCGAGAAGCTAGAAGTGATCAAGAAGTGATCCTGAAACTACTTATGCACAATCATAACACAAAGACCGTGTTCACTTCCCGGACACCGCCTAAAAGAGACCATCACGGCTACACACGCGGTTGATACATTTTGATTGAGTCAAGTGTCAAGTTCTCTACAACCGGATATTAATAAATTCCCATCTGCCACATAATCACGGGCACGGCTCTCGAAAGTTTATACCCTGCAGGGGTGTCCCAACTTAGCCCATCATAAGCTCTCACGGTCAACGAAGGATATTTCTTCTCCCAGGAAGACCCGATCAGTCTCGGAATCCCGGTTACAAGACATTTCGACAATGGTAAAATAAGACCAGTAAAGCCGCCCAATGTGCCGACAAATCCCGATAGGAGTCGCACGTATCTCGTTCTCAGGGCACACCAGATAAGTCAAGCTACGAGTAAAACCAGCCCTCAAGTTTCCCCGAGGTGGCCTCGCAAGTTGGTCGGTTCGGACAAACACTCGAAGGAGCACTGGCCCGGGGGAGTTAAATAAAGATGACCCTCAGGCTCCGGAAACCCAAGGGAAAAAGGCTTAGGTAGGCAAATGGTAAAACCAAGGTTGGACCTTTCTGGAGGAGTTTTATTCAAAGCGAACTGTCAAGGGGGTCCCATAAATCACCCAACCGCATGAGGAACGCAAAATCAAGGAACATAAAACTGGTATGACGGAAACTAGGGCGACAAGAGTGGAAAAAAATACCGGGCATAAGGCCGAGCCTTCCACCCTTTACCAAGTATATAGATGCATTAATTAAATAAGAGATATTGTGATATCCCAACATAATCCTATCCACCATGGAGCAATCTTCAACTTCACCTGCAACTAACAACGCTATAAGAGGGGCTGAGCAAAGCGCTAATATAGCCAAACAACGGTTTGCTAGGAAGGTGGGTTAGAGGCTTGACATGGCAATATAGGAGGCTTGAAGAACAAGTGAAAGGTAGCGCAACATAGTGATAGAACGAAGCAACTAGCATAGCAATGATAGTAGTGAGATCCAGGGTAGCGGTCATCTTGCCTGAAATCCCGCTTGGAAGAAGAACGAGTCCATGAAGAAGATGAAGCCACGAAGACGAACCAAGCGTAGATGAACGAATCCTCACGATCGCAACGAAACAGAAACTAACGAGAAGGGGCACAGCCGGAAAGAAGCAAACAACAAGGTAAACACACAACACATAGACATGGCATGATCCTCAACCAAGTATGATGCATGTCCGGTTTAATGAGGCATGGCGTGGCAAAGTGCAACAAACAATACTACAAGTTAAGTGGAGCTCAATATGCAACGAGTTGCATATTGACAAAACACCGCATAACTTATTTAGTTTAATCTTGTTTAAGCTACCAAACAATATTAAATGTTGTTAAACATGGCAAGAGGTGAAGCATAATTAAACTACCTATTTTGGCAAGTTTAAATGAGGCCGGAACAACAAACAACAATTCCGGAAAATCCCCATATGCAATATTTGAATTTGGTACTGTTCTGCCCTAAACCATATTTTAATGTTGTTAAACAGGAAAATAAAGTGGACCATGTTATTCTATGCATTTTTCTGCCCCATTTACATATAAAGTTTATTTAAAATGGAGCTACGGTTATTTAGTTATGAAATAAATCATTTTAACATGCTATTTAAGCAAATTAAAGCAAACAGCAAGTTTAAACATTTGTAACATGGATGATTGCAAATTATGAAACTAGATAGAATTCTAAACATTTTTCATATATGAATTATTTACATATGATGCATGGTTAATTAGTTATTAGATGCATGAACAAAAGGGGGTTTTCTGTAAAACAACAATCCTGTGGAAATTAGCTAAATTCGCAGACACAGGAAAAAACATATCGGACCGAAACTGGAAGGCTGGGGGAGCTGCTCACATCGGGCCCTTGAGGCCTTTGGCCCGCGGAGGCTGGCAGGCTTGGCGCGGGAGCTGGGCCGCAGGAGCTGGCGAAAGAAAAGCGCTGCTGCGCCTCGGCGTCATCGTGGCCCACGCGCGGGACGACGGAGTCAACGGGCACGGGCGAGCATTCTCCTGCTCGATTCTGAAGAACAGGAACAGCAGCAGGTGCTAGCGATGTGGAAGACGACGCAAGGAGGCATTCGAAGCAGAGGAGGCAAGGCGAGGGCGCACGGTGTTGGGGATATTACCACTAGGTGTAAACCGGCCAGCTTGGGCCGAGTTAACTCCATTAGTGGTACAAGCAGAGAAAGGCCCAAGGCCTATAGTCGGTTTAGAACTTGTAGCCGTAAACCGGCCTGATGTATAACTTGTATTGTAAGTTAGGAATAGAGAGATACCAACCGGGATACGAGTACGAACCGGTTGGGACTCTATGAACCGACGAGCGTCACTCGTGTATATAAGGGGACGACTCGGCGACGGTTCAAGGACAGACAACCACAACTCGAGCCTAGGCGAAGCTTGTTTGCTCCCTAGCCATCGAGACTACATCAATTCCATCACAACTAGACGTAGGCTTTTACCTTCATCGAAGGGGCCGAACTAGTATAAACCCTTGTGTCTTTGTGTCCGCTTTAACCCCTTCAAGTAAACCCATAGCGATGGCTCCACGACTAAGTCCTTACGCTAGGACATCTGCCGTGACAAATCCACGACAGTTGGCGCCCACCGTGGGGCTATCGCACGATGGTTTGACGATCTTGGAGGGCAAGCTCAAAGGACTCGAAGGCTACGTCGTGGGCCGGATGACCAAGAGTCGTCGCGGCCGGATCTACATCGACGACGCCGGATGGGGTCCCGAGGCCGATTCAATCGAGTACGGATACCGGGTCCCCTTCGGCGGCATACACGTTTTCATCGGCAAGATCGGGGAGCCTGGGCCGGAGCCGGACATCTGCACCGACCTCGTCGAGACGGCTCAGCGTGCGCGACCTGCCCAGGTTAAACCGGCCGTGAAGCATGTCTTCGTTGGAGTCATCCACGGAGGACACGACGCCGGTTCAGAACACGGTAGTGAGACCGTCGTTTATTCCGGCGATGAATCTTTAACAGGAGAGACCGGGTCATTGTACCAGCTGCAGGGCGATATGATCAGGGGCTGTTCCGACGGCGACAGTATTCCGGACCCCCCGAGCCAGTTCAACCGGGTTGGGATATTCATGGCCGGTACGCAGGCTGCGAACCACTCTTCAACCGCAGCAGCGATGCTTTCCGGATCAGCAACGGCAGCGGCAGCAGGGGCAGGAGGCCCGGTGCGCCCGCCGGTTCAAGTTCTATCAGATCTGTTTGATGCACTAGCTGCGCTTATGGCGGAGGACAACCCGGCGGATCAGGAGGCTCATAATGCAGAAATTGCGAAGGTGAAAGAGCAGATCACGCAAGCCAAAGCGGATCTAGCGTCGGAGAAGGAGTGCATGGCCGCAGAGCGGGCCGCTCTGGACGCCCAGGCTTACAAACTCATGCTTGACCAGAGTGCGTCGCAGGAGGTGTTGAAGCGGAAGTATAGATCACGCCTGCCATTAGGATTTGATCCTAGAAATTTATTTCAGACCCCGGGAGCCGGACCCAGTAATCCGCCCCAGCACAGGGAGATAAACCGGATTGAGGCACCAGGAGCAGGAGCGACGGTCCAACCACGCCTGATGGAGCCTCCTCGGCGAGCATGGTGGTTCCTCCACCGTCTGAATACCCCTGTGTCATTATTCTAATCCTATGGACAACCTTGTTGCGGCCGCCGCACGATTGGAGGCTATCCCAGTCGAAGGAGATTCCCCACAAGCAGTTGAGACACGCCGGTTTAAGGAGCTTCTCCGGACTGCGCTGATCCAGCGAGGCGTATTCATACTGGCCGTGATCGGATTCATTCTCGCCCGTCAAGCGGAGCTATAGCAGCGTATGGATGAACCGGCCATATCAAGCAACGCGCGGGACCGTGAGGCGGCCCGAGGCAATCACCAGATGGGTGGCATTCGTGATGCTCAGGAGGTGGTGGACCGGGCCCGGGCACGCAGGGAGGCCGAGTTAGCAGCACAGGATGACGCGGGTCAACATACACCAGTTCGCCCTACCACCTTCGCCGGACCAGGAGCCGCATCCGCGTTAGGGGTGCCCTGTTTAATCCCCGCTTTACGCAATGTGCGCCTGCCTAAAGACTTTAAGGGTCCACGCAAGGTGCCGAATTACACCGCTGATCTGTCCCCTGATGCGTGGGTTGAAAGTTATGAGATGGCCATGGAGATGCTAGATGTCGATGAGACCGCGTGTGCAAAGTACTTCACCATGATGCTGGAAGGCACGGCTCGCACTTGGTTGAAGAGCTTACCGCCCAATTCTATCAGCTCATGGGCCGATTCACGGGCCGGTTTATTCGAACTTCAAGGATACGTGTAAGCAGCCCAACTCCATAGTAGACTGGCGGCTTGTGTCCGTGGAGGAAGGAGTCAACAACCCGTTGGGTACGCCGTGTTTCCAGATTTTGCACTCCTCGACGGGATCAACGCTGACTCTGCGATCTTAACATTAGAAGGCAACTGCCGGTTTGAACCTTTAAAATTAAAATTGGGGCGCATAAAGCGGTTCTGTAATGACATGGGAACCCTCATGGCCGCTTTGGTAAAGTATGCTGATTCGGACAGTACCAAGGATCCCGAGGCTGATGATGATGAAGCAGGGAAGGGAAAGAAGAACGGCAACTCCAAGGGGCAGCAGTACAAACCGGCAGGTCATGGAAACGGAGGCAAGCGCAAGGCGAATGGCAACCCGGATTTCGTAGCCAACACTAACACACAGGACAGAGGGCAGCGGCGCAGAGGCAAGGCGAATCGGGGTCAAAATCCTAATACGAGCCGTTTGAATTACTTATTGAATCAACCTTGCCCCAAGCACGGGACGAAGGAGTCCCCATCGAACCATCTCTGGAAAGATCTGTTATATTATGCGGGAGTTTAAAACTCCAATGCTTTCCGGTATGACCAGGGTCGGTGGCGGTTCAGATCCGGTTTCCACGGGCGGGTCACGATGGAGCTTCGGTTCGAGTCTTAATCAAGGCAGTCACAATAGTCGAATAATCGGGGTAGCAGCAGAAGCAACAAAGATCGGGTATCGAGCCAACCAAAGCAGTTGAATAGTGGGCAGTATCATGTTTTCACAACTAGTTTGGACAAGCGCGATCGGAAGCTTCACAAGCGAGCAGTAAACTCTGTTGAACCGGCCTTGCCGCGTTATTTACGCTGGTCGGAGCAGCCTATCGTGTGGAGCAGAGAGGACCATCCCCCCCGGGTTGATAATCCGGGTCAGCTGGCATTGGTGGTAGACCCTCAGGTGGGGGGCTATAAGTTCACTAAGGTACTTATGGATGGAGGAAGCAGTATTAATATATTATATTATGAAACTTTCCGTCGCATGGGTCTAACAGACAAGGATCTCAGACCGTCCAATACGGTGTTCCATGGCGTAGTACCAGGCAAATCTGCTTATCCTGTTGGTAAGATAGCCCTGGATGTGGCTTTTGGAGACGAGCACGATTCCCGGTTTGAAAAGCTAATTTTTGAAGTAGTAAAATTCCGGAGTCCATATCATGCCTTAATTGGGCGGCCGGCTTATGCTAAGTTCATGGCACGACCTTGTTATATCTACTTGCAGCTCAAAATGCCGGGTTACAAAGGAACGATAACGGTGCATGGAAGCCGCCGAGTTGCTTTGGAATGTGAGGAAGGTGATGCAGCTTATGCAGAGGCGGTCTGTGCCATGGAGGAGTTGAAGTTCTATAAGGACAACGTTGATCCGGCAGATATGACCCCTTTAAAGAAGCTAACTACTGAGCATGAATCGGATCTGAAGTTTAAATCGGCGGTGAGACCAAGCTTGTTGACTTCGTGCGGCGATTCGTCCAAGCAGTTCCTTTGTCGGTGCCAACTGGATCCCAAATAGGAAAGCGCTCATCGAAGTTCATCCGTGAGAACCGGATATCTTTGCATGGAAGCCATCGACATGCCGGGTGTACCGAGGAACTCGTGAGCACACACTTAATGTGGATCCTAAGTATAAACCGGTGAAACAGTTCCTCCGCCGGTTTAACGAAGAAAGCGCAAAGCCATTGAGAGGAAGTGGCGAGGCTTTTGGCGGCTGGCTTTATCATTGAGGTATTTCATCGAGTGGCTTGCTAATCCGGTGCTGGTCCTTAAGAAAAATGGCACTGGCGTATGTGTGTGGACTACAGATCTTAACAAAGCCTCGCCCGGTGGATCCTTTGCCCTCCCGCATTGATCAGATTATTGATGCCACGGCAGGATGTGAGCGTTTAAGTTTTTGGATGCGTACTCGGATATCATCGATCAAAATGGCGGTTAAGGACCAGGAGAAAACAGCGTTTATAACTCCCTTTGGAGCCTTCGCTATGTATCTATGCCTTTTGGGCTCCAAAGCGCCTGAGCTACTTATCGGTGTGTGTCTGAATTGCTCGCATACACAGATTGGCGCAATGTGCATGCTTACGTGGATGATATTGTGGTGAAATCAAGACAAAAGGAGACACGGTGGATGATTTGAAGGAAACCTTCGACAACTTGCATTTACAAGATGATGCTTAATCCGCCAAGTGCGTTTTGGTGTTCGGCGAGCAAGTTATTGGGGTTTCGTGTCTAACAGAGGAACCGAGGCTAATCCGGAGAAAATTAAAGCTATTACTTCCTTGGCTAAACGAAGTGTATCAATGATGTTCGCGTCTGGCGGCGCGAATCGCTGCGTTGAGCGGTTTATCACCGCCTCGGAGAAGGCCATCCCTTATACCGAATCTTGAGGAAAATAGATAATTTAAATGCGAGTCCATTGCCGACGAAGCATTTGAGGATCTAAAGCGCAATTGGCCAAACCGCCTGTTCTTGCGGTTCCGGTTGACAAGGAGCCGCTGTTGTTATATGTGGCAGCCAATGCTCGAGCAGTAAGCGTGGCCATTGTGGTGGAGCGCAAGGAGGCAGGCAAGGAATATCCGGTTCAACGGCCGGTTTATTATATCAGTGAGGTGCTTATTGAGTCCAAGCAAAGGTATCCGCATTGGCAGAAGCTAGTTTATGGTGTTTTTATGGCCAGTCGGAAACTAAAGCAATATTTCCAAGGGCACCCTATCACAGTGGTTAGTTCAGCTCCTTTGGGTGATATCATACAGAACCGGGAGGCGACTGGCCGGATTGCCAAATGGGCCATAGAGCTTGGGCCGCATGGACTAAAGTATATCCCACGCACAGCAGTGAAGTCTCAAGCACTTGTTGATTTCATTAATGACTGGACGGAGTTACAAGCACCAGAGGAGAAGCCGGATCACACATATTGGACTATTCATTTCGACGGATCCAGGCAGTTGGAAGGCTCGGGGGCTGGAGTCGTTCTAACTTCCCCACGAGGTGATAAGTTTTGTTACATCCTCCGTTTAATGTTCCCTTGTACTAATAATGCAGCTGAGTACGAAGCCTTGCTCCATGGCCTCCAGATGGCTAAGGATATGAACTTAAGCCGGGTTAAGTGCTTTGGTGACTCGGACTGGTGGCTCGGCAAGTATCCGCACTTGGGACTCTAAGGACCCGCTTATGGCCGCATATCGTCGAGAAGTGGATAATATTGCGGTTGCTTCAAGGGTTATCAAGTGGATCATGTGGATCGCCGGAAGAACGAAGCGGCGGACGCTTTAAGCAGTTGGGTTCTCAGAAACGGTCCCGCCTAATGTCTTTTGGACATCTTGCACAACCCGTCGATCCGGCTCCTGGTGAAGCGGATTTGGCTATTCGATCCGGAGGCTCGGTTGGTGGCAGCATTACATGCTATTCGGATTGGACGATTCCTTTTCTTGCGATATGACTCGAGGAGTTGCGGAAGATGAGATTCGCCGCATGATAATCTGGCGCCCAAATCTATGACGATTCTTAATGGTGAGTTGCATCATTGCAGTGTATCAGGGGCGTTTCAACATTGTGTTTCCCCTGAGGAAGGCTGTGAAATCTTAAGAGAAATCCATGAAGGAGATTGTGGACATCACGTCGGTTCAAAGTCCCTGGTGGCAAAGGCGTTTCGTCACGGATTTTACTGGTTGACCGCACACGCTGATGCGGAGGACTTGGTTAAACGGTGTGATGGATGTCAGAAATTTTCAAGGCGTGCGCATGTACCGGCGCAAGAGTTGAGGATGATCCCAATAACGTGGCCGTTTGCAACTTGGGGGCTAGATATGGTCGGGCCATTTAAACGATCCAAGGATAAGAAGACCCACCTGTTGGTGGCAGTGGAAAAATTTACCAAGTGGGTTGAAGCGAGCTGTCGGCCAAGTGTGATGCGCGACAATGTGCGATTCATCAAGAAGGTGATTTTCGGTTTGGTTTTCCACAGTATCATTCTTGACAATGGCACTAATTTATCCAAAGGTGCTATGAAAGAGTTACGTGAACGTGAGCACATCCGACTTGATGTATCGTCCGTGGCTCATCCCACCCAACGGGCGGCGAACGAGCTAATCAAGAGACCTTACGAGGCATAAAACCTCGCTTATGGTTCCGTTATAACGAACACCGTGGTGCTGGGTTGAAGAGCTACCATCGGTGCTATGGAGTATCAATACTCGCCAAACCGGTCCATCGGATATACACCATTTTCATGGTCTACGGAGCGAGGCAGTCCTTCCCAAAGTGATATCCGCACGATTCACCCGTGTAGCGGCTTATGTTGAAGCGACAACGAGACGGCACGGCGGGACGCTTTGGATCTATTGGATGAAGAGCGTGATATGGCAGCTGCTCGTTCGGCGATTTACCGGCAAGATCTTCGTCGTTATCACAGCCGCGGGTTAAAGCCGAACCTTTCAAGAAGGAGATCGGTGCTTCGCCTCATCCAAGACCGCATGACATGCACAAGTTATCCCCACCATGGGAAGGACCTTTTGTGGTCAGCAAGAATCTACACAACGGATCATACTATCGATTGATATTCGAGGCGTCAAGACTCACGTACATCGAGGAGGAGACCAACAGGCCGTGGAATATAGCTCATCTTCGCCTTACTACACTTGAGTCATCGGCTCGGTTTATGTACATATCATGACAATGTATATATTATCTTCGATATAATAAAAACCGAGCCTTAGCTAAAGCGGGTCTCTGTCTCTCTTATCATGCGTGGTTACATGGGGTGCTTACATTTTAAAGCGGCCTCCGGTTTACCCTTGACATTTGTTTTTATCACTTGGGGCTTGGTCGTCTCGAACCAATGCAACACCTCTTGATAGGCGAAAGCCACCAGATCATTTGGGGACACGGTCACGTCTGAACCGGTCACGCCTCTTGGTCGGCCAATAGGGCCAGAGTCATTTGGGGGCTTGGTGAACCGAACCAATGTCATGCCACTTGGCGGCGTACTCGCCAAGAGTCTTTGGGGACTGGCCGACTTGCACCATCGCTACGCCTTCGGGGAGCTTGGTTGCGTCTGACCATGGTAATGCCATCTGACCAGCTCAGTAAAGCTTTTCTTTTGCAAAGAGTTATTGCCTTTGTTGCTATATTTTTCCATAATTGGTATTCGATTTTTTGTTGTGTTTTTAACCCGACAAACGTTTTTATCCGGTTCAACTGTCAGTTACACATTGACATGATACGGTTTAATCTTACACCGGAGTTTTATCTGCCCGGTTTACTTTCTTCCTGTTAAATCATCATTGAATAACAAGGGGGCTTGTGCTGATTCAGCACGGTTTATATGGGAGTTATTCTCTCCCCGCTTTACAGACGGTCATGGTTTTTAAGGCCTCCGCTTCAGGTTTGGCTACGCCAGCTTCATGCCCAGCCACGGCAGGTATCTGTATCACATACTTATTGGATTTCTGATATATATATTGAATACCATAAACCGGCTGGCGGTATCACCGCCACCGAGGTTCAACTTTTTCTGGTTGCAGGAAATACGAATCAAGCAAAAGTTTCACTACTTATGCACGAAAGCATATTCAGGCGGAAAGTTTTAATTAAAGTTATTACAAGGCAACATGGTGCCCAAGTGAGATCATTGTTCTTTGGGTAAACCGCCAATGACAGATATTTAAACCGGCCACCGGTTCAAACCTGCTCTTCATCTTCCGCCGCTTCAGCCTCTTCGTCTCTACCCATTGGTCGGAAATCAACAAATGGTCGATCGATTCCCATTAGCGCTTGAAAACAGCCTCTTCGTGGATCAGAGAAGACGGTTCAATATCAGGAGCATAAGTATGCTTACGGATTGGAGGGATCAGATTTTCCGCTTCAAAAGTCGGGGCAGGCACTCGCTTGTTTTGGTCATTGTATTGCGCTTGGTAATGCTCCAAATCGGCTTCTTCGGCCAACTAACAAGCTAGCGGGCGTACTGCACGGTTTATAGCCCGTAAATCCTCTTCATTGAAATCAGAGCCATCTTCTTTCACACTGGGATAGCCTTGAGATGCTTCCACAGGATCAAAGTCTGGTACCCATGCCTTGGCTCGGATCAAGGCGTTGATAGCTCCGGTTCGAGCGGCAGATTTTTTCACCTCTTCAATCCAGGGGCAGAAGCATGGACAGCCGGTTGAGTATCTTGAATCAAGGAAGGTGCCGGATTGTTATGTGACGCTGTGGTGATGATGCGCTGGGCTCCGGTATACAACTGTTCTACCAAGGTATAGACAGCCTTCAGTTTCTTCCGCACATCGTTTCCTAAGTGCCCAATGCGTGTGCCTACAACAGTAAACGGTTAGTTTCAAACCGGATTAATGATACAGCAGGTGCAACACATCACAGCTGTTCAAAGGAAGCTTACCAAAGATTGCCGCAGTCATAGAGTGTACTTGCCGCTTTACGGCTGTCAGATCATCTACCACCGGTTTAAGGGCAGCTTCAGCATTTTCTGCCCGTTTGATCAAATTGGCCTTCTTAGTGGCCCAGTCCGCCTGTTCTTTCTTCAAGTTTTCCTTCACTTGTTCAGCAGCGCTCAAAGCACTGGTTAACTCTTTCTTGGCCTTCTCTGCTTCGACTGCATTGGTTTTCAAAGCCGCTTGTAAATCGGCAATCCGGTCATCTTTGATTTTCACTTCACTGTATCGATAGTACGCTCACCAGAGATTCAAGATACCAAAGTCCCAACCACACAACACGCTTATATACTTGGCACTTGGGGGCTAATGTACCTTTGATTTTTGCATTATTACTAGATGACAAAGTCCCAAGCTCAATACAAGTATTCAACTTGGCACTTGGGGGCTAATGGCTATTTGATCTAGCAATGTTTCTAAAGGTAGTTTTTATTGAAGTACCGGTTTAAATATGCACAGTTCAACTGGCCCCTGGAGCTATGCAGGTAGGTTTCAAAGTTGTTAAGGAATATAGTCAAGTCCCGGTTTGATCAAGATTACAAACCGGCCCTTGGGGGCTACAAGAACTGATATACTGGCGGTAAGGAAAGGAGTGAGTTACCTCAAACTTGTCCCTCATTAACTTGACCAGGCCAGCTTCATAGTCCCGGCTAGTATAAAGCCGGTTTAAATAGCCAGAATGAAGGTCTTGGGCACTTAAAGCAGCATATGTTTCCAGTTCAACATCCCATTTTCCTTTGTTCAAGGTGGAAAAATCTTCTTTCACAGTGTGCCGGGTTAAGGTTGCAGGATTCCCCGGTTCAGAGCAGCCCATACCAGTAATCACAACGTCATCATCTTTCGACTCGACGGATAGTGTGGGCACGACCGTTTTAGTAGCAGGACTGCGAGGTTTCTCAAACCGGACGGTGCTAGCAGGTGGATCAGCAGAGATTGAAGTATTAACAGGCCTCTCTTCAGGAATAACCTCCTCTTGAACCGGAGGATCATTGGGAATATCTTCAGAGGCAAAATTTTCAAGATCCGGCGCTCTCTCATGATCTGAGGCGGCAGCTTCTTCAGCTATTTTGTCCAAGCGGGCCTTCTTGCTGGGTTTCGGTTTGGTTCTAAAGAGACAAAGAATCGGGAAAAAGGCATATCCATTACAGAATATATCAGAAAGCATATGGCCGGTTTGACTTACCCGGCGGCTATCTTCAACGGTGGTAGCTGAGTGGCTGAGGATTCGCCAGAGGATGAATGGGAAGTAACCCGATAATCGGAGTCGGACGGATTAAGAGGTTGTGGAAGAAACCCGCTTTGGAATTTAAAGCAATAAAAGGTCGGAAACCTCGGAGCGGCGCTTTCGAACCGGCTGTTTGGTAAACCGCAGAGGTAACTACGACCAACGTGTCGGGTTGTGCGGCGAGCTTCATGTTCTTGTGTCTTCATAAGAAATTTGGGATCCAAATAAGCAAGAGGGTGAGAAAAATTAACTTTCCGGTTTGCCTGGCGAAATTTTGGTAAAGGCAAATTTGCTGAATCGGAAGAGAGAATAGTTACCTCAGCGAATCCTGCGTTGCTGGCTTCCGCATCATCCTGTCAAGCTCATCATCAATAAGGCGTGTAAAAAGCAAGCCAAGAGAATTAAGTTCCGGATTACCCACATCATCGTCAATGGCCGGGTCAGATGAAGCAGTGGTCTTTCTCTTATGGGCTGATTTCTTGACAATTTTTGTTTTGGGCCGGGTTGGCCGCCCTGTTTTCTCCGCTTTGTCTTGTGAAAGTTTCTTGCTCCAAAACGGATTATCACCCTGGATCAGAAGTAACTAAATGATTGGGTACATGAAGCAGTAACATGTTTAATAATGAAGCAACTAGAAATTTACCGCAGGTGGTTTGTTGGTGGTGCAGTAAGGAGCTAGACCAGTTTGAGCACAGAGGTGCTCCGGTTCATTCAGCATCCTTTTTACCGAGTCCGTAACTTCATCATCAGAAAGTTCAAGTTTTGTGTGTCGGAGTGGGTCATCGACGCTGCCAGTATACTGACACATCAAACCGGAACGTCGGCTCAGAGGCAATATACCCCATGATAACCAGCAGCGTGCAAGATCAATTCCAGTCAAACCATTGGCCATAAAGGCTCGGAGCTTGGACAGTTGCGGGGCATATTTGCTTCTATCTTTGGCGCTTAATCTTTGAGGAAACGGATGAGTATTGCTTAGCCGCTTTGGACGAAAGCCAGGTAAGGGATTTTCATCTTCAGGAGAAGTGTCCTTGCAATAAAACCAAGTCGCATTCCGTTCTTTGGGGTGAGTATGGAGTTTGACGTGGGGATAGGTGATCTCTTTCCTCTTTTGAATAGCAATACCGCCCAATTCCGTATTGGGGCCGTCGGTGAATTCAGTGCGACGGTTTAGGTGGAAGAGGTCTCTAAACAGTTCAACAGAAGGTTCCTCTTGCAGATATACTTCAGATAGTACTTGAAAGTGGCATAAATTGGTGACGGAGTTAGGGCCAATGTCCTGGGGACGGAGCTGAAAATTGGCCAACACGTCCCGGTAAAATTTTGAACCGGGCGGTTTGAAGCCCCGGGCCAGGTGATCTTCAAAGACCACAACTTCTCCTTCCTGGGGTGTGGGAGGACATTCCTCTCCGTGGACCCTCCAAAGGATCGTATCTTTGTCATCTAAAGCGCCAATCAAGACCAGATCATTCAGCTGCGACTCAGTGACGCGAGAAGGAACCCAGTTGCATTCGTACACTTGTTTGGCCATGATAAGATCTACAAAAGTAATTGATCCGGTTCAAGAGCGTGCTTGTTACAAAGTGATTGACCTAAGTTATCATAAACCGGAGGCAGTGTCTATAAATTGGTTTCTTGTGATATGATATCAGATGGGCTCTGGCAGTTCAACAAGGGGACTAATGGTGTACCTGTGCCGGTTTAGCAGCTTTTCTTATGGTGAGTTAAACCGCCTAATCTAGGCTTTGGAAATAATTGAAGCTATGGATAGTTTGCAGAAACAAGTTTCACAAGATCCCATGATAGCTACGGATCAAACGCAGGTTTACAGAAAATAGAAAATATTTCACGAAAGTGAAGCAGAAACGGAAGTAGATTATGAGGCAGATATGTATGCAGAAGATCCATGGGCTTAAGATGAGAAAGTACAGCGGATGCGTAGGAGTCGCTATTAATACAGTACAGATTCACAGTGTGGTTCAAAGTTAAAAGGATAGACGGAGACGCACGAAGAACACGGTATGAAGCTGGAACCCTAAAAACAGATCTAAGTCGAGAAGGGGAAGAAGCTCACCGGGAACGGAGAAGACGCGGAAAGAGGCCGCAGTATTCTGGTGCGATCAGGTCGATGCAGCGGCCCAGGACGAGGCAGAGGTCGACGACGATGGTGGAGCTCCAGGAGCAGCGGCGCGAGGAAGACGAAGAAGAAGAGACGAAGGGAGGAAAGAAATGACCTTTCGGTCCTATTTATAAGGCAGCCTGGCTAGGTCAAGCGCGTGGATCCAGGAACTGCTATTAAAGAAGGCATTATAAAGGATCAAATTTCAGGATGACATCATGCCGGTTTACAGTGACCAGAAGTAATGACGACATGGCGGTTTACTAGACAATAGAAGATGTCCAAGATACAAGCTTTGTGAAGGATTGACATGAACTGTTTCAAATCAATCTGGGGCCTAATGTTGGGGATATTACCACTAGGTGTAAACCGGCCAGCTTGGGCCGAGTTAACTCCATTAGTGGTACAAGCAGAGAAAGGCCCAAGGCCTATAGTCGGTTTAGAACTTGTAGCCATAAACCGGCCTGATGTATAACTTGTATTGTAAGTTAGGAATAGAGAGATACCAACGGGATCTGATACGAACCGGTTGGGACTCTATGAACCGACGGGCGTCACTCGTGTATATAAGGGGACGACCCGGCGACGGTTCAAGGACAGACAACCACAACTCGAGCCTAGGCGAAGCTTGTTTGCTCCCTAGCCATCGAGACTACATCAATTCCATCACAACTAGACGTAGGCTTTTACCTTCATCGAAGGGGCCGAACTAGTATAAACCCTTGTGTCTTTGTGTCCGCTTTAACCCCTTCAAGTAAACCCGTAGCGATGGCTCCACGACTAAGTCCTTACGCTAGGACATCTGCCGTGACAAATCCACGACACACGGGAACCGGCCGGATCTGAGGCCACGACGGCGAAGCAGAGGAGATCGGGGCCGGACGCGAACTTGACGGCGGCTGGGTAAAACGGAGACGAGGCGTGCGCTGGCACGGTCCACGGGGCGCAGAGGAGGTCGCTGGCGGCGGGGCTCCTCCAGTTGACGAACCAAGACAGAGGGAGCGATGTGAGAGCGAGAGAGAGAGAGAGGAAAACGCGGGGAAGGAGGAAGAGAAGGGCGACGGAGCTCCGCCCTGGTCGCAGCTGTGGTCGACGGGCGTGCTGTAGCGGTGGATCGAGATGGTGCTCGGGCGGGCAGGGTCTCGGGTGCTCACGGTTGCAGGGTCGAAGGACGACGGGTTTGAGGCGACCAAGAGGAGGCACGGGGACGGAGAGGTTGCGACGGCGCCTGGTTGGAGGGAGTGGTTGGGCGGCGGTGCAAATCGAGGGAGGTGGTCGGAGCTACGGGGTGGAGGCCGAGAGGAATTTTGGATCGGGGCATGGCGTGGTTGGTTGGGCACGGAGAGCAAGGGGGAGGTGGCAGCGGATCTAGGTGATGAGATGGAGAGCAGTGGCGGCGGCGCACGGGAATCAAGGGAGGTTGTCCCCAATTGCTAGGGTTTGGACCGACTATATATAGCGGTAGGATTAGGGTAGGGGCATTTGGTCCCTCCGATCTTAATCGGACGGTTCCGGATAAATAGGCTAGGGAGTCCAAATAAGAAAACAGAGATGTTTTATAGATGTTAGGGGATGATCCAGACCCATTGATAACGACAGAGCGGGTCGGGTTTGGGACAACTTTCGGACGCGCGCGAGGGGTCTGAGAGAGACTCCGGTTTAGGCAAGAGGGAAAACGAAGAACAACGTTGGTCTCGGAACGGTCAACGAAAGCAAGGGGGGACGCGGCAACTACGAGGGGATGCAAGTTTTTGAAACCATGATGGCAACGGAGCGCCGATGCAATGCAAAAGATGACATGAAGGATGCAACAAACAAACGAAACACATGACGACAACGAAAAACATGGAAAGCGTCGGTCTCGGGGCGTCACAGGCTTGGAGATGATGTTGGAGGCCGAGGGGGGCAGAAGTCCACCTGCATCAAGAAAGCAGTGGCTTTGGCTCCCAACTTCTCGTCACCAAGAGCCACCGCAGCATCATGCTCTCACCCGTGCCGCGTCGTGACAAGAGAAGGGGTTGGATTGGGATCCACCTGATGCATCATCCATCGCATTGCTGGCATAGCTGTCATCGTAGGTAGGCAGAGCTCGGCCGTAGACGGTGGGACACAAGACGATGCGCGGACGACGAGGCATGGTAGCCGGTAGTGCGGTCGCCGGGGCCATGGTAACCGGCAGTGCCGTCACTGGGGGCGTGGTCGACTGTGGGTGCCATAGATGGCGCGGATCATCGGGGTCATTAGACACAGTCATCAGTGCTGAGGTCGATGATGGCTTGCAATGTAATCTGCGAAGCCATCGTCGGCAAGTGCGGTGCACGGATCGCCGGGCAGATGAGAAGACGGAGAGGAATCGAGGGAAATGTGAAGACTGGGACGATTGAGACGAGTGGGGTGAGGATGAGACTTGCGTGCTCACCGCGTGTGTGCCTATTCGTGCTCCCGCATATGTGGCATGATTTGATTGGAACAAAATCAGGCCCGGTTCCACCCCCTTAAAATCAGGGGGGAGATGATTAGATTAGAAAGGGAAAAGGAAAAAAGACAACCGTAGGATGAAGTGGGAGCACGGATGGGAGTATGAGAAGGGAGCAGGCAAGCCGGATCCAGGGAAGGTGGGGTATAACCACCACGTTTGCGCGGTTCCTACGGGCTTTCAAAGGTGACGTGGTGATGCGCCTAGCACTGTGATTCCTGCGTGTCATCCAACGGCATAGAGCGTTAGCGTGAAAACGACCGTAGGAAATGTCAAGTGTATATCATTATCAACATACGAATATATATATTTTTTATAATGAATCTAAAGGAGCAAATTTGATATTGAAATATGTTTATATAAACTTGGTTAAATTTAATGAAGTTTGATTTAGGATCTAGAACTTCAATTTTTTGAAACGGAAGAAATATCTTGCATTTTATTCATGCGTGAGACAAAAAAATCTTCAAAGCGGTACAATGCAAAACCGGTGATTCCGTGCCTTGTTCGATGGGTCACCGTCGCCGGCAGTCCGGCGTTGTTGTCAACTTGTCATAACTGCTCTGCCTTCTTTCCAAGCCCAAGGTCCGGCGGCATGAACTCCGCCACCTTCCTCGCCGCGGGCCTGGCCTTGAGGCCCTCCCACCACGCGTTCACGTGCGGGAGCTCCTCCACGAGCGACGCGTACTCCGTCTGCATGAAGTAGCGCATGATCGGGAAGTGGCTGAGGTCGGCGAGGCTGATGTCGTCCCCGGCGAGGTACGTGGACGCCGACAACCGCGCCTCGTACACCTCCAGCACCTTCCTCAGCTTGGCGACGTTCTCGTCCACCACCACCTGGTCCGGCGCGCCGCCCAGGAGCGGCGACACGATGCACTGCACGAATATGGCGGCGGCCGCGGGGTGGTGCTGGTGGGCCTCCACCTCCAGCCACACGTCCACCATCGCCGCGGACTCCGGCGAGCCGGAGCCCAGCAGCTCCGGCTTGTGCTTGCGCAGCACGTGCCTCGCGATCGCGCGCGACTCTGCGTGTGGGATTTCAGACTCTTATAATATGTTGGTTCCTAGTACTTCAAAGAAGAGAGGATGATGGAAGTAGGTGTACCGAAGAGGGTGAGGTCGCCGTCCTCGAGGACGGGGACCTGGCCGAAGGGGTTCCGGCCGACGAAGTCCGGCTGGCGGTGGTCGCCGGCCTCGCGGCTCATGGGGACGAGCTCGTAGTCGACGCCGGCTTCCTCCAGGCACAGCACAGCGCGCGCCACGAACGGCGACACCGCCCACCCGTACACCTTCACCGCCGGCACCATCGTTTGCACCTTGCTTTGCTCTGCTTCTTGGAGTACATAGCCGAGTTCGTGAATAAATAGGCGCGCGGCTGCTGATACTTCTGTGGTATGTGTGTTGGACGGTTGGACCGTGCCGTCACGGCTTGCGTCCTGAGTTGACTATAACGATGTAAATTTGTCATCGTGCATATACTAGTTTTTTTCAGGGTGAAAGAGAATTTTATTCCATGGAAATAGAGTTACAATCACCTGGCAAAATCTCAGCGATACAAGGTGGGCAACTCTATAGCCAACAAGCCGTGCTACACTCTAATCTTCCATTGTTCGCCAGACAATCCGCTACTCTGTTCTGGTTTCTATAAATTTTCAAAAGAAAAAACTCTCTACCAACTAAAACAAACTTTCTCCAAGATTAAATGACCATATGTAGACCGGTCCAAAATATCTGAGGCCAAAGAAGAAAGAACCGTAGAGGAATCAGACTGGATTACCACCGGTAGGTCGCTCCATGGTGATTGCAAGACCTTCTCTCAACACATGTAGTTTCGCTTCAAGTGCATCGTTACATAAGAAAAGATGTCGGTAGGATGCAAAAATCAGTCCATCATCAGAGTTTCTTAGTATCATATATTAATTCGTGTAAATTTGCCATGATACAGACAAACTAAATGCCATGATGCTTAAAAGCACATCATGGCAACACAACAAAAAGAAGTGTAGAAATTGCCATGATGCAAACACAGTGTACATGTCATCATGCCAAAAAAATCATCATGGCAAAGCAAATTTGCTATTATATGCACCTAGGAGTTATCATCTAAATGAGAGATTATCATAAATGAATAAATTGCTACATAGCACTTTGTAGAAACCTAATTTGCGAGCTTTAGACAAACATAAGTAACCATGTGAGAAGTAGAAAGGTTTTCAAAAAAGTTGTGACAAGTAGAAACATTTCCACCCGCAAAAAAACATTTCCAAAAAAATGTCGTGATTTAGGAACACAAAATTCCTAAAGTTTCCATGTGAACATTAAATAATTTCTAGATTTTCCATGTTATGGAAAATAAATGTTCTGGATTTGCCATGTAACATTAGAACATTTGTACAAAAAATTGCAATGAGTAGAGAACATTTTTTTTCTTAGGAGTTGCATGAACCAGGATAAAACATTTGAGCACGGGCTAACCGCCGCCTCACCCCCCCCCCCCCCCCAATAAAAATAATTTCACATCGTAAGTCCAAAAAATTAGTTGCTCTGTCAGTAGCAAATGATTTGTACAGCATGCTGACTAGCATCATAAGTAATCAAGGTCGGCACAACATCACAAACAAACTATGGACTAGAAAAATGAAGGAAGTGAAGGAAATATGCCCTAGAGGCAATAATAAAGTTGTTATTTATATTTCTTTATATCATGATAAATGTTTATTATTCATGCTAGAATTGTATTAACTGGAAACTTAGTACATGTGTGGATACATAGACAAAACAAAGTGTCCCTAGTATGCTCTACTTGACTAGCTCGTTAATCAAAGATGGTTATGTTTCCTGACCATAGATATGTGTTGCCATTTGATTAACCGGATCACATCATTAGAGAATGATGTGATGGACAAGACCCATCTGTTAGCTTAGCATAATGATCGTTACTGTTTCACTACTACTGCTTTCTTCATGACTTATACATGTTCCTCTAACTATGAGATTATGCAGCTCCCGAATACCGGAGGAACACCTTGTGTGCTATCAAATGTCACAACGTAAATGGGCGATTATAAAGATGCTCTACAGGTGTCTCCAAAATTGTTTGTTGAGTTGGCATAGATCGAGATTAGGATTTGTCACTCCGTGTTTCGGAGAGGTATCTCTGGGCCCTCTTGGTAATGCTCATCAATATAAGCCTTGCAAGCAATGTGACTAATGAGTTAGTTGTGGGATGAAGCATTACGGTACGAGTAAAGAGACTTGCCGGTAACGAGATTGAACTTGGTATGATGATACCGACGATCGAATCTCGGGCAAGTAACATACCGTTGACAAAGGGAACAACGTATGTTGTTGTGCGGTTTGACCAATAAAGACATTCGTAGAATATGTAGGAGCCAATATGAGCATCCATGTTCCGCTATTGGTTATTGATCGGAGATGTGTCTCGATCATGTCTACATAGTTCTCGAACCCGTAGGGTCCGCACGCTTAACGTTCGATGATGATTTTTGATTAAGAGTTGTGTGTTTTTGATGACCAAAGTTTGTTCGGAGTCCCGGATGAGATCACGGACATGACGAGGAGTCTCGAAATGGTCGAGACATAAAGATTGATATATTGGAAGGTTATGTTTTGACACCGAAAAGGTTTCGGAAGAGTTCAGACATTTTTTGGAGTACTAGGAGGTTACCGAAACCCCCCGGGGGAAGTAGTGGGCCTTAATGGCCTTTAGTGGAAAGGAGAGGAGGGCCGCAGGGTGGCCGTGCGCCCCCCCCCCCCCCGTGGCAGGTCCGAATTGGACTAGGGAGGGAGCGGCGCCCCCCTCTTTCCTTCTCCCTCTCCTACTCCTTCCCTCTCTCCCCCTCTTGGAAAAAGCAAGGGGACTCCAACTAGGATTGGGAATCCTAGTTGGACTCCCCCTATAGGCGTGCCCCTCCTTGGCCGGCCTCCTCCTCCTCCCTCCTTTATATATGAGGGCAGGGGGCACCCCCAATCACAACAGACAATCTCTTAGCCGTGTGCGGTGCCCCCTCCACAGTTTAACACCTCGGTCATATCGTCATTGTGCTTAGATGAAGCCCTGTGCCGGTAACATCATCAACACAGTCGCCACGCCGTCGTGCTGACGGAAATCTCCCTCAAACTCAACCGGATCAAGAGCTCGAGGGACGTCATCGTGCTAAACTTGTGCTGAACACGGAGGTGTCGTACATTCGGTACATGGATCGGTTGGATCATGAAGACATTCGACTACATCAATCACATTACTAAATGCTTCCGCTTTCGGTCTACGAGGGTACGTGGACACACTCTCCCGTCTCGTTGCTATGCATCTCCTAGATAGATCTTGCGTGATTGTAGGAAATTTTTTAAATTACTACGTTCCCCAATGGGAAGGAGAGGAGGGCATACCTCAGACCTACAGTATGTCCCATCGGGGCGACGGGGTGGGCCTCGGAGATGCTGCCGGAGGCCGATGGAATCGGCAATCACCTGCATTAACAAGTAATGTCACCCAACTTGCCGCCATCTAGAGACACCACAAGACCATTCCCTCCCCTACATCGCGCTGCGATGAGAGAAGGGGGTGGACTGGGATCCACCTGATGCGGCCTCCATTGCGTTGCTGGCATATCAGCAACCGTAGGTAGGTGGACATCGGTCGTAGTTGCTGATGTGATCGCCGGTTGCGGTAGTTGGTGCACAATCAACAGGGTGTGATCTCTGGCATCACTATCATCAAGGGCGGCCGGCCATGGGTGACGTTAATCGGGGGCCCTGTCGCCTGCATGTGGTCGTCGGGCACCATTATTAGTGGAAATCAGTGGTAGCGGCCCGCAACCTCATATGTGAAGTCGTCGCTGGCAAGCGACGTTGCATGAATCATCGGGCATATGGGAAGACATGGGCGGGGGCGGGTGGAGACGAGGTGGGGGAGAGGGGGAATGTGAAGACAAGGGCGACCGGGATGACTGGAGTAAATGATTTTCAGGGGTGATGTGATGAGTACATTGAAGGAAATATGCCCTAGAGGAAATAATAAAGTTGTTATTTTATATTTCCTTATTCATGATAAAGGTTTATTATTCATGCTAGAATTGTATTGATCGGAAACTTAAATACATGTGTGAATACATAAACAAATACTGTGTCCCTAGTAAGCCTCAACTAGACTAGCTCGTTGATCAAAGATGGTTAAAGTTTCCGAACAATAGACATGTGTTGTCATTTGATAACGGGAACACATCATTAGGAGACTGATGTGATGGACAAGACCCATCTGTTAGCTTAGCATATTGATCGTTCAGTTTATTGCTATTGCTTTCTTAATGTCAAATACATACTCCTTCGACTATGAGATTATGAAACTCCTGGATACCAAAGGAATACCTTGTGTGCTATCAAACGTCACAACTTAACTGGGTGATCATAAAGATGCTCTATAGGTATCTCTGAAGGTGTTTGTTGAGTTGGCGTAGATCGAGATTAGGATTTGTCACTCCGTGTATCGGAGAGGCATCTCGGGGCCCTCTCGGTAACTTGCAAGCAAAGTGACTAATGAGTTAGTTGCAAGATGATGTATTACAGAACAAGTAAAAAGACTTGTCAGTAACGAGATTGAACTAGGTATGAAGATACCAATGATCAAATCTCGGGCAAGTAACATACCGATGGACAAAGGGAATTACATATGTTGTCATCAGGTTCGACCGATAAAGATCTTCGTAGAATATGTAGGAGCCAATATGGGCATCCAGGTTCCGCTATTGGTTATTAACCGGAGAGGTGTCTCGGTCATGTCTACATAGTTCTCGTACCCGTAGGGTCCGCACACTTAATGTTCTTTGACGATATAGTATTATATGAGTTATGTATGTTGGTGACCGAATGTTGTTCGGCGTCCCGGATGCGATCACGGGCATGACGAGGGGATCCGAAATGGTCTAGAGGTAAAGATTGATATATTGGTTGATATGGTTAGGCCAAGGGTTTAAGCCCACGGAACTTTAGGTCGGTGCAAAAGGAGTTTTGCGGAGGCCAGGGGGCCAAATGCCAGACACCCTGGCGTCTGGCCCTGGGCTAGACTCCAAGGACTGTGGCGTCTTGTCCTGGAAGTCCGAGAAGGACTCTTCCTTGCGGGCAAAACCAACTTTGAGGTGGCTCTTTCTCCAATTTACGACCCTAGGGCTCAACATATAAATAGAGGGGCAGGGCTAGCACCTAGAACACATCAAGATTCACCAAGCCGTGTGCCGCCAACCCCGTCCCCTCTAGTTTATCCTCCATCTAGTTCCTGTAGTGCTTGGCGAAGCCTTGCGGAGATTGTTCTTCATCACCAACTGTCACCATGTTGTCATGCTGCCGGAACTCATCAACTACTTCGCCCGTCTTGCTGGATCAAGAAGGTGAGGACGTCATTGAACTGAATGTGTGCTGAACGCGGAGGTGCCGGCTACTTCTTGAGCTTGCGTTGGTTTTTCCCTTAAAGAGGAAAGGGTGATGCAGCAAAGTAGAGATAAGTATTTCCCTCAGTTTTAGAACCAAGGTATCAATCCAGTAAGAGAAAATGCACAAATCACCGAATACCTACACAAACAATCAAACAACACTTGCACCCAACGCGATAAAGAGGTTGTCAATCCCTTCACGGTTACTTGCAAAAGTGAGATATGATAGAGTTAGATAAACGGTAAAGTAAATATTTTTGGTATTTTTGGTTAATAGATCGGAAAGTAAGAGATTGCAAAAATAGTAGATCGGAAACTAATATTGTAGATCAGAAACTTATATGATGGAAAATAGAAACTTATATCATGGAAAATAGACCCGGGGGCCATAGGTTTCACTAGAGGCTTCTCTCAAGATAGCAAATAATACGGTGGGTGAACAAATTACTGCCGAGCAATTGATAGAAAAGCGCAAAGTTATGACGATATCTAAGGCAATGATCATGAATATAGGCATCACGTCCGTGTCAAGTAGGCTGAAACGATTCTGCATCTACTACTATTACTCCACACATCGACCGACTCATGCCTGCATCTAGAGTATTAAGTTCATGAAGAACAGAGTAACACATTAAGTAAGATGACATGGTGTAGAGGAATTAACTCAAGCAATATGATGAAAACCCCATATTTTTATCCTCGATGGCAATAATACAATACGTGCCTTGCTGCACCTACTGTCACTGGGAAAGGACACCGCAAGATTGAACCCAAAGCTAAGCACTTCTCCCATTGCAAGAAAAACCAATCTCGTTGGCCAAACCAAACCGATAGTTCAAAGAGAATTACAAAGATATCAAATCATGCATAAAAGAATTCCAAGAAGATTTAAATAATATTCGTAGATAAGCTGATCATAAATCCACAATTCATTGGATCTCGGCAAACACACCGCAAAAAAGTATTACATCGAATATATCTCCAAGAACATCAAGGAGAACATGGTATTGAGAATCAAAGACAGAGAAGAAGCCATCTAGCTACTAGCTATGGACCCGTAGGTCTGTGGTAATCTACTCACGCTTCATCTGAAGGGCAATAGATTTGATGTAGAAGCCCTCCATGATCAAATCCCCCTCCAGCAGGGTGCCGGAAAAGGTCCCTAGATGGGATCTCACGGGTACAGAAGGTTGCAGCGGTGGAAAAGTGTTTTCGTGGATGCCTCTGGTGGTTTGGGGATATTTGGTAATATATAGGCGAAATAATTAGGTCAGGAGAGTCACCGGGGGGGGCACAAGGGTGGCAGGCGCGCCCTACCCCCTGGGCGCGCCCTCCGTCCTTGTGGCCGCCTCATGGCTCCTTCGACTTCATCTCCAAGTCTCCTGGTCCAAGAAATATCATCGCGAAGGTTTCATTCAGTTTGGACTCTATTTCCTTTTCTGTGAAACTCAAAAACAAGGAAAAAACAGAAACTAGCACTGGGCTCTAGGTTAATAGGTTAGTCCCATAAATAATATAAAATAGCATATTAATGCATATAAAACATCTAAAATAGATAATATAATAGCATGGAACAATCAATAGTTATTCATACTTTGGAGACGTATCAAGCATCCCCAAGCTTAATTCCTGCTCGTCCTCGAGTAGGTAAATGATAAAAACATAATTTTTGATGTGGAATGCTACCCGTGTATTTTTCTTTATTGTGGCATGAATGTCCAGATCCATAAGATTCAAAACAAAAGTTTCATATTGACATAAAAACAATAATACTTCAAGCATACTAACAAGGCAATTATGTCTTCTCAAAATAACATGGCCAAAGAAAGCTTATCCCTACAAAATCATATAGTCTGGATATGCTCCATCTTCATCACACGAAATATTTTAATCATGCACAACCCCGATGACAAGCTAAGCAATTGTTTCATACTTTTTATGTTCTCAAACTTTTTCAACTATCACACAATACATGAGCGTGATCCATGGACATAGCACTACAGGTGGAATAGAATATGGTGGTTGTGGAGAAGACGAAAAGAGGAAGATAGTCTCAATAAACTAGGCGTATCAACGGGCTATGGAGATGCCCATCAATAGATATTAATGTGAGTGAGTAGGGATTGCCATGCAACAGATGCACTAGAGCTATATGTTTATGAAAGCTCAAAAGAAAACTAAGTGGGTGTGCATCCATCTCGCTTGCTCACGAAGACCTAGGGCAATTTGAGGAAGCCCATTATTGGAATATACAAGCCAAGTTCTATAATGAAAAATTCCCACTAGTATATGAAAGTGACAACATAGGAGACTCTCTATCATGAAGATCAAGGCGCTACTTTGAAGCACAAGTGTGGTAAAAGGATAGTAACATTGTCCCTTCTGTCTTCTCTCTCATTTTTTGGGGGGCCTTCTTCATTTTTTTGGCCACTTTTTTTTTATTTATTTTATTTTTCATCTGGAGTCTCATCCCGGCTTATGGGGGAATCATAATCTCCATCATCCTTTCCTCACATGGGACAATGCTCTAATAATGAAGATCATCACACTTTTATTTACTTACAACTCAAGAATTACAACTCGATACTTTGAACAAAATATTAATATATATGAATGCCTCCGGCAGTGTACCGGCATGTGCAATGAATCAAGAGTGACATGTATGAAAGAATTATGAACGGTGGCTTTGCCACAAATACGATGTCAACTACATGATCATGCAAATCGATATGACAATGATGGAACATGTCATAATAAACGGAACTATGGAAAGTTGCATGGCAATATATCTCGAAATGGCTATGGAAATGCCATAATAGGTAGGTATGGTGGCTGTTTTGAGGAAGGTATATGGTGGGTGTATGGTACCGGCGAAAGTTACGCAGCACTAGAGAGGCTAGCAATGGTGGAAGGCTGAGAGTGCGTATAATCCATGGACTCATCATTAATCATAAAGACCTCACCTACTTATTGCAAAAATCTATTAGTTATCAAAATGAAGTACTACGTGCATGCTCCTAGGGGGGTAGATTGGTAGGAAAAGACCATCGCTCGTCCCCAACCACCACTCATAAGGAAGACAATCAATAAATAAATCATGCTCCGACTTCATCACATAACGGTTCACCATACGTGCATGCTACAGGAATCACAAACTTTAACACAAGTATTTCTCAAATTCACAATTACTTACTGACATGACTCAATATTACCATCTCTATATCTCAAAACAATCATAAGGAATCAAACTTCTCATAGTATTCAATGCGCTTTATATGAAAGTTTTTATTATATCCCTCCTGGATGCCTATCATATTAGAACTAAATTTATAACCAAAGCAAATTACCATGCCGTTTAAAGAATCTCAAAATAATATAAGTGAAGCATGAGAGTTCAACAATTTCTATAAAATAAAGCCACCGCCGTGCTCTAAAAAGATATAAGTGAAGCACTAGAGCAAAATTGCCTAGCTCAAAAGATATAAGTGAAGTAAATAGAGTATTCTAATAAATAATGATTCATGCGTGTCCCTCTCAATAGGTCTGTACAGCAAGGATGATTGTGGCAAACAAAAAAGCAAAGACTCAAATCATACAAGACACTCCAAGCAAAACACATATCATGTGGTGAATAAAAATATAGCATCAAGTAAAGTTACCGATAGACGAAGACGAAAGAGGGGATGCCTACCGGGGCATCCCTAAGCTTAGGCTCTTGGTTGTCCTTGAATATTACCTTGGGGTGCCTTGGGCATCCCCAAGATTAGGCTCTTGCCACTCCCTATTCCATAGTCCATCAAATCCTTACCCAAAACTTGAAAACTTCACAACACAAAACTCAACAGAAAATCTCATAAGCTCCGTTAGTATAAAAAAATAAATCACCACTTTTGGTACTGTTGTGAACTCATTCTTTATTTATATCGGTGTAATATCTAATGTATTCCAACTTTTCCATGGTTCATACCCCCGATACTACCCATAGAATCATCAAAATAAGCAAACAACACATAGAAAACAGAATTTGTCAAAAATAGAACAGTCTATAGTAATTTGTGTTTCTTGAATACTTCTATAACTCCAAAATTTCTGAAAAAATTGGAAAGCCTAATAATTTTTTATTATTAATCTTATTAAAAAAGAATCAGTATTTTATCATTCTTATGTTAAAAATTAGAATTGTTTTCCTGAGCATAAAAGTTTCTGTTTTTCAGCAAGATTAAATCAACTATCACCGTAAGCCATCCCACAGGTCTTACTTGGCACAAACACCAATTAAAACACAAAAACCACATCTAACAGAGGCCAGATGAATTATTTATTGCAAAACAGAACCTAAAAGCAAAAACAAAAATAAAATTGGGTTGCCTCCCAACAAGCGCTATTGGTTAACGCCCTTAGCTAGGCATTGATAATTTCAATGATGCTCACATAAAAGAGAAGAATTCAAGCACAAAGAGAGCATCATAAAACACGTGACAAACACATCTAAGTCTGACATACTTCCTATCCATAGGCATTTTATTAGCAAACAAATTATCAAGGCAAGAAAAAACTAGCATATGCAAGGAAGACGAAAGAGACGATAGCAATGTCAAAATGAAGAGAGGTAATTTAGTAACATGAAAAATTATACAACCATATTTTTCTCTCTCATAATAATTACATGTAGAATCATAAGCAAATTCAACAATATAGCTACACATAAAATATTCTCAACACGGTCCACATGCATGCGAAGTTGACACTCTTCCAAAATAGTGGGATTAAAATTAACTAAAGTCATGACCTCTCCAAACTCACTTTTATAAAAAATTCATGCTTTTTATTCAAGTAACTATCAAGTATGGGTGCAATAGCAATAATCTCATGTTTGACATAAGGAACTATACCAAATTCATCTCCATAAATATTGGCATCATGGCCACAAGAATAGCAAGCATCATGTTCATCAAGGGATATTTCAATAAAATCATCGGAATCATGATTATCTGTAGATTCATGCATATCATTATTTTCTTCCAAAGCAACGGTCATTCTCTCAATAAATTCTTTGACATAGGCATCGTGAGCATAGTTTTCATAGCAATATTTAAGAATGTCAAAATTTTCACATTTGTAGAGAGTAATATCATACTTTTCAATCAAATAAGCAACTTCATAAGCACCCTTAAAAGCAATGAATTCTTCAATTTGTTCGATATCATCATAACTGTAAACACCCTTTTCATAAGAAGATAAGATTTCATTATCATTAAACTCACATAGGTAGGGAAGGTGTTTCTTAGGGTTCTTGGAGCAACAGTAAAATCACAAATTTCACAAAGATTCCAAGCATAGCATAGCAAACAATTTATTTGATTCCATAAGAGCTTCCCTTTTTCAGAAAAACGATGATGCACAAAATGAGCATGCTCATCTAAAGATTTTCCCTCAACTAAACTAGTTGGGGTTTCAGCATGAGGACATATGGATCAAAGATGATCCAGGTAGAAAACTTTGAGTGGATCTATATCAATAGATTTTCTTCATACATTTCTTCATCACAATTTTCAGATTCACGAATTTCAAGCAAAACTTAATAATGATAATCTAGTGCACAAAACTCACTCGCAATTGGTTCATCATAATTGGATCTTTTGAAAAGATTAGCAAGTGGATGAGGATCCATAAACTTTTAGCAAGCAAAGATGCAAGCAAAAAGAAGGCACATGGTAACACAAGCGAACAAAAGATCGAACGGAAGAAGGGCAAAGAAAAGGGCAAATCTTTTCGAAAATCATTTTAGAGGTGGGGGAGAAGAAAACAAGAGGCGAATGGTGAATAACTTAATGCAAGAGAGAAGAGTTTATGATAGGTATTTGGTATGGCTTGACTTGACGTAGATCTCCCAGCAACGACGCCAGAAATCCTTCTTGCTACCTCTTGAGCTTGCGTTGGTTTTCCGTTGAAGAGGAAAGGGTGATGTAGCAAAGTAGCATAAGTATTTCCCTCAGATTTGAGAACCAAGGTATCAATCCAGTAGGAGACAACACACAAGTCACCGAATACCTGCACAAACAATCAACAACTTGCACCCAACGGGATAAAGGGGTTGTCAATCCCTTCACATTCAGTTGCAAAAGTGAGATCTGATAGAGATAGATAAATGGTAAAGTAAATATTTTTGGTATTTTTGGTTTATAGATCGGACAGTAAAAGACTTCAAAATAGTAGATCGGAAACTAGTAAGATGTAACAGAGATTCAATATAATGAAAAAGAGACCCGGGGGCCATAGGTTTCACTAGTGGCTTCTCTCAAGATAGCAAATATTATGGTGGGTGAACAAATTACTGCCGAGCAATTGATAGAAAAGCGCATAGTTATGATGATATCTAAGGCAATGATCATGAACATAGGCATCACGTCCGTGTCAAGTAGACCGACTCCTGCCTGCATCTACTACTATTACTCCACACATCGACCGCTATCCAGCATGCATCTAGAGTATTAAGTTCATAATGAACGGAGTAACGCATTAAGTAAGATGACATGATGTGGAGGAATTAACTCAAGAAATATGATGAAAACCCCATCTTTTTATCCTCGATGGCAACAATAGAATACGTGCCTTGCTGCCCCTACTGTCACTGGGAAAGGACATCGCAATATTGAACCCGAAGCCAAGCACTTCTCCCATTCCAAGAAAGATCAATCTAGTAGGCCAAACTTAACCGATAATTCAAAGAGACTTGCAAAGCTATCAAATCATGCATATAAGAATTCAGAGAAGAACCAAATAATATTCATAGATAATCTGATCATAAATCCACAATTCATCGGATCTCGACAAACAAACCGCAAAAGAATATTACATCGAATAGATCTCCAAGAACATCAAGGAGAACATGGTATTGAGAATCAAAGAGAGAGAAGAAGCCATCTAGCTAATAACTATGGACCCGAAGGTCTATGGTAAACTACTCACACTTCATCGAGAGGTAATGTTGTTGATGTAGAAGCCCTCCATGATCGAATCCCCCTCCGACAGGACGCCGGAAAAGGCCCCTAGATGGGATCTCACGGGTACAGAAGGTTGTAGTGGTGGAAAAGTGGTTTCGTGGCTCTCCTGGATGTTTTCAGGGTATAAGAGTACATATATGCGAAGGAACTAGGTCAGGGGAGCTATGAGGGGCCCGCGAGGATGGGGGTGCGCCCTCCTGCCTCGTGGATGCCTCGTTACCTCTCCGACTTCATCTCCAAGTCTTCTGGTTTGCTTTCGGTCAAAGAAAGATCATCGTGAAGGTTTCATTCCGTTTGGACACCGTTTGGTATTCCTTTTCTGCGAAACTCTAAAATAGGCAAAAAAGCAGAAACTAGCACTAGGCCCTAGGCCTATTAACATCCAAAACATATAATATAATAGCATGGAACAATCAAAAATTATATATACGTGGAGACGTATTAGTGTTGTACGTTCGGTACTTGATCGGGACGGATCGTGAAGGTGTACGACTACATCAATCGCGTTGATAAATGCTTCCGCTTTGCAATCTTAAAGGGTATGAAGATGATCCCCCCTCTCGTAGCTATGCATCTCCATGGATAGATCTTGCGTGTGCATAGAATTTTTTGTTTTTCCATGCAATGTTTCCCAACAGACATGACAACCATTTATGCACCCGCGGCCATCAAAAAGAAATCGTAATAATCTGTGTCAAACAAATACATGACCATGTGAATGCTAACTTAAGTTCATAATATAATCTTGAACACGCGTTTGCACTTTCATCTCCTTGTTATTGGTTAAATTTAGGTGCTATATCATAGGAAGCAAATAACATATCAACCGTAAAGAAACAAAGCCAAAGAAACAAGTTTTTTGAAAACAAGTTTCAGGTGAAGCTGATGATGTCAGTTTTGACCTTTGATATTTCATTGTGTTACACCCATTTGGGGGAGATACGGGGCATAGGGGTATATCACCAAAAGTTACATCAAATTTACTTTCCAACACAAAAAAACCTCACATCATTTGGAGTTTTGAGTCAAACGTTCTAGTCATTCTCGTGGAAGGTGTCCAATCTATCAAGGCTTCGCAAATTCTCGAGGAGCTCTCTAACAACTTCCAAAGTTGACTGCTTATTCCCCCAAGGAAGCCATGCAAAGGTGGTATTTTTTTAACCTTTTCACACCTAGCTAAGGGGGGTTGTCTCATACGTCTCCAACGTATCTATAATTTATGAAGTATTCATGTCATGTTTACAATAATTTTATATGGTTTTGGTATGATTTTATTAGAACTAACCCGGACTGGTGTTGTTTTCAGCAGAACTACCGTGGTGTCATTTTTTGTGCAGAAATAAAAGTTCTCAGAATTGGCTGGAAATTAACGATGATCAATTATGGACCAGAAGAGACCCCACGGAGCACCGGAGATGTGCCAGGAGGTGACCGAGGAGGCCACAAGTCAGGGGGCTCCCCCCCCCACCCCCAAGGCGTGCCCCTAGGGCTTGTGGGCCCCTCGGGTGCCCCCCTGACTTGTTTTCAATGCCAAATACTATTATATATACTGAAACCTCCGAAAAGAACCCTGGATCGCAAGTTCCGCTGCCGCAAGCCTCTATAGCCATGAAAAACCAGTCGGGGCCCGTTCCGGCACCCTACCGAAGGGGGAATCATCATCCCAGCATCCACCATGATAAGGAGGGAGTAGTTCACCCTCGGGGCTGAGGGTATGTACCAGTAGCTATGTGTTTCATCTCTCTATCTCTCATGTTCTTGATTTGGCACGATCTTGATGTACCGCGAGCTTTGTTACTATAGTTGGATCATATGGTGTTTCTCCTTCTCTATATTCTTGTGATGAATTGAGTTTTACCTTTGAGGTTTCACTATTATCGGATTGAATACTTTTATGGATTTGAGAACACTTGATGTATGTCTTGTGTGGGATACCCTGGTGACAATGGGGTGTTCTATTGATTCACTTGATGTATGTTTTGGCACTCAACTCATGGATTCCTGAGGTGACATTGGCATAATCTATGCATAAGCGTTGATGCACATTTTCATCCTTGTTTCTCCGGTAGAAATCTTGGGGAACTCTTTGAGGTTCTTTGTGTTGGATTGAATATTATGAATCTGAAGTTGTTTGATACATATCGTATAATTGACCCACAGATACTTGTGATGACATTGGAGTATCTAGGTGACATTAGGGTTGATTGATGTGTATCATATGGTGTTATTTTAGTACGAACTCTAGGGATGTTTGAGACACTTATAGGAATAGCTCAAAAGATTCATCAGAAAGAATAACTTTGAGGTGGTTTCGTACCCTACAAGCAATTTCATCTTATGTTCTCCGCGATAGGAACTTTTGAGACTCTTTGTCACACGTCGAGGGATTGACATATGATTTAGTTATGTTATCATTGTTGAGAGACGTTGCACTAGTAAAAGTATGAACCCTAGGCCTTGTTTTCAAGCATTGCAATAACGTTTTTGCTCACTTTCGTTACTAGTTACCTTGCTGTTTTTATATTTTCAGATTACAAAAACCTGTATCTACTATCCATACTACACTTGCATCACCATCTCTTCGCCGAACTAGTGCACCTATACAGTTGACCATTGTATTGGGTGTGCTGGGGACTGATGTCTACTATGCAACTTTATTCTTGTAGACTCGTGTTGGGCCTCCAAGCGTAGAGTTTTGTAGAACAGTAGCAAATTTCCCTCAAGTGGATGACCTAAGGTTTATCAATTTGTGGGAGGCGTAGTATGAAGATGGTCTCTCTCAAACAACCCTGCAACCAAATAACAAAGAGTCTCTTGTATCCCCAACACACCCAATACAATGGCAAATTGTATAGGTGCACTAGTTCAGCGAAAAGATGGTGACAAAAGTGTAATATGGATGGTAAAAGTATATTTCTATAATCTGAATAAATAAAAACAGCAAGGTAGCAAACGATAAAAGTGAGCACAAGCAGTATTGCAATGCTTGAAAATGAGGCCTAGGGTCCATACTTTCGCTAGTGCAATCTCTCAACAGTGCTAATATAATTGGATCATATAAACATCCCTCATGTGCGATGAATAATCACTCGAAAGTTCTTATCTAGTGGAGAACTGATGTCTACTAGAACTACGTCGGTATTTCCCCAAAGAGGAAGGGATGATGCAGTATAGCGATGGTAGGTATTTCCCTCAGTGATGAGACCAAGGTTATCGACCCAGTAGGAGAACCTCATCACACCACATAAACAACACATGCACACAAATAATAAATACTTGCAACCCGACGTGTGAAAGGGGTCGTCAATCCCTTTCGCACATGGCGCCTCAAGATAGGCAAATAATGTGAGATAAAAGTGGTAGATATGATAAATAGATCACGGAACAAATAAATTGCAGCAAGGTTTTTTTGAATTTTTGGTTTAATAGATCTGAAAATAAATGCAAAGGAAAATAGATCACAAAGGCAAATATGATGAAAAGAGACCCGAAGGCCGTAGGTTTCACTAGTGGCTTCTCTCAAGAAAAATAGCAAACGGTGGGAAAACAATTACTGTTGGGCAATTGATAAAACTCCAAATAATCATGACGATATCCAGGCAATGATCATTATATAGGCATCATGTCCAAGATTAGTAGACCGACTCCTGCCTACATCTACTACAATTACTCCACATATCGACCGCTATCCAGCATGCATCTAGTTTATTAATTTCATGGAAAATGGAGTAATGCAATAAGAACGATGATATGATGTAGACAAGATCCATTTATCTATTTATGTAGATATAGACCCCTTCTTATTATCCTTAGTAGAAATGATACATACATGCCGGTTCCCCTTCTGTCACTGGGATCAAGCACCATAAGATTGAACCCACTACAAAGCACCTCTTCCCATTGCAAGATAAATAGATCAAGTTGGCCAAACAAAACCCAAATATCGGAGAATAAATACAAGGCTATAAGCAATCATGCATATAAGAGATCGAAGACTCAAATAACTCTCATGGATAAAAACATAGATCTGATCATAAACTCAAAGTTCATCGGATCCCAACAAACACACCACAAAAAGGCTTACATCATATGGATCTCCAAGAGACCATTGTATTCATAATCAAGAGAGAGAGAGAGAGAGAGGAAGCCATCTTGCTACAAACTACAGACTCGTAGTCTACAAAGAACTACTCATGCATCATCGGAGAGGCACCAATGGAAGTGGTGAACCCCTCCATGATGGTGTCTAGATTGGATCCGGTGGTTCTGGACTCTGCGACGGCTGGAATTGATTTTCGTCAACTCCCCTAGGGTTTTTGGAATATTGGGGTATTTATAGAGCAAAGAGGCGGTTCAGGGGCACCCGAGGTGGGCACAGCCCACCAGGGCACGCCTAGGCCTCCTAGCGCGCCTTGGTGGGTGCTACCCTCCTCGAGGCACACCCTAGGTGCAACCTCGGTCCACTGGATGTCTTCTGGCCCAAAAAAATCCTCAAGAAGTTTTGCTGCGTTTGGACTCCGTTTGATATTGATTTCATGCGATGTAAAAACATGCAGAAAACATCAACTGGCACTAGGCACTATGTCAATAGGTTAGTACCAAAAAATGATATAAAATAATTGTAAAACATCCAAGAATGATAATATAACAACATGGAACAATCAAAATTATAGATACGTTGGAGACATATCAGCATCCCCAAGCTTAATTCCTGCTCCTCCTTGAGTAGGTAAATGATAAAAAAAGAAATTTTTGATGTGGAATGCTGCCTAACATGTTCATCATATTTCTTTTCTTTATAGCATGGACACATGGACTTTTATATGATTCAAAGCAATAGTCTAGTTTTCACATGAAGACATTAATGCTCAAGCATACCAACGAGCAACCATGTCTTTCAAAATATCAACCCTAAAGCAAGTTATCCCTAGCCCATTATGCTCAATCATTGATCCATTCATGAAACACACTCGAATATTAGCTACACCCAATGCTCAAATACGATCATAGTGCCCCTTAGTTGGTGCTTTATAAGAAGATGGAGACTCAAATTCGAAATAAAAATTGCATAAGTAAAAGAAAGGCCCTTCGCGGATGGAAGTAGGGATTTGTAGAGGTGCGAGAGCTCAAAGCTTAAATTGAGAGATAAGAAATATTTTTTAGAGGCATACTTTTCCCACCAACAAAAACGACTTAGAGATCTCAACACTTTCCATGCTAGATACATCATAGGCGGTTCCCAAACAGAAAATAAAGTTTATTCCTTTTTGTTGGGGAGCGTAGTAATTTCAAAAACATTCCTATGCACACGCAAGATCATGGTGATGCATAGCAACGAGAGGAGAGTAGTCGCCCACGCCCTCGTGAGCCGTAAGCGGAAGCGTTATGACAACGCGGTTGATGTAGTCGTACGTCTTCACGATCGACCGATCCAAGTACCGAACGTACGGCACTTTCACTATCTGCACACGTTCAGCTCGGTGACGTCCCACGAACTCATGATCCAGTAGAGCTTCGAGGGAGAGTTTCGTCAGCACGACGGCATGATGATGGTGTTGATGAAGCTACTGATGCAGGGCTTTGCCTAAGCACCACTACAATATGACCGAGGTGGATTATGGTGGAGGGGGGCACCGCACACGGCTAAAAGATCAATGATCAACTTGTGTGCCTTGGGGTGCCCCCCACCCTGCTCCCGTATATAAAGGAGCTAGGGGAGGCGGCCGGCCAGGAGGAGGGCGCACCAAGGGGGAGAGTCCTACTCCCATCGGGAGTAGGACTCCTTCTTTCCTGGTAGGAGTAGGAGAAGAGGAAAGGAGGAGAGAGGGGGGAAGGAAAGGGGGGCGCCGCCTCCTTGTCCAATTCGGACTAGAGGGGGAGTAGGGGGCGTGCAGCCCTGCCTTGGCCGCCCCTCCTCTTCTCCACTAAGGCCCATGTGACTCATTATACTCCCCGGGGTTCCGGTAACCCCCCCCCCCCTCCCGATACGCCGGTATATGCCCGAACTTGCCCGGAACACCTCCGAAGTCCAAACATAGTCATTCAATATATCGATCTTTATGTCTCGACCATTTCAAGACTCCTCGTTATGTCCATGATCTATTCCGGGACTCCGAACTATCTTAGGTACATCAAAACACATAAACTCATAATACCGATCATCACCGAACGTTAAGCGTGCGGACCCTACGGGTTCGAGAACTATGTAGACATGACCGAGACACGTCTCCGGTCAATAACCAATAACGGAACCTGGATGCTCATATTGTCTCCTACATATTCCACGAAGATCTTTATCGGTCAAACCGCATAACAACATACGTTGTTCCCTTTGTCATCGGTATGTTACTTGCCCGAGATTCGATCGTCGGTATCTCAATACCTAGCTCAATCTCATTACCGGCAAGCCTCTTTACTTGTTCTGTAATTCATCATCCCACAACTAACTTATTATTCACATTGCTTGCAAGGCTTATAGTGATGTGCATTACCGAGAGGGTCTAGAGATACCTCTCCAACAATCGGAGTGATAAATCCTAATCTCGATCTATGCCAACTCAACAAGTACCATTGGAAACACCTGTAGAGCACCTTTATAATCACCCAGTTACGTTGTGACATTTGGTAGCACACGAAGTGTTCCTCTGGTAATCGGGAGTTGCATAATCTCATAGTCATAGGAACATGTATAAGTCATGACTAGCAAAACGGCCCGTGCGTTGCAACGGGAGAACAAAAAGTCATAATCTTCAATGGCCATGACCACATTTTACTGCATCACCGAGATACTATCACTCTCATTTTCGTGAAATTGAGAACAATTTTTGAAAATCATGAACATTTTTTTAAACTCGTGAGTATATCTAAAATCGTGAACATTTTGCAAATTCTTAAACATTTTTATAGATTGCGAACATTTTCTAGAATCATGACATTTTTTGAATTCATGAACATTTTATACTATTTAAAAAATAGAAAAAATTGTGAACATTTTTTAAAACATTTCCTTGAAGGGGCGAACATTGTTTTGTTTTACCAAACATTTCTTGAAATGCATGAACATTTTTTGAATCAGCGAACATTTTATGAATCAATAAACAATTTGCATGTCACAAACAGTTTTTTAATTTTTACAATATTTTATAGTTTGTGAATATTATTTGAATTAAAGAAATTCTATCCTATTTCATTAACATTTTTAATACACATCATTTCAAAAAAAAAACATGACAATTTTTTTATTTCCCAAACAGTTTTTCAAAATTGCTAACATTTTCTTAATATGCAATTTTTTCTAAACTCCCGAACATTTTTTTAATCCACAAACATTTTATTTCAAAATTTGTATTTCTTTTAAATTTTGGAAGTTTTTTGAAGTGCCAAATTATAAAAAGTAGAAAAAAAGATGGGAAAGGAAAACCAAACAAAGAAAATTAAAAATAGGCCGTCGGAGATGGGCCGGCCGAAACAGGCACGCTGTGTCTTCTTTGAGCATGCAGAGCGCAGTATAGAATGTTCCTACTACATGGGCTGGCCCTTGCGGGGATTAACCTGTGTGAAATATTTTTTTTATCACTTATAAGTACCGTTGGTAGGTAATATTTCATAACTTTTGTGGATGCCCGTGCGTTGCAACGGGAGAAATATTTTTTTGCGAGAAGCAATGGGAAAGATAATTGATGTGTCATCCAAGAAAGGGTCTCCACAATAATAGGCGACAAAGCAAGGGGTTATGGTCTTCTTGCTAGACACGTTTGACACGCGAAATCTTGATAGTGATGGGGTTGGTCGGTGTGGAGGCGAGCACCGAACTCATGACTTTTTTCCTCCGGGCCTGCCTCCATCTTGGGGTTGTGCCCGCCTCCTCATTTGGTGGCTGCGCGGCGACCTCCGGGACACGGTTGCTTCGTCCACTCTATTCTACCATGGCGTAACTTGGTGGATTATTAATTGCAGCGCATAGATCCCGTTTCATTAGCATAATCAGGTATGAATGTTCCTCCTTTTTAGGGTTTATTCTCTTTGATTATTTCAGTGTTCAAGTGGCCATAATTTTGCTTCAATTAAACCCAAACAACATATTCTCTTTTATTGGCATGTGTCCATAATTTCTTTTATTTATAGTCAACCAAGATAAAACGAACGCGCACCGCTAACCAATGGATAGCACGAATATTTAAGAAAATACTATAGCATCAGATTAATTTTTTTTGATTTTTTTGAACATTGAACAAAACATGAAATGGGGAATATTCTTAGAAGCGTGAACAATTTCTTAAATTCCGAAAACTTTCCATAAAATGTGAACATTTGTTTTTTGAAAATTCCAATTTTTTTGGGAAAAACACGAACATAATTAGAAACATGAATAGTTTTTGAAATTCACAAGCAAAATTTAAAAACATGAACTTTTCATAAAAACATAAAAATTCAATTTTTAATTTGTTTTAAAGGGGAGCACTATAAACAATTTTAGAAAATATTTTCTTAGACGTAAATATTATTTTGTATTTATGAACATTTCACAAAAACAAGAATATTTTAAAATATAGAACATTTTATAAAAAAACATGAATAACATAAAAATCGATTTTAATTTTTTTAAAGAGGAGCACTATAAAAAATTAGAAAATATTTTCTTAGACATAAATATTATTTTGTATTTATAAACATTTCACAAAACCAAGAATATTTTAAAATATAGAACATTTTATAAAAATTATTTTTTAAAAAAATCACGAATAAATTTTCAAAACACCAACATTTTTTAAATGTTGAGAAACATTGGAAACGGAAAAAAAATTAAACTTTCGAACTTTTTTGAAAACAGGAACAAAATATTGGAATTCTGACAATTTATTGTATATGTAAACCTAAATAGAAATTCTGAAGAATTTTTGTAATTTTTTACTTTACACAAAAAAGAAATGTAAGGAAGGAAAAAAGGAAAAATAAATATAAAAAATAAAGAGAAAGGAGAAGAAAAAGAAAATTAGAAATAGAACGATGAAAAAGGGAAACGTGCCGGCATAGGCCCTGTGGGAAGCTTTAACTATTTCTTGGTCCATGCGACAAATAAGGTCTTCCCAAATGCGTGGGCAATAATAAGTGGGTTGGCTTTGTTGGGCTGGAGTGCGCGCAGCCCAATTATGGAATTCTGGCAAACCTTTTTTCTTTTCTAGCGGATTGACGCACAAAAGTTTAGTACCGCCTTGGATAGAAAAAATAAAATTCGACGATGAACGGATGAAAATTTTGGAGAAACGCACCTTGCTTTATTAGTAGGTATAGAAGAAAGCAATAGGAGTAAACTAAAACGATCAAGTGCTAAGCTAACAGAATCTGTCAAGTCAATCACATCATTCTCCTAATGATGTGATCCCGTTTATCAAATGACAACTCATGCTATGGTTAGGAAACCTTAACCATCTTTGATAAATGAGCTAGTCAAGTAGACGCATACTAGTGACACTTTATTGTCTATGTATTCACACATGTATTATGTTTTCGGTTAATACAATTCTAGCATGAATAATAAACATTTATCATGAAAGGAAATAAATAATAACTTTATTATTGCCTCTAGGGCATATTTCCTTGAGTCTCCCACTTGCACTAGAGTCAATAATTTAGATTACATAGTAATGATTCTAACACCCATGGAGTCTTGGTGCTGATCATGTTTTGCTCATGAGAGAGGCTTAGTCAACGGGTCTGCAACATTCAGATCCGTATGTATCTTGCTAATCTCTATGTCCCCCACCTAGACTTGGTCACGGATGGAATTGAAGCGTCTCTTGATGTGCTTGGTGCTCATGTGAAATTTGGATTCCTTTGCCAAGGCAATTGCACCAGTATTGTCATAAAAGATTTTCATTGGACCCGATGCACTAGGTATGACACCTAGATCGGATATGAACTCCTTCATCCAGACTCCTTCATGTGCTGCTTCCAAAGCAGCTATGTACTCCGCTTCACACGTAGATCCCACCACGACGCTTTGTTTAGAACTGCATCAACTGACAGCTCCACTGTTCAATATAAACACATATCCGGTTTGCGATTTAGAATCGCCCTGATCAGTGTCAAAGCTTGCATCGTTTTAACCATTTACGACAAGCTCTTTTTCACCCCCATAAACGAGAAACATATCCTGAGTCCTTTTCAAGTATTTCAGGATATTATTGACTGTTGTCCAGTGATCCACTCCTGGATTACTTTGGTACCTCCCTGCTAAACTAATAGCAAGGCAAAGAACAGGTCTGGTACACAGCATTGTATACATGATAGAGCCTATGGCTGAAGCATAGGCAACATTTTTAATTTTCTCTCTATCTTCTGTAGTGGTCGGGCATTGAGTCTGACTCAACTTCACACCTTTTAACATAGGCAAGAACCCTTTCTTTGCTTGATCCATCTTGAACTTTTTCAAAACTTTGTCAAGGTATGTGCTTTGTGAAAGTCCAATTAAACGTCTTGATCTATCTCTATAGATCTTGATGCCCAATATGTAAGCAGCTTCACCGAGGTCTTTCATTGAAAAACTCTTATTCAAGTATCCTTTTATGCTATCCAGAAATTCTATATCATTTCCAATCAACAATATGTCAACCACATATAGTATCAGAAATGCTATAGAGCTCCCACTCACTTTCTTGTAAATACAGGCTTCTCCAAAAGTCTGTATAAAACCATATGCTTTGATCACACTATAACTTAGGCGAGCACTGGGCTGCAGCTAAGCCTCCGAGTGGGAGGTCTGCTCTCCACTCGGTAGGATTTTTATAACTTAGGCGAACACTGGGCTGCAGCTAAGCCCCCGAGTGGGAGGTCTGCTCCTCACTCGGTAGGATTTTCAACACTTAGGCGAGCACTGGGTTGCAGCTAAGCCTCCGAGTGGGAGGTCTGCTCTCCACTCGGTAGGATTTTTATACGTTGTACTTGTGGCGTAGTTCGAAGGAGAGGGTCGCAGTCGACCTGCACCTCGTCTTCCTAGCTACCGCACGTTGTACTTGTGGCGTAGCTTGGAGGAGAGGGTCGCGGTCGACCTGCACCTCGTCTTTCTTGCTACCGCATGTTGTACTTGTGGTGTAGCTCGGAGGAGAGGGTCGCAGTCGACCTGCACCTCGTCTTCCTTGCTACCGCACGTTGTACTTGTGGCGTAGCTCGGAGGAGAGGGTCGCAGTCGACCTACACCTCGTCCTCCTTGCGGAGCGCATGTAGAATTTGTAATTAGGCGAGTACTTAGACTGCAGCTAAGCCCCCGAGTGGGAGTCTGGCTCACCACTCGGTAGGATTTTATTGAAACTTAGGCGAGTAATTGGACTGCGGCTAAGCCCCCGAGTGGGAGTCTGGCTCACCACTCGGTAGGATTTTATTGAAACTTAGGCGAGCACTTGGACTGCAGCTAAGCCCCCGAGTGGGAGTCATGCTCTCCACTCGGTAGGATTTTATTGAAACTTAGGCGAAATGGATTCGCAGCTAAGCCCCCGAGTGGGAGGCTGGCTCACCACTCGGTAAGGATTTTTTTTACAAACTTAGGCGAAACGGATTCGTAGCTAAGTCACCCACTGAGGGGGAAATTTTACTGAACAAATAAAAGTGACAAATATCATTGGGGAAATTACGACACTATTATCTTTCAAAACATGGACTACAGAAGTACTTTTATTACAATTCATCCGAGTGAAAACTTAAGTGTAAAATGGGCGGAGTAGCTCCGCGTTCCAAGCTCGGGGCTCGTCGATATTGTGCTTGACGTTGTAGAGACGGTACGCTCTGTTGTGGAGAACCTTGGTGACGATGAAGGGTCCTTCCCAAGAAGGAGCAAGCTTGTGTTGTTTGTGCTGATCCACTCGGAGAACCAAATCTCCTTCCTAGAAGGCTCGACTCTTCATGTTTCTAGCGTGGAAGCGACGCAAGTCCTGTTGGTAGATGGTCGATCGGATCAGAGCCATCTCTCTTTCCTCCTCTAAAAGGTCGACTGCATCTTGCCGCCCTTGTTCCGCTTCAGCCTCGCTGTAGAGCTCAACACGAGGAGCATTGTGGAGCAGATCACTCGGCAAGACCGCTTCAGCTCCATAGACCAAGAAGAATGGAGTCCTTCCGGTCGACCGATTAGGCGTGGTCCTCAGACCCCAAAGCACCGAGGGAAGTTCGTCGATCCATGCTCCAGCCGCATGCTTAAGGTCACGCATCAGTCGGGGTTTCAACCCTTTGAGGATCAAGCCATTGGCTCGCTCCGCTTGTCCATTCGACTATGGATGGGTGACCGAAGCGTAGTCCACTCGTGTGCCTTGAGAAGTGCAGAACCTCTGAATTCCTCCGAGTCGAAGTTTGATCCATTGTTTGTGATGATGCTGTGCGGGACTCCATATCTGAATATCAGTTCCCTGATGAAGCTAACAGCAGTACCGGCGTCAAGGTTCTTGATGGGTTTAGCCTCAATCCACTTGGTGAACTTGTCGACTGCCACCAGCACATGCGCCGAAACCGCTCGACCTGTCCTCAAGGGGCCCACCATATTCAATCCCCATCTGCGAAGGGCAGACGAGTGGTATAGTCTTGAGTCGACGAGCTTGTGTGACATGTTGGAATAAAATTGGCATCCTTCGCACTTGTCCACTATTTCCTTTGCCATCTCATTTGCCCTTGGCGATAAAATCGGCTCGGTATGCTTTGGCCACGATGGTCCGAGAGGACGCATGATGGCCACAGGTCCCCGAGTGGATATCATCAAGGATGATTCGACCTTCTTCTGGCGTTATACACTTCTGACCAACTCCAGTCGCGCTCTCTCTGTACAGCTGTCCTTTGATCACGGTAAAGGCCTTGGATCGACGAACGATCTGTCGAGCCTCTTCCTCGTCCTCCGGGAGCTCTTTCTTAGGATATACGCGATGTATGGAACTGTCCAGTCGGGAGTGATCACTAGAACCTCCGTGACCAAGTCGACCACTGCTGGGACTTCAACTTCAGTCGGATCTGTGGCACTCTTGGGTTGTGGGGCTTCTTCGGTGAAAGGATCTTCTTTGACTGACGGAGTATGGATATGCTCCAAAAATACACCACTCGGAATGGCTTCTCTCTTGGAACCTATCTTTGCCAGATCATCAGCCGCTTGATTTTTCATCGGGGTATATGATGGAGCTCTAACCCTCAAACTTCTTTTCCGGCTTCCTCTTTGCATTGCAAGATATCCGATCATGGCTGGGCTTCTTCGCCCCACTCCTTCATCACTTGGTTGACCACAAAATCTGAGTCGCCATAAACCATAAGGCGACGGACGCCGAGTGAAATGGCCATGCGCAACCCATACAAAAGGGCCTCATATTTTGCCTCATTGTTGGAGGAATCAAAGTGAATCTGGAGCACATATCTGAGCTTATCTCCTCTGGGGGAAACCAAGACAACCCCAGCACCGGAACCATTCAACATCTTAGAGCCATCAAAAAACATGGTCCAATGCTCTGAGTGAACTTGAGCCGGCTGCTGTTGTTCAATCCACTCGGCAAGGAAATCTGCTATAGCTTGGGACTTAATGGCTTTCTTTGCCTCAAACTTGATATCAAGGGGAAGAAGTTCAATCGCCCATTTCGCCACTCGACCAGTTGCATCTCTGTTGTGCAGAATCTCTAAAGTGGAGCGTCGACAATCGTAATGGAATGATCGAGAAATAATGAGCAACCTTCTTCGTGGTCATGTAGATCCCATACACAAGTTTCGATAATGAGGATATCTTTGCTTTGATGGAGTCAAAACTTGAGACGAGATAGTACCTTTGGGCGCTGAACTTTGAAGGCTTTCCTTCTTCCCGCCGACCGTAGTAAGCCTTTGTCTTGACGACTTGTCCTGTGGCTGCAATATAAAGCAACAGAGGCTCTTTGCTGATTGGAGCAGCAAGCACCGGCTGGGTGGAGAGCAGAGCTTTTAGCTCGGCAAACGCTGCATCAGCTTCTGGAGTCCACTCAAACTTGTGTGCCTTCTTCATCAGTCGGTAAAGAGGCAATGCCTTTTCCCCGAGTTGTGAAATGAATCGGCTTAATGCGGCCAAGTATCCAGTAAGCTTCTGGACATCGTGCACCCGCACGGGGCGTTTCATTCGGAGTATAGTGCCAATTTTTTCTGGGTTAGCGTCGATTCCTCGTTCGGAAATGAGAAAACCGAGTAACTTTCCACCAGGAACTCCGAATGTGCACTTTGATGGATTGAGCTTGATATCATACTTCCTGAGGTTGGCAAATGTTTCGGCGAGGTCTGTCAACAGGTCGGAACCCTTCCGCGACTTTACCACGATATCATCCATATACGCTTCCACATTCCGACTGATTTGAGTGAGCAAACACTTCTGGATCATTTGCATGAACGTGGCTCCGGCATTCTTGAGGCCGAATGGCATGGTGATATAGCAGAAGCACCTGAATGGAGTGATGAAAGCTGTTTTTATCTCATCGGGTCCGTCTGAGCGGATCGATGGTACCCGAATAGGCGTCTAGAAAAGACAATCTCGCATCCCGCAATGAGTCAACAATTTGGTCAATGCGAGGAGAGGAAAATGATCTTCGGGCAGGCCGATTGATGTGCTTGAAATCAATGCACATTCGGAGTGAGTTGTCCTTCTTAGGAACCATGACGACATTGGCGAGACACTCGGAGTGGTATATCTCTCGGATAAATCCTGCCGCCAATAGTCGAGCCACCTCCTCACCAATAGCTTTTCTCTTCTGGACGGCGGACCGTCGAAGATGTTCTTTGACTGGTTTTGCTGCTGAGTCGACTCTAAGGTGATGCTCTGCTAGTCCCCTGGGAACACCCGGCATGTCAGCTGGCTTCCATGCAAAGATGTCCCAGTTCTCACGGAGGAACTGGATGAGCACTTCTTCCTATTTCGGGTCGAGTGTTGTGGAGATATGGGTCGGAGCTGCATTGGGGTCGGTCGGGTGAATGTGGACGGGCTTCGTCTCACCGGACGACTGAAATGCTGAATCCGTGGCAGGCTTCTTGGCTCGCAGCAATTCACTTGGATCTGCATTTTGCTTATATCCTTCCAGCTCGACCGCTGTCACCTGGGAATCGGCAATCTTTGAGCCTTTCTGGAAACACTCTTCTGCTTTTCTCCGATCACCAGTGACAGTGGTCACGCCTTTGGGGCCGGGCATCTTCAGTTTGAGGTATACGTAACATGGTCGAGCCATGAACCGTGCGTAAGCTGGTCTCCCCAAAATAGCGTGGTAAGCGCTCTGAAAATCCACGACCTCAAACGTCAGCTTCTCTTTGCGAAAATGCTTCGAATCACCGAACACCACATCCAGAGCTATTTGGCCGAGTGACTTGGCTTTCTTTCCTGGTATAACTCCATGAAAACTCATGTTACTGGTGCTCAGTCGGGACATCGGAATGCCCATTCCTTTCAGCGTGTCCGCATACAATAAGTTCAGTCCACTACCTCCGTCCATTAGCACCTTCGTCAGTCGAGTGCCTTCGACAACCGGGTCGACCACCAAAGCTTGCCTCCCAAGGGTGGCTATATGAGTCGGGTGATCGGACTGGTCGAATGTAATGGGAGTTTGGGACCATCTCAGATAACTGGGCATCGCCGGGGCGACCATGTTCACCTCACTGTTAATAACCTTCAGTCGGCTCTTGCTTTCCACATCCGCAAAGATCATCAGAGTGGAGTTAACATGAGGATATCCTCCCTCAGTGTCCTCCTTGTCTTCAGCTTTGTCCGACTCTTTTTCCTTGTCCTTGGGCTGTTTACCTTGGAACTGCTGGATCAGGAGTCGACACTATCGAGTGGTATGCTTCGGGTAGATGATATTACCCTCTTCATCTTTCTTCATGTGGATGTGACACGGCATATCCATCACGTCATTTCCTTCTTTATCCTTCACCTTCTTGGGGTTCCAGGATCCTTTGGGTTTTCCCTTGAACTTGCCTTGAGTCACGGCCAGAGCCTCTCCAGGAGCCGCCGGTTCGGCCTTCCGCTTTTGCTTCCGACTGGAGTTTCCCTTCTCCGACTGACTCGGCTTGTACTTGCCACTGCGGAGTCGGTCCTCCTCTTCACCATTGGCGTACTTGGTGGCAATTTCCATCATCCGACTCAGGGTCATATCTCCGGGTCGCCCAAACTTCAAACTTAACTCTCTGTTCTTGACACCATCCTTGAAGGCGCAGACTGCCTGATGATCAGACACGTTCTCCACGGTATGATGCAAAGTGATCCATCTCTGAATATACTCTCTTAAGGTCTCATTCGACTTCTGCACACAAACTTGCAGCTCTATCAATCCAGCTGGTCGCTTGCAAGTTCCCTCAAATGTTCTGACAAACACTCGGGAAAGATCTTCCCAAGTGTAAATGCTGCTTGGAGTTAACTGATTCAACCATGCTCTGGCAGAACCTTCCAACATGAGCGGTAAGTGCTTCATGGCCACCTCGTCATTCCCACCTCCGATCTGTACAGCTACTCGGTAGTCCTCAAGCCAAGTTTCAGGCTTAGACTCACCGGTGAACTTGCTTACTCGATCGCCAACTTTGAAGTTGGGGGAATCACCATGACTCGATAGCCTCTTTGAAACATTCGGGACCTGAAACATGCACTCGGCTGCTAGTGGGCGCATCTCTGTCGGGGCCGCCTCGATGAGCCCTGTTCCGATCGACCAAGCCTTGCACGATGATGGATCGTGCATCGAAGCCTGGTTCCCGGGGGTCGACCAGAGCTCTTCGTCCCACACTGAGTTGATGCCTGTCATCTTGCTGCCGAGGAGCGTAAGACCCACCTCTCGGGGGAGGAGTGGGCACTCGACGCCTATCATCACGATCGTATCGGTCACCATATTGGTCCCGTCGATTCTCGCGTCGTTCACGCCGCGGAGGTGATCTGGGGTTATGAGCCGACTGAACCGTATTCGCAGCGACGGATCGACTGTGAATTCTGTTGCGTGACTGCGACACGGCTGAATTCTGATCTCCTGCTGCCCAGAGCAAGTCTCGATCTGCATCAAGCCTCTGCCGACCTCCGTGGGAGGGCTGAATGGACTCGCTATACGGGTTGCAGTTGCTAAATTCTGAATCGGGTTCGATATACGAGTCGGCGGGAAGAGTTGGCGTCGACCGAGTCGGGTACTACGTTGCGCAGCCTCGTCGAGTGCTCGTGAAGATTCTCCAAGCAGCGCGTTCACCAAGTTGGCCAAACGTGCCTCCTCCAAGGCGCGAACCTCGGGGTTTCTCCTACGATGGGAGTATGCGGTGCATCCATGTTCTGCTGTGAAGCTCTTCCCTTTTGCAGGAATTAAGTGGCTCGGGTTGGTACTCCTCATGGACTTGAGCGGGGTCGCCTCCGCCGTCTACCCCGTCGCCGTGGGGGTAGCCGGGAGGACTACGAGGTCCGTCAACCATCAAGACCTCCGCCGCTGGATCACTGCTATCGCACTTTTCGGATGCGATCTCCACGGAGTCGGTCGACAGATCGAGCAGGCCGAGGGATTAAATCGGGCTCGATTGCCGCGACTTGGGTGGTGGCCGTCTGGCGAGCCACCGCGTGCCTCACCCACCGCTGGAGTCTCGACCGACCAGATCGCTTGCGCTGGCGGGAAACAGGGAGGGTGGATGATAGGGGAGTCGACCGATATGGAGTCGACGGTTGCCGCAGCAAAACACCGCGGACACATGCACGAAAATGCGTCGCACCACAGACGGGGAGCGCATCAACATCGAGTGGAGCCTCCTGGAGCCAAGCGGAGTCGTCGGCGATGAAGATGAGAGCACCGAGACGGATCTGGCGGCCCTCGACCAAAACTCCACCAGCAACCATGATGAAAGTAATCGGAAAAACTGCAACTTCTCCAAAAATTGCTAAGACACCTGCCCCACGGTGGGCGCCAACTGTCGTAGTTCTAAGTCTGACAGTAGAATGGGGGGTAGGTATGGAGAGGCAAGATCCTAGCTATGGAGCAATTGTGAACACAAGGATGTACGAGTTCAGGCCCTTCTCGGAGGAAGTAACAGCCCTACGTCTCGGAGCCCGGAGGCGATCGACTGGATTATGTGTGTATGGATTACAGGGGTGCGAACCCTTTACACTGAGGAGGGGGTGGCTTATATAGTGTCCGCGAGACCCCTCCGGCCCTCAGTAATGCAGGGTTTAAAGTACATTAAGTCTAGGCGTTACTGGTAACGCCTCACATAAAGTGTCCTAAATGCCATAAAGACTACTTAATTACAGACCGTTATGATGCAGAGTGGTTCTTGATCTTCTAGTGGTCGAGTGAGTCTTCATGGTCGAGTCCTTTGAGTCCGTCGAGTGAAGTCTTCTCTTGGTCGACTGGAAGGCAGTTTCTTCTGAGAGTGTCCTTGGGTAGGGTACTTGGATCAGGTCTGTGACCCTACCCTAGGTACATGACTTCATCAGCAGTGCCACAAATAAGTTGCACTATCATTATCAACTCTGCATCTTTTGGCTTCAACATTATGAATATGTGTATCACTACTATCGAGATTCAAGATAAATAGACCACTCTTCAAGGCTGCGTGACCATAAAAGATATTACTCATATAAATAGAACAACCATTATTCTCAGATTTAAATGAGTAACCGTCTCGCATCAAACAAGATCCAGATATAATATTCATGCTTAACGTTGGCATTAAATAACAATTATTCAGGTCTAAAACTAATCCCAAAGGTAGATGTAGAGGTAGCGTGCCGACTGCGATCACACCGACTTTGGAACCAATTCCCACGCGCATCGTCACCTCGTCCTTAGCCTCGCTCAATCCGTAGTCCCTGTTTCGAGATGCAAATATTAGCAACAGAACCAGTATCAAATACCCAGGTGCTACTGCGAGCTCTTGTAAGGTACACATCAATAACATGTATATCACATATACCTTTGTTCACCTTGCCATCCTTCTTATCTGCCAAATACTTGGGGCACTTCCGCTTCCAGTGACCAGTCCCTTTGCAGTAGAAGCACTCATTCTCGGGCTTAGATCCAGATTTAGGTTTCTTCTCTTGAGCAGCAACTTGTTTGCTGTTCTTCTTGAAGTTCCCCTTCTTCTTCCCTTTACCCTTTTTCTTGAAACTGGTGGTCTTATTGACCATCAACACTTGATGCTCCTTCTTGATTTCTACCTCCGCTGCCTTTAGCATTGCGAAGAGCTCGGGAATTGTCTTGTTCATCCCTTGCATATTATAGTTCATCACGAAGCTCTTGTAGCTTGGTGGCAGTAATTCAAGAATTTTGTCAATGACACTATCATCAGGAATATTAACTCCCAGTTGATTCAAGTGATTATTATACCCAGACATTTTGAGTATATGTTCTCTGACAGAACTATTCTCCTCCATCTTGCAGCTATAGAACTTATTGGAGACTTCATATCTCTCAATCCGAGAATTTGCTTGAAATATTAACTTCAACTCTTGGAACATCTCATATGCTCCATGATGTTCAAAACATCGTTGAAGTCCCGGTTCTAAGCCGTAAAGCATGGCACACTGAACTATCGAGTAGTCATCACCTTTGCTCTGCCAGACGTTGTTAACGTCATCAGTTGCATCTGCGGCAGGCCTAGCACCCAACGGTGCTTCCAGGACGTAATTCTTCTATGCAACAATGAGGATAATCCTCAAGTTACGGACCCAGTCCGTGTAATTGCTACCATCATCTATCAACTTAGCTTTCTCAAGGAATGCATTAAAATTCAACGGAACAACAGCATGGGCCATCTATCTACAACAACATAGACAAGCAAACTACTATCAGGTACTAAGTTCATGATAAATTTAAGTTCAACTAATCATATTACTTAAGAACTCCCACTTAGATAGACATCCCTCTAATCATCTAAGTGATCACGCGATCCAAATCAACTAAACCAAAACCGATCATCACGTGAGATGGAGTAGTTTTCAATGGTGAACATCACTATGCTGATCGCTCGACCTTTCGGTCTCAGTGTTCCAAGGCCATATCTGCATATGCTAGGCTCGTCAAGTTTAACCTGAGTATTTCTGCGTGTGAAAAATTGACTTGCACCCATTGTATGTGAATGTTGAGCTTATCACACCTGATCATCACGTGGTGTCTCGGCATGATGAACTTTGGCAACGGTGCATACTCAGGGGGAACACTTATACCTTGATATTTAGTGAGAGATCATTTTATAATGCTACCGTCAATCAAAGCAAAATAAGATGCATAAAAGATAAACATCATATGCAATCAATATAAGTGATATGATATGACCATCATCATCTTGTGCCTTTGATCTCCATCTTCAAAGCACCGTCATGATCACCATTGTCACTGGCGTGACACCTTGATCTTCATCGCATCATCGTTGTCGTCTCGCCAACTATTGCTTCAACGACTATCGCTACCGCTTAGTGATAAAGTAAAGCAATTACAGGGCGATTGCATTGCATACAATAAAGCGACAACCATATGGCTCCTGCCAGTTGCCGATAACTCTGTTACAAAACATGATCATCTCATGCAATAAAATTTAGCATCATGTCTTGGCCATATCACATCACAACATGCCTTGCAAAAACAAGTTAGACGTCCTCTACTTTGTTGTTGCAAGTTTTACGTGGCTGCTATGGGCTTAGCAAGAACCATTCTTACCTACGCATCAAAACCACAACGATATTTTGTCAAGTTAGTGTTGTTTTAACCTTCTCAAGGACTGGGCGTAGCCACACTCGGTTCAACTAAAGTTGGAGAAACTGACACCCGCCAGCCACCTATGTGCAAAGCACGTCGGTAGAACCAGTCTCATGTAAGCGTACGCGTAATGTCGGTCCGGGCCGCTTCATCCAACAATACCGCCGAACCAAAGTATGACATGCTGGTAAGCAGTATGAGTTGTATCGCCCAGAACTTACTTGTGTTCTACTCGTGCATATAACATCTACGCATAAACCTGGCTCTGATGCCACTGTTGGCACTACAAAAAAAGACAATTCCATGACATTTTGGGCTGAACGAAAAGTTTTTCTGTCATACATATGACACTTCTATGACGATAATTGTGACAAAACCCGGTATCATCATAGATGTGGTGGGCTCCAACTTCTATGACAAAAAATCATGACAGAAAATGGGCTTTTCGTCCTGGGCGGGCCGGAGACGCAGATGCATGACATTCTTTGGGCTGTCCATGACGGAAAAACCCGTGGTAGAAGCGAGGGCGAGGAAAATTTCGGGGAGTTCCCGGTTACGGTGGGAGGTCGGGGGCCGATCGATGCGTGTTTCTCTCATACATGCACGTGCGTGTGTGCGAGGCGTTGGCTCTAACTGAACCCGAGCAAGGCGTTGGGCTCTAATCGAACCAGTGATTGCTTTGCGCAAGCTCTACGTTCATCGAACCCAAGCGATCGATCGATGATCGTTAATCGAACTCGATCGGCGATTCCTTTGCTCTTCTTTGTTAACTAAAGCCGATCGGTCTTGCCTTTGGGATGAGCAGTGAGTGTTGCGGGGGTGAGCGATGGCGGTGGCATTGCCTCTGGATGAACAGGACCCGTGGTGTGGAGGGCTGGATGAATAGTAGACGGTGGAGGGTGCCCGTGGAGGTGGTTGAGCGATGGCCGTGGAGTAGCGCGGTGGAGGCTGGATGAACAAGAGCCCATGGAGGCTGGAGGAGGTCGACGATGGAGATGAACAGTATCCCGTGGAGTCCCGTTTTGCGGTACGCCACACCCCTCCCGATCAATAGGACCCCCGTTTCGACCGTAGGAGGTCTGTTTCCTCCGTTTTGCGGTACGCCACACCCCTCCCGATCAACAGGACCCCCGTTTCGACCGTAGGAGGTCTGTTTCCTCCGTTTTGCGGTACGCCAGACCCCTCCCGATCAACAGGACCCCGTTCCGAACGTGGCCGGTCGAACACAAGGAAGTTTCCTCCGTTCTGCGGTACGCCAGGCCTCGTTTCCATCGCCTGTTCCATCCAAGCCCTCCTGATGAACACGACGACGCATTCTGTTCCGACCCAGCCGGTTGGATCCCCATGAACACGACGACGACAATGTTTCTCCGTTCCGACCCAGCCATATACACGAGCCTTGGCCGTACGTATACGCAAGTAGGCGTTCGAGACCCCGCCCGTATGTACACATACGTGGCCGTATTTTCTTTCTTGCACACTGGCTGCTGTACATACGTGTACATGCTACGTGCGCGCCTCTACTACGACACGTACGTGCCTCTACTACCACACGTGCGCGCCTCTACATCAACCAGTATATATGTACGTACACGTTCGTGACCAGAATGACAACGCTACGTACGCTTCGACCAGGTGGGTCCCGAGTGTCAGGCACTTCCTTGCCTGCGAACATGTAGCTGGTGGGTCCCAGCAGTCAGGGGGGCGAATCATTTTTTTGCCCGGACGCACTTCCTTGCGTGCGAAGGTGTAGCTGGTGGGTCTCAGCTGTCAGGGGGAAAACTTTTTTTTCGTGAAATACGGTGGCTCGTCCGGTGGGTCCCTGCTGTTAGGTGGAGGAATAATTATTTTGCGCATAATAAGGAGGCACTTCCTTGCGGCTGCCGTGGACCCAGCTGTCAGCCTCTCCACGCACAGTACTCTTCTGATGGAAGTCGGTCATTGACCACATTGACCATGCTGCGTCGAGAGCACCACGGCGGTGGACTACGACGAGGCCTAGGAAGGGGACGATGCGGAGCTGGGGACGACGCGGAGCCGGGGAAGACGCAGAAGTGGATGCCCACACGAAGAGGAGTACGAGGGTTCACTGGTTCGGCTGCGGTGTGAGGTTGCCGTCGCCGCAGAATAACAGGGGGTGTGGGTGAGTAGAGGGATGGCCTGGCCAGCGGTGGGAGTAGTAGGGGGCGGTGAGGCCGACGCGGCATCACAACCGGCCACGGGAGGCAGGAGCATGCGGCACGACCGACACTGCTTTGGGCGGCTGGAGCACGAAGACCAGAGGTTGAAGAAGCACTACGGCCGTTGGATGGACATCGTACAGTCACTGGAGTATTGACTAAGTTGACAAAGCCCTCCGCCCCCATCAACTTAGTAGGCCCACAAGTCAGCCTGCCACTATACTGGGTCCCAGCTAGCAGGGGAGTATTCATTTTTTTGCGTAATAAGGAGGCACTTCCTTGCGTGCGAATATATAGCTGGCGGGTCCAAGTTGTCAGTGGCGGTAACGTTTTTTTCGCGAAATACAGAGGCCCTTTCGGTGGGTCCCAGATGTCAGGTGGAGGAATCATTCATGTGTAATAAGGAGGCATTTCCTTGCGTGTGGTCGTGGACCCAGCTGTCAGCCTCTCCACGTGCAGTCCACTTCAAATGCATGTCGGTTGTTGACCATGTTGACCAGGCAGCGCCGAGAGCACCAGGGCGATGGACGATGGCGAGGCCTAGGAAGGGAACGACATGGAGGCAGGGAAGACTCGGCAGTTGTTTCCCACGCGGAGGGGAGTATCTGTTGTCTGAGGGTTCTTGGTTCGTGTGCCGTCGCCGGAGAATAACAGCAGGTGTGGGTGAGTAGAGGATGGCTTGGCAACGATGGGAATCTGGTGGGGCGGTGAGGCTGCAAGGCAAGACAAACCGATCATGAGGAGGAGGGAGAAGGCAATCCTGTCGGCGCTTGTTTGTAATTTGGAGCAGAAGAGCAGAGATTGAAGAAGCATGACGGCCGTTGGATGGAAATCCAACAGTCACTGCTTGTGCGTCAACCCTTTTTTAGGAAAGCCTCAAATCTGTGGGAAACAACATACAACCCATCTGCCATTATTTCTAATAATTTACATCCCATTTGCTAATTCTTAAGGTTTTTTTGGAGCCCATATTCTTTTTGTTAGCATTATAGCCCATATTGTGGCCACGGTTAAAAAATTATACGAAATTTTGCATATTTTAGTGCGGTCCGAACTGTTTTTAATCCCGAAATTTGGAGTCACATTCAAAATGATTTAAAAAATAAATGTATATCAATATAAAATCCAACAAATTGTCCATGCATAAAAATAAATGCAATTTAAAATCTCGAAATGAAAAGAAGATATTTGAAACTAATTGCCGCTTTGATGTGTTTTAAAAATGTACAGCCCATTTCTCATTACTGATAGGCCATTTTCTCGGCCAGCCGAATGAAGCTCTCCTTGTCTTGAAAGATTTGCAGCCCAACAGGCCTGACAAAGCGACTTACTTGGCAAATCACAAAAAAACTGGGCTGTGGCCGTGGACCCAGCTGTCGGCCTCTCCATGTACAGTACTCTTCCGATGGAAGTCGTTCCTTAACCACATTAACCACGCCACGCGGAGAGCATCACGGCGGTGGACGACGGCGAGGCCTAGGAAGGGGACGACGCGGAGCCGGGGAAGACGCGGCAGTGGATGCCCAAGCGGAGAGGAGCACGAGGGTTCACTGGTTCGGCTGCGACGTGAGGCTGCCATCACCGCAGAATAATAGGGGGTGTGGGTGAGTAGAGGGATGCCCTGGGCCAGCGGTGGGAGTAGTAGGGGGCGGTGAGGCCTCCACGGCATCACAGCCGGCCATGAGAGGCAGGAGCACGCGGCACGACCGACGCTGCTTTGGACGGCTGGAGCAAGAAGACCAGAGGTTGAAGAAGCACTATGGCCGTTGCATCGACATCGTACGGTCACTGGAGCTAGAATCATTCATATTGACAAAGTTGACAAAGCCCTCTGTCCTCGTCAACTTAGTAGGCCCACAAGTTAGCCACACACTATGGTGGGTCCCAGCTAGCAGGGGGTATTCATTTTTTTGTGCGTAATAAGGAGGCACTTCCTTGCGTGCGAAGATATAGTGGTGGGTCCGACACTGTCACCGGGGAACGATTTTTTCGTGAAATCTGAGGCCCTTCGGTGGGTCCCGGTGTCGGTGGAGGAATCATTATTTTTTGGCGTAATAAGGAGGCATTTCCTTGTGTGCGGCCGTGGACCCAAATTGTCGGCCTCTCCACGACGATCCCATACCGATGGATGTCGTTAAATCGACCACGTTGACCAGCAGCGCCGAGAGCACCATGGCGGTGGACGACGGCGATGCCTAGGAAGGGAACGACATGGAGCCGGGAAGACTTCGGCAATGGTTGCCTGCGGTGGTGAGTACGAGGTTTCTTGGTTTGCTGCCGTCGCCGGAAAATAACAGGAGGTGTGGGTGAGTAGAGGAATGGCCTGGCCAGCAATGAAGTAGGGTGGGGCGGTGCGGCCCGTGCGGCAGCACAGCCGGCCACGGGAGGCGGGAGCAGGCAGTCCCACCGGAGCTGGTTTGGGCAGCTGGAGCAAGAAGATCAGATATTGAAGAAGCAGCACGGCCGTTGGATTAACATCCAACGGTCACTGCTGCTAGAATCGTTTGTGGACTAAGTTGACAAAGCCAAAGTACACGTCAACCTAGTAGACCCACAAGTCAGCCTCCATATCTGTCCCAAACAGCATACAGCCTGAAATTTCTAGCTAGATTCAAATTAATTTTAAATCTAAATATACCTTAATTTAAATTCAATGAAATTTTACCCGCACAAAAACAATGAAATTTAAAATATCAAAATCTAAAATAAAACAGTATTTTGGAACTAATTGTATGTTTGCTGTATTTTTTTATTTTACACCCCATTTATTATTACTTATAACCCATTTATTATTACTTATAGCCCATTTCTTATTACTTATAGCCCATTTTCTAGGCAAAATGCATGCCTCCTCGTCTTGAAAGATTTCCGGCCCAGCAGGGCGTAGAAAAGCAAGTAGGCCTATGTTGGTTATTCTGCAAAAAACAAAATAGCTGGCTAGCCATTTTTCAGAAAGTAAAAAACAAACCGGGCTAGTCATGTGCTAAACATATGAAATAAAATCCTGGGCTAGACGGGCCACGGGTCCCGCACTGAAGGAAATATGCCCTAGAGGCAATAATAAAGTTATTATTTATTTCCTTATTTCATGATAAATGTTTATCATTCATGCTAGAATTGTATTAACCGGAAACATGATACATGTGTGAATGCATAGACAAACAAGATGTCACTAGTATGCCTCTACTAGACTAGCTTGTTAATCAAAGATGGTTATGTTTCCTGACCATGAACAAAGAGTTGTTATTTGATTAACAAGGTCACGTCATTAGTAGAATGATCTGATTGACATGACCCATTCCATTAGCTTAGCACACGATCGTTTAGTATGTTGCTACTGCTTTTATCCATGACATATACATGTTCCTGTAACTATGAGATTATGCAACTCCTGCCACGGAGGAACACTTTGGTGCTACCAAAGCGCCTGGCGAATCGGGTGATTATAAAGGAGTACTACAGGTGTCTCCAAAGGCAGATGTTGGGTTGGCGTATTTGAGATTAGGTTTTGTCACTCCGATTGTCGAAGAGGTATCTCTGGGCCCTCTCGGTAATGCACATCATGAAGCCTTGCAAGCACTACAACTAATGAGTTAGTTGTGAGATGATGTATTACGGAACGAGTAAAGAGACTTGCCGAACGAGATTGAACTAGGTATTGGATACCGATGATCGAATCTCGGGCAAGTAACATACCGATGACAAAGGAACAACGTATGTTGTTATGCGGTCGACCGACAAAGATCTTCAGTAGAATATGTAGGAACCAATATGGGCATCCAGGTCCCGCTGTTGGTTATTGACCGTGAATAGTTCTAGGTCATGTCTACATTATTCTCGAACCGTAGGGTCCGCACGCTTAAGGTTTCGATGGCGATGTTATTATGAGTTTATGTATTTTGATGTACGAAGAAGTTGAGTCCCGGATGTGATCACGGACATGACGAGGAGTCTCGAAATGGTCGAGACATAAAGATTGATATATTGGAAGCCTATGTTTGGAGTTGGAAAGGTTCCGGTAAAACAGGAATTTATCGGAGTACAGGGAGGTTACGGAACCCCCGGGAGTAAATGGGCCTCGGTGGGCCTCGAGGAGAAGAGGAGGGCCGGCCAGGTGGTGGCGCGCCCTCTCCCCCAGTCCGAATAGGACAAGGAGGGGGCGGCGCCTTTCCACTTCCCCTCCCCAATCCTATTCCAACTAGGAAGGGGGAGTCCTACTCGGTGGGAGTAGGACTCCTCGGCCAGCGCCTCCTCAGGGCCGGCCGGCCTCCCCCTCCCTCCTTTATATACGGGGCAGGGGGCACCCCATGACACACAAGTTGATCCTTGAGATCGTTCCTTAGCCGTGTGCGGTGCCCCCTCCACCATATTCCACCTCGGTTATACCGTCCACGAAGCTTAAGCGAAGCCCGCGCCGTGAAACATCAAGATCGCCACCACGCCGTCGTCTTGTGGAACTCTCCCTCGACACTCGGCTGGATCGAGTACGAGGGACGCCATCGAGCTGTACGTGTGTCAAGAACTCGGGGCGCCGGAGTAACTGGCGCCGGATCGGTCGGATCGCGAGGAGAACGTACGACTACTTCCTCTACGTTGTGATCGCTTCCGCTTCGGGTCTACAAGGGTATGTAGACAACACTCTCCCCTCTCGTTGCTATGCATCACCATGATCTTGCGTGTGCGTAGGAAAATTTTTGAAATTACTACGTTCCCCAACACGCACAACCCAGTTGATACCCTTCTCCGTCCCAAAAAAAAATTACTGCACACGCTGCTAGGTCCCTACTGTCATCCTCACCATGTACAGCCATCTCCTTATTCCTCTCGGTTGTTGACCATGTTGACAACACCGGAGGGCGGCGCCGCGGCGAGCGAACCAAGGAGGAGGACCATGGTGAGGCCTCGGACCGGAGGGCTGCACAGAAGAGTTACGTCCTGGATGCACCGCTAGGTGCAGACTCTTCTTTGAGCAACACCGGATGTTGTGAGCGTCTGGCGAGCAAAGCTGATGACTACTCTATAGTTCAGTGTGCCATGCTTTACGGCTTAGAACCGGGACTTCAACGACGTTTTGAACGTCATGGAGCATATGAGATGTTCCAGGAGTTGAAGTTAATATTCCAACAGAATGCCCGGATTGAGAGATATGAAGTCTCCAATAAGTTCTATAGCTGCAAGATGGAGGAGAATAGTTACGTTAGTGAGCACATACTCGTAATGTCCGGGTACTACAATCACTTGACACAATTGGGAGTTAATCTTCCGGATGATTGTGTCATTGATGAATTCTTCAATCACCGCCACCAAGCTACAAAGGCTTCGTGATGAACTATAATATGCAAGGGTTAGTAAAGACTATACCGAGCTCTTCGCAATGCTTAAGGCTGGAGGTAGAAATCAAAAAGGAGCATCAAGTGTTGATGGTCAATAAGACCACTAGTTTCAAGAAGAAAGGCAAAGGAAGAAGAAGGGAACTTCAAGAAGAACAGCAAGCAAGTTGCTCTCAGAGAAGAAACCCAAGTCGGACCTAAGCACTGGCCGAAGTGCTTCTCGCAAGCAGACTAGGTCTTTGGAAGCGGAACTGCCCCAAGTATTTGGCGGATAAGAAGGATGGCAAGGTGAACAAAGGTATATGTGATATACATGTTATTGATGTGTACCTTACTAGAGCTCGTAGTAGCACTGGTATTTGATATCTGGTTCATTGCTAATATTTGCAACTCAAGCAGGACTACGGATTAAGCGAACTCGGCAAAGGGCGAGGTGACGATCGCGTGGGAAATGGTTCCAAAGTCGATGTGATCGCGGTCGCACGCTACCTCTACATCTACCTTCGGATTAGTTTTAGACCTAAATAATTGTTATTTGGTGCTGCGTTGAGCATGAACATTATATCTGGATCTTGTTTGATGCGAGACGGTTATTCATTTAAATCGAGAGAATAATGGTTGTTCTATTTATATGAGTAATATCTTTTATGGTCATGCACCCTTGAGGAGTGGTCTATTTTGATGAATCTCGATAGTAGTGATACACATATTCATAATGTTGAAACCAAAAGATGCAGAGTTGATAATGATAGTGCAACTTATTTGTGGCACTCGCCGTTTAGGTCATATCGATTGTAAAGCGCATGAAGAAACTCCATCTTGATGGACTTTTGGAGTCACTTGATTATGAATCACTTGGCACTTATGAACCGTGCCTCATGGGCAAGATGACTAGAACACCGTTCTCGGTACTATGGAGAGAGCAACAGATTTGTTGGAAATCATACATACAGATGTATGTGGTCCGATGAATGTTGAGGCTCGTGGCGGATATCGTTATTTTCTCACCTTCACAGATGACTTAAGCAGATATGGGTATATCTACTTAATGAAACATAAGTCTGAAACATTTGAAAAGTTCAAAGAATTTCAGAGTGAAGTAGAAAATCATCGTAACAAGAAAATTAAATTTCTGCGATCGATCGTGGAGGTGAATATTTGAGTTCTGAGTTTGGTCTACATTTGAAACAATGCGAATAGTTTCAGCAACTTACGCCACCGGAACACCACAAAGTGTAATGGTGTGTCGAACGTCGAATCGTACTTTACTAGATATGGTGCAATCTATGATGTCTCTTATAGATTTACCGCTATCGTTTTGGGGTTATGCTCTAGAGGCGGCTGCATTCACAATGAATAGAACACCGTCGAAATCCGTTGAGACGACACCGATGAACTATGGTTTGGCAAGAAACCAAAGTTGTCGTTTCTTAAAGTTTGGGGATGCGATGCTTATGTGAAAAAGCTTCAACCCGATAAGCTCGAACCCAAATCGAGAAATGTGTCTTCATAGGATACCCAAAGGAGACAGTTGGGTACACCTTCTATCACAGATCCGAAGGCAAGACATTCGTTTTTAAGAATGGATCCTTTCTAGAGAAGGAGTTTCTCTCGAAAGAAGTGAGTGGGAGGAAAGTGGAACTTGATGAGGTAATAGTACCTTCTCCCTTACTTGAAAGTAGTTCGTCGCGAAACCGGTTTTCGAGAAACCTACACCAAGTAGTGAGGAAGTTGATGATGTTGATCATGAAACTTGAGATCAAGTTACTCTGAACCTCGTAGATCAACCGAGTAAGATCCGCACTAGAGTGGTACGGCAATCCTGTTCGGAAATCATGCTACTAGATCATGATGAACCTACGAACTATGAAGAAGCGATGGTGAGCCCAGATTCGCAAAATGGCTTGAGGCCATGAAATCGAGATGGGATCCATGTATGAAAACAAAGTATGGACTTTGGTTGACTTGCCCGAGGGTCGGCACGCAATAGAAAACAAGTGGATCTTCAAGAAGAAGACCGTGGCCGACGGTAATGTTTCGTTTCTACAAAGCTCGACTTGTCGCAAAGGGTTTTCGACAAGTTCAAGGGATTGACTACGATGAGACCTTCTCACCCGAAGCGATGCTTAAGTCTGTCCGAATCATGTTAGCGATTGCCGCATTTTATGATTATGAAATTTGGCAAATGGATGTAAAGACTGCATTCTGAATGGATTTACGGAAGAAGAGTTGTATATGATGCAACCGAAGGTTTTATCGATCCAAAGGAGCTAACAAAGTGTGCAAGCTCCAGCGATCCATTTATGGACTGGTGCAAGCATCTCGGAGTTGGAATAAACGTTTTGATAGTGTGATCAAAGCATTTGGGTTCATCTGAGACTTTTGGAGAAGCCTGTATTTACAAGAAAGTGAGTGGGAGCTCTATAGCATTTTCGATATTATATGTAGATGACATATTGCTGATCGGAAATGATATAGAATTCTGGATAGCATAAAGGGATACTTGAATAAGAGTTTTCAATGAAAGACCTCGGTGAAGCTGCTTACATATTGGGCATTAAGATCTATAGAGATAGATCAAGGCGCTTAATTGGACTTTCACAAAGCACATACCTTGACAAAATTTTGAAAAAGTTCAAAATGGATCAAGCAAAGAAGGGTTCTTGCACGTGTTACAAGGTGTGAAGTTGAGTAAGACTCAATGCCCGACCACTGCGCAGAAGATAGAGAGAAAATGAAAGATGTTCCTATGCTTCAGCCATAGGCTCTATCATGTATGCAATGTTGTGTACGGACTGATGTGGGCCTTGCTATAAGTTTGGGCAGGAGGTACTAAAGTAATCCAGAGTGGATCATGGACAGCGGTCAAGAACATCTGAAATACGAAAAGGACTAAGGATATGTTTTCGTATATGGAGGTGACAAAGAGCTCATCGTGGCAGTTACGTTGATGCAAGCTTTGACACCGATCCGGACGATTCTAAATCGCAGACCGGATCGTGATTTACACTAAGCGGAGGAGCTGTCGGTTGGTGCAGTTCTAAACAAAGCGTCATAGCGGGATCTACATGTGAAGCGGAGTACATAGCAGCCGGAAGCAGCTAATGAAGGAGTGCGGATGAAGGAGTTCATATCCGATCTAGGTGTCATACCTAGTGCATCGGGTCCAATGAAAATCTTCGTGACAATCTTGGAGCAATTGCCTTAGCGAAGGAATCCAGATTTCACAAGAGGACCAAGCACATCAAGAGACGCTTCAATTCCATCCGGGACTTAGTCGGTGGGAGACATAGAGATTTGCAAGATACATACGGATCTGAATGTATGAACCGTTGACTAAGCCTCTTCCACGAGCAAAACATGATCAGCACCAAGACTCCATGGGTGTTAGAATCATTACTATGTAATCTAGATTATTGACTCTAGTGCAAGTGGGAGGCTCAAGGAAATATGCCCTAGAGGCAATAATAAAGTTATTATTTATTTCCTTATTTCATGATAAATGTTTATCATTCATGCTAGAATTGTATTAACCGGAAACATGATACATGTGTGAATGCATAGACAAACAAGATGTCACTAGTATGCCTCTACTAGACTAGCTTGTTAATCAAAGATGGTTATGTTTCGACCATGAACAAAGAGTTGTTATTTGATTAACAAGGTCACATCATTAGTAGAATGATCGATTGACATGACCCATTCCATTAGCTTAGCACACGATCGTTTAGTATGTTGCTCTGCTTTTATCCATGACATATACATGTTCCCGTAACTATGAGATTATGCAACTCCGTTTCACGGAGGAACACTTTGGTGCTACCAAACGTCACAACGAATCGGGTGATTATAAAGGAGTACTACAGGTGTCTCCAAAGGCGAGATGTTGGGTTGGCGTATTTGAGATTAGGTTTTGTCACTCCGATTGTCGGAGAGGTATCTCTGGCCCTCTCGGTAATGCACATCATGAAGCCTTGCAAGCACTACAACTAATGAGTTAGTTGTGAGATGATGTATTACGGAACGAGTAAAGAGACTTGCGATGAACGAGATTGAACTAGGTATTGGATACCGACGATCGAATCTCGGGCAAGTAACATACCGATGACAAAGGAACAACGTATGTTGTTATGCGGTCTGACCGACAAAGATCTTCGTAGAATATGTAGGAACCAATATGGGCATCCAGGTCCCGCTGTTGGTTATTGACCGTGAATAGTTCTAGGTCATGTCTACATTATTCTCGAACCGTAGGGTCCGTGACGCTTAAGGTTTCAATGGCGGTTATTATGAGTTTATGTATTTTGATGTACCGAAGAAGTTGAGTCCCGGATGTGATCACGGACATGACGAGGAGTCTCGAAATGGTCGAGACATAAAGATTGATATATTGGAAGCCTATGTTTGGAGTTCGGAAAGGTTCCAAGTGAAAACAGAATTTTTCTGAGTACCGGAGGTTACCGAACCCCGGGAGTAAATGGGCCTCGGTGGGCCTCGAGGGAGAAGAGGGGGCGGCCAGGGGTGGCGCGCCTCCCCCAGTCCGAATAGGACAAGGAGGGGGCGCGCCTTTCCTCTTCCCCTCCCCAATCCTATTCCAACTAGGAGGGGGAGTCCTACTCCGGTGGGAGTAGGACTCCTCCCGCGCCTCCTCTAGGCCGGCCGGCCTCCCCCTCCCTCCTTTATATCTGGGGCAGGGGGCACCCATGACACACAAGTTGATCCTTGAGATCGTTCCTTAGCCATGTGGTGCCCCTCCACCATATTCCACCTCGGTTATACGTCGTGAAGCTTAGGCGAAGCCTGCGCCGTGAAACATCAAGATCGTCACCACGCCGTCGTCTTGTGGAACTCTCCTCGACACTCGGCTGGATCGAGTACGAGGGACGTCATCGAGCTGTACGTGTGTCAAGAACTGGGCGCCGAATGTGGCGGCGGGATCGGTCGGATTGCGAGGAGAGCGTCGACTACTTCCTCTACGTTGTGATCGCTTCGCCGGGTCTACAAGGGTATGTAGACAACACTCTCCCCTCTCGTTGCTATGCATCACCATGATCTTGCATGTGCGTAGGAAATTTTTTGAAATTACTACGTTCCCCAACACGCACAACCCAGTTGATACCCTTCTCCGTCCCAAAAAAAAATTACAAGACGCCGCTAGGTCCCTAGGTCCCTCATCCTCACCATGTACAGCCATCTCCTTATTCCTCTCGGTTGTTGACCATGTTGACAACACCGGAGGGCGGCGCCGCGGCGAGCAAACCAAGGAGGAGGACCATGGTGAGGCCTCGGACGGGAATGAATAGGAGCCAGGGAAGATCACAGCCAGCCGTGGGAGGCGGGAGCAGGCGGTCCCGCCGGTGCTGGTTTGGCTTTGGCGGCTCGAGGAAAAAGAGACTGAAGAAAGGCGACAGAAGTTGAATGTCAATCCAACGGTCAAGGTTGGTACTTTTTCATATATAGGAAGAAAACTGCGAGGAAAATGCATTCGTCTGTCATCCCCCTCACAGGGAACGTTCGCCACATAAGTGAATAGCACCCTTGGTTTTCAACCAAGAGGTCTTGGGTTCGAGTCCCAGGAACTCTCAATTTTGTCCTCCTTCCTTCCTCGCAAAAAAAGGGAAAGAAAATCAAAGACTTGGGAAGGCGTACAGAACAAGCTAGTGTACCAGTAAAGAGACGTTGCCGAGTTTTAGAAAAAATAGAGACGTGCTCCTGTAGCTGGTTCGAATCCAAACCTAGACTATGACTATATATGGTGCTATGCTACTCTGCAAGTAATGAAACTGACATATCCAATGTTCGCTTCTCCTCTTCTCTACTTACTCGCCTAGCATCGAAGCTCGCCGCAAACAACCATGTCCGCTGGCTGCTCATCCACCGCTCTTGACAGTAACAACCAGATATGCGCCAAGTCGCCACCCGTACCATCGCCTGTGGGTCTCATCACACCCCCGCCGGCACGCGCACCGCAGCCGATTTCTCATCGCAACCCGCTGCTGTTGGTGTGGTGCCACTGCTACAAATCACGCAGAGTCATCCGTCGCGTCTCAAACACAATCCTCAACCCTGGCCGAGTCTTCTACAAATGCCCAAATCATGGGGTAATAATATGTTTAAGTGTTGTTCTGCTGCTTTCAGTTGCTGATTTTTTTAATAGTTTGGTTGATGATATTCCAATTTGATTCGTGCAGAAAAGGGAAGATTCGTGTGATTTGTTTTTCTGGGAAGTTGCTGATGTGGGGGAATGCAACTACGCTGATTATTTGGTTAGCCGAGGAATTCCAATACTAGCAGGTTGGGGTGTTGGACAAGTAACTAAAGGAATGGCAGGAGAGGAAGATATAGAGCAGAAGGTTAAAGATGCAGTTCCTCTGATCACGGCCAAGCAACAACTGCTAAACAACCTTGACAACAATGAGGAGATGAAAGAGCTTGTGAAGATAATGGGCAAAATCGATGAGCTCTGTAGGATGATTGTCTCTTTATTTGCAGTGTATGTAGCACTCATGATGTATTCAGTGGCTACGACATGAGCACTTTGCTGAAACTAGTAATGAATGAAACCTGTGTAGCAGGCTGGGCGTAGTGTTGTGAGCATCTAATGATTTCTATTAACGGAAATCAGGGGGTATCCCCTTTTGCTTATAAATATATAAATAGAAGAGGCCCTGTCGGGTCAGCTTTGTTCTCATTCGAAGACGTCGAGCAAATTGCAGTCCAACAGCAAACTATGTCATCAAATTCAAGTTTCACAGCCAAATATGAGTACAACTAAACAACAATGTCATCATGTTTTAGTTGTCATACAATCACCAAACACAAATCAGCATACATAACAAGTGATGTTCTCACAGCAAAATACTAAACAACATGTTCATCAGGTTTCAGTTGTCATAGCAAACACAATTTCACATAGTAGATAAAAAAACGTCTTCTGACAGGAAAATACGACAAAAGCAATGTAATCATCATCCGCAGCAGCAGCGTCAACATCTTTGCCATGTGTATCAGTATGAATCGTAATTCCCCATGGAGTCATCTTCTTCTTCGTCCTCAACGTCCTCGAATGTTGGCTTCTTCTTGATCAACTCTTGTATGTCCATAGCACGACATGCAATCTTTTCGCCGGCGTCATTGACGTGATGGTTCTCAAAGATATTAGGAACATCTGTGTTATCTTGTACATCAGGAGCAGTGTAAGCATCATGTTGTTGTGCAACTTCATTAAACGAATTCCTTTGCTCAAACCTTTGCAATACTCTCAAGTCATCGCTACGTGCAAATGTGTCTTCCAAGAAAAATATCTGTGTTGCTTGATTTGCCAAAATAAAAGGCTCGTTGATCTGGTACGCCGCCTTGACATTGATGGATTTGAAATAATCATGAGCTTTGGGTTTTGTGATCCTGGAAGAAAGGTTATACCAACGACAGCACAACAGAACCACACACCGATGATCCTCGAAACTGGAGATATACTGCAACTGAACAATGTGTGTTATGTTAGCATACATTTTAGTTATCTCTTTGTCATACGTATCGGTGCTCATGATGGCACTGTTTTGTGTCTTCCTGCCTTCGTCTCGTGCAAGGGTGTTGTAGCGCACATCTCCAACAACGCAAGATTCATAATGTCTTACCCGAGTATCAGGACCCATTGCTAGTGAGTAAAGGGCATCATCAACTGCCTGCCCATCCTCCCGCATCTTCTTAACTTATGGTTAGAAAATAGACAAGCTGATCATCTTATGTACTCAATATATTAAAAAAACTGACAGTGCACTTCAAAAGCTTACATGGTTCTTGAACCATTTCGCAGATCCTGCCATAACCAGTTTGTCAATGTTTCTTGGATTTTGCGGCAGTAACTCCTCTTTGTAGATGCTGCACAACATAGTGATCGCGTCAAACATCTAAATATGTAAAATGTGCTACAAATTTAGTAGATTACAATGTATAAGTTGCAGTACTACACTTACTTGATATAAGGTAGTATCTTAGGATAGTTATTCAACACATACCAAACCATTTTGTCCAAATCTTTAGGTTTCTCCTCTTGTCGACTCTTCCTTGTAACTCGAACAGAATAATCGAAAACATTGAGCCTGGGATTGTCTTCACCCACCTCTTTGCTAAGCTGATCAGCTGTTTCAATGTATTTTGAGCAGAATGTCAACGCTTTTGTAGCAATGTAGGCCTCTGCAATGGAACCCTCGGGTCTAGCTCTGTTCCTAACATAGCCCTTGAAAGTGCCTAGCCGCCTTTCAATAGGGTACATCCAGCCATCTTGTCATCGAACTCTAAGTAGTGCCTCATCGTAGATGAACAGCCAAATGCACCATCACATCAAAGAAGGCTGGAGGATATATCTTCTCAAGGTCGCATAGGATAATTGGTATCTTGTCTCTAAGATGCTCCAAAGCATCTATCCCGATATTTCTACCGCAGAGTTCCCTCAAGAATTGTCTCAACTCTGCAATCGCTCTATATAAGTCGTATGCCCAATCCTCTAAGGATAACAGGTAAAACCCTTTGAAGTAGGACGTGGCAGTCATGAGTTTCAACCCTTGTACCTTGTTTCCATCTGCACTGACTCTCCTTTCAGGGTTGGAAGCAAATCCATGTGGGAATCTCACATGTGAAAAGGACCTCACAGAATTCTTTTCTTTTTACCTTGTCCAAGATGTACATAGCTGGTGCCATATCCCGTGGTTTACCTTCATCTTGGACCTGCAAATCCTTTCAGATACCCAGGTGTGTCAAATCAATCCTAGATTTGAAGGTATCTTTCGTCTTGCCTTCAATATTAAGAAGTGTGTCGATAATGTTGCCACATATATTTTTCTCGATGTGTATCACATCAAGATTATGCCGCAGATCCAAATCTTTCCAATACTCCAAGTCCCACAAAGTGGACCTGTGGGTAAACAATAATCTCTCTTCTGCCCTGCCACGCTTCCTTTTCCCGCTGCCATTACCAGGATGGTTTCCGGGTGTAATATGCCTGACCTTCTCTAATTCCACTTGCAACTCATCGGCGGTGAGCCTCTTTGGTGCATCACGGTTTTCATGCTTTGCATTGAACACATGTCTTCGGTATTTTCTAGGACGCGGCTTGTCCTTGGCAAGGAAACGGCGGTGTCCAATGTAACAGATCTTGCTAAGTATTGCATATGACAGCGGATTCCTGTCACAGCGAACACATGCATTGTAACCATGTGTCGTTCGCCCTGACATAGTGCCCAAAGCCGGATAATCATGGATGCACCAAATTATAATACCACGCGGAAAGAAATCAGCTGGTGGGCTGCTATGTAGGTCTCGAGTGCGAACACCCTTCCATAGCTGTTGAAGTTCCTCCACAAGAGGCTCCATGAACAAATCAAAATCCCTTCCAGGACTTTTTGGACCTCGGATGAGCAAGGCCATCATGTAGTTTGATTCTTTGGTGCAGACATTTGGAGGCATGTTGTAAGGGATAACAAGCATCGCCACATGCTATATGTGGCGCCCGTGGCCAAATGGGTTAAATCCATCCGAAGCTAAGCCAAGTCTAATGTTTCTCGGTCAACAAACAAACTCTTTGTGTTTATCATTGAAGCTTTTCCACTCACTACCATGAGATGGATGGCTCATTACATTCGATCTCTGTACTCCTGGTTCCTAGAATGCCACAGTACATCCTCTCTTGTTTCAGCATCATGAAACAACCTCTGCAATCTTGGTGTAATTGGAAAATGTCTCAGAAATCACCATCTTTCCATCTTGATGATTTGTATTTCGGGCATTCACATAAGTTGGCATAATCCTTCCGGAACAGAACACAATTATTCTTACAAACATGGATCATATCATATCCAATTCCAACCGCACGAAGGAAATTCTTCATTTTATCAGAGGTGTGTGGCAGCTCAGACGCATCTGGGAAAGATTTGCGAAAAGCAGCCAACATCGCATCGAATGATTTGTTGGTCATCCGCTCAGATGTCTTCACCTGAAGAAAGGTGACCATAGCTGAGAATACTGACAGCTTATTTCCTGGGGTGACAGCAACGTTGCATTGTTCCAACATGCGGGCCCACCATTTTTCTTCTGCAGGTGAAAGTTCACGGAATGCACGAGCATTTCATAGCATTGTTTCAATGTTGGTCAAACTCACTGGCTCCGCCACCACCACCTCCTCCTCCTCTTCCACCTGAGCATCAGGCAGATCAATATGGTGATATGCTGCTTCCCCGTAGTCAATAACATTGACGTTCACAGCTTCACCATGATGAACCCACCTAGTATATGTGACCGACATCCCATACAAGTGTAGATGATTTTGCACAGTTGACTGGGGTCTTGTAACTAAATTCATACAACTGCTGCATGGGCAGAGCACATCTGATTTCGGACCACCGTACTCAGCTCTGATAAAGTTCATGAAGTTTTCAACCCCCTCGACATATGCAGCAGAGAATCTTCGAGCAGAAGTTATCCAAGTCCCATCCATCTGTTAGACATACAAATTAGTTCTTCTACTAGATATTACAGGAAAAACATATATGCTTTTTTATGAAGTCCAGAAAAAAATACCTAGGTCGATGTCTAAAGCTATGGCAAGATATTTGGACGAGCAGATCTAAGTAACGAAATATATGTAAAGCTAATTCAGCAAACAGATTTGAGTGCTAAATTATGGCAGGCTGTTTCAGCAGTCAATGAGGCCGAGCACACAGCCATCGAACTATCGAAGGCCATCGCAGCAACAAAGATCGAGTAAAAAATAGTGTAGAGCTATTTCACCTAACAAATTGGCTACTAGACCATGTCAATCTACGTCACAATAAATATATGGCAGGATATTTTAGCAACTAATCAGCCTTGGCATGCCATCTCAGCTAAGCAGATTGAGTGCAGAACAAGGCAAGGAAGCTTCTTAAGCAGAGCATATTGACAGTAAACTACTTCGGCAAACAGTGAGATTAACAGTGTCTATCAGCTAACATTCAGCGCTAACCATAATGAACGGGGCCTCAGTCTAGAATGCTCGTACCATGGGAGAAGTTGACCTCCGTGCGTCTCCACAGGAACGTCGCCAGCGGTGGCGGCGCTGACCGCTGTGTGCCTCCACAAGAACGTAGCCAGAGGTGGCGGCGCGGCTAGAGGATGGCAGTCTACGAGAGCGTATTGTGGGAGCGAGAGGATCGCCGTGCGTCCCCTCGACGTACCGCCTTTTTTCCTTTAAAACTAGGTGCTTCGCCCCCTAAAAAAATTGTTGCTTCGCGCGATCCGTCGATACTACTACTAGTAATCCGGTAATCCCGACTAAAACGGCACGGCCGGGTCTTTTCCCACGCGATGTGCTAGGAGGTTGGCTTAGTTGGGTTTTTAGGACGAGTGCTACACCTACGTAATCCCAGTTACGTAATTAACGTAATGTGAAACGTGTGAGCTATTAATTGTAGATTGGGGGGAGGGAGGGGCCCACCACCATGAAAATCAGGGGAGGAGAGAGAGAGGCAATTTATGTTAACTCTTTCGTAGGTTCCCGTAGATGTAGAAAGATGTGAAATGCGTGAATGTGTAGTGGACGTACTATTTGAGTGCCTAAGATAATTTGTGTATGTATAGACCCTATGTGTTTATTTTACTTCGCATGTTAGATTTGTCTTGGTTCAATAAAAAGGAGAGTTGGTGATGATGGTGTGCCTGTCATCCTGCAATATAGGTCGTCCGATCTATATCTAACGGATAGGAAGGAAACTATGAAAAATTACCCGCACTCCTCTCCACATTTGCAGATAAGGCTTTCCCTCGTTCATCCTTTTCTCCCACAAGATCTTGATCTTTCGTGCAACGCACAGGCATCTTGCTAGTACTCCTACAATATGTATATTGTGAAAGTTCATATACACCGGCCGAGATTAATGCAAACACGGCAGATTTTCATTACATTTAGAACTTTTATAGGACAGAAAAATAAAAGAAACCCGACCCTAAACCTATTCTACGGCGGCGACCGACGTCCTCCATCTACGATCTCTATGTACAGGAGCGGGGTTCAAGACCCGTGAAGTGAAGGTGCGGTCTTCGGCGAGGAAGAGTAGAACACGGGATACGGACCGGCCAGTTGGCACACCATGCCCTGCCGCCTCCCATGCCCTACTCATCCTCGGAGGAGTCCCCAACCTCGGCGGTGCCGGATGTTGGACGGCGGCAAGTAGGACGCATGGCTCGTGATCCCGTCATTGGCCGCCAGCGTGGCCACCGCTTGTGCGGTCGCGTCCGCGTCCGGCTACGCCGCTATTGCATCGTGAGAGGCGACTTGAGCGAGCGCGGCAACCTTGAGCTTCATCCCCGAAGACAAGCTCTCCTGCAGAGCGTTTGCACTTGCGGTCATGGCGGATGTGGTGCCAGGTAGGAGGACGATGTGCTATGGTGTGGAGGTTAGCTGGGCGTTGCCGCTTTAAGTAGCGCATTCCGATGAGGCCAAGCGTCTGGGTGCGTCATTAAGTCGCCGGAGTTGGTTCCTCGGGCACTGAGCCTCTTAACGACGACATACGAACGGACGACATGAATGCGGGCAGCTGGCGCCGGCTGGGAACGCACCGCGCGACGGTGCGAGGGACAAGGGTTTTGGTTGCCAGGGTAGTCAGCTGCGGTCGTGGCAACGTTGGAGATGCCCTTTGCTCACATGCGATCCCCGCATGTCATTGAAAAAGCAAGACAACCCGGCATGGTCTCAGGTCCAGAGGATGCAGTTGGCCGCGCTACACCACTCCGCGGACGCGTCGCAGCGCCCCGTGCATCCTCGACGAGCCGGGCGTTAGGGTGTGTTTGGATTGTGGCCAAAGTGCACCTTACCAAAATTTTGGTCATGACCCAAAGATTGGTCTTTGTTTGGATGGTTGCCATTTTTTTGGCATGCCAATGAACTCTAGCCAACTCTAGTTCATTTTTCTTGCCAATGTCGGCCAAATCATGGGCAACCAATACCTCAACCAAAATTTTGGTCATGACCCAAAGATTGGTCTTTGTTTGGATGTTTGCCATTTTTTTGGCATGCCAATGAACTCTAGCCAACTCTAGTTCATTTTTCTTGCCAATGTCGGCCAAATCATGGGCAACCAATACCTCAACCAAAATTTTGGCTACCCAATGCTTTGATGGGGCATCCTTGGGCACAAACCAAACATACTGTTGGTCGTGCTACACACTAACGCCACCCTCGGCACATTGAAACCAACCGTGTCTAGCGACGATATGAGCGTGTCGCTCACCATGGTCGCCATGTCCAGAGGCGGTGTTGGAGCTGCGCCCTGTTGTTGGCCCCAACGACCCACATGAACGGTTGCCGATGGCGAGGAGGTCATGGGCCAGCTCCTCCATTGGAGTAGTCTGCGCTACGTCGTCCCGACGGGTGTGCCCCGCATGTTGGTTTCCCTGTTTTCCCGGCCATATTCGAGTGTCAGTGCTCCGCGTTGCACATTAGGCCTTTCACTATGATGCCAAGCGAGACAACTTACTGTTTATTTGAGCCGTTCAAGTATAATCATGTGGCGTTTGCTTATTTCTCATTCCTCTCCAACCCTCTTCTCCATCGATCATGTCGCCCTCCAGTCGAGTCCATCCTCCCGCATGCCTCATTTGAACATTCCGCCGAGTATCATTCGCATGTACCCACCCTAGTCCTATTTCAATAGATCTCCGGACCCCGAGATGAAATTGAGAGGGAATGAGTGGGGGCACGTGATACCTAAGGCGGATTCAAAATTTTAAACCGGTGATCATAGCATCCACAAATCATACATAAAGGGTATTCAATGTTCGTTTTGTTTTTGAACATACAATATACTCCCTCCTATCCTTTCTAGTTTACATATAAGTTTTATGTGTAGTCAAAGTATCTCTACTTTGATCAAAAAGGTATCAACATTCAACAACGCCCAATCAATATTGTTAGATTCGTACGTACTCCTAGATTTGTACTCGAGATGGTTTCCAATTTGACTATTGACAAGATTAATAGTACATGAGATGTATAATGTGAAAATTATATCATTGGAAACTCCTTTCACATACGAATTTGACCGTACGCTTTGTGCAAGTTGCATGTCATATATTATTACTCTAACATTTGGTTAAAGTTAGCCTCGAAAAACGCATTAGGCCCTGTATAGTAAATGGAAGGAGGGATTAGTAGTGGAAGTGGATCCTCTGACGTAGGTATCCCTGCCTTACCCTCCCTTTTGGTCACATACTGGTGGACCCCATGCTTGCTAGGCCCCGCATGTCAGTTACTCAATGGGTTCGGACACGTCAGGGGATCCTCATTCGTAGTATACTCCCTCTATTTTTATTTACTCCGCATAAAACGGAGGGAGTGGTAGTATATTAAATGACGCGGGCGGGGGAGGGGGAGGGACATCAGTTTGCTCTCAATTGCAGTCCCACAACCGAGTGAAAACGCAAGACAAAACGAGTTCCATTCGGTGAGCGACGTGGAGGGTCCAGCGTGCCGGGCTGCAACGCGAACACAACAAGAGCGATGTACAGTCAAAACCGATTGACCGGTCGTCACCGGAACCACTATTCACACCAGAACCTTCGCTGCTTGGCCTACGCCAGCCACTGCCCTAAAATCACACCAAATCTCCAACCCATTCCCCCACCTTTCGATCCCCTAGCCCGCATCAAGCGTCCCCTAGTTCGCTGGAAACCCATGGTGCGCCGCAAGATCACTTACTACAAGATGTTAACGCTGGAGCGGCACGCAGAAATCGCGGTGGCGGTCGGCGCCATAGACCTCTGTTCCCAAGCTCGCTTTGCAGCGGGCCAATCCCCGAGTTCTCTGGAGCCAAGCTACAAGGAGGAGGAAGCCGATCCAATGTTCATGGCGGAGGTCGCGGCGCAGAAGGCCCCCGATGGGTATGAGATGATGGACGTCGACTTCGTGCCAGCGTCCGAGTCCCCCATGGTGTAGGCGGACCAGCGGTTCAACATGGCGATACTAAAGGAGGACCGGGAGGTAGAGGCTCAACTTGACGCGGAGCGCGCGCATGCCGCTGCCATCGAGGCTCTCCTGTAGGCGGAACTAGATGTCGTGGATGTGAATCGGGCGGCAAAGCCTCAACTTGAGGCGGAGCGCGCGGATGCCACTGCCATCGTGGCCCTCCTGCAGGTGGAACCGGATGTCCTGGACTTGAACCGGGCGGTAGAGGCTCGACTCGACGCAGAGTGCACGGATGCCGCTCTCATCGACGCCCTCCTGTAGGCGGAACCGGACGTCCTGGACTTGAATCGGTCGGCGGAGTCTCGACTCGACACGGAGCGCGCGGATGCCGCTGCCATTGAGGCCCTCCTGCAGGTGGAACCGGACGTCCGTGACTTGAACCGGGCTGTGCTCTCGTCCGTGCAGAGCGCCCGCACGCTCCGCTTGAACAAGTAGCTGGAGGCCGAGGACAACCACGGTGCGGAGACACATGTCGGCAGCGGCGGCTGGTTTGTGCCGGCAGCCAAAGATGACGAGGTCGTCTCTTTCCGCGAGCAGTGATAGTTTTTCTTTAGATGTTGTTTTTATGGATCTTTTGCTGTGTAAAAACATATATTTGTTATGCAAGTCGCCTGACTTGGGTCAGTCTACCATTTCAGGCGGTTGGATGAATATCCTACATCTCCTAACCCTTCTTTCCTTCTTCCTCACCTCTTCTTCTTCCCCAACAGACCAACGCACGGGCCGTACGAATACTCCCCAACATGCGGTTGGATAAACATACTCTATGAACGAAAATTATGTGTCAGCGATAGGATGGCTGAGTTTGGTTTGTTCACATGCGACAGCACGTGTCAGTGAGTGTGCATTCCCTTGGTTGGGTTTGCGACATGCAGGAGCGACTGTGTGAGGGTGCAGTGCGACCGAGGTGTGCAGGAGCGATCGTGTGAGGGTGCAGTGTGACCACGACAGCCATGCGCAAGTGTACCTCCTTCTCATTTTGAAAACTTTAGGCAAGCTTGGCAATGCAAGGCCTAGACCCAAATAGGATAAGTACGTACGTACTAGGGGTACTAGTGTTAAAAAAGAAAGGTGGGGTTTTCCTTCGCAGGATTTAATCGATACAAATCCTCGTTTCACGTGTCAATTAATGCGTATTTTTTCTCCAAAGACCAAAGAGCTAACCATCTCACTCCTCATCGCTTGATTAATGCAGCGCCATGCAAACCAACCTTCTCACTTCCGCATGCATGCAGGGGATATTAATGTCCTTGGTTGCTAACCCCATCAATTTTGCCTCGATTAGTGTTAGTGGCCCTTCGCAAATTGTAATTTTGATATACTGGCCTTGTGTACAAAAAATGGAGGTAGTAACTATATTTGACTTCCTTCCCATTGTGGTGACGTCGACGATATCTTTTTTGTGGTTTGGCGAAGTGCGCTCGACGGAGAACACCATTGAGGGAGACCACGGTAAGTCATTCGCAAGTGCTGCCTGCAAGCCGAGACAACCGCCTTATTTGCATCTAGGAAGTCCATTGAACCAAAGGACTAGTACTACTAGGATTACTAGTGCGGTGAGATGGTTTCTCGAAGAAGATGATGGAGAAGCGGAGTCAGCGAAGAGTGAAATGATGGTTGCTTCGTCCGTGCTTTTGTGATTTGACACCTCACTACTTTGTGATTTGTGATAGAAGGGATAGGGGAGTAGATTTTGTGCTCTATACTGTACTACATGCGTCCAAGCATGGGAGAAAGAAGAGAGACATTGCATTTTTCTATTCCTTCAATCAATCAATCAGGGAGCTTCGGTTCCATCTTTTTGGCTTTGGCAACACCGTCCACAATGGTTTCCATGATGCCAAAAGCTATTTTCACATTTGGCTACACATTGTGGATGCCCTTAATCGTACAACTTGGTTTTGCTCCTGTGTGCTATCTATACAAATCTCAATTATATTGATCTAAAAAAGTATAGAATCAAGATTCGTAAAAAGGAGGTGATTTTGCCGCGCGGATGGCGGGGGAGGTTTCTTATTTGAGCAATGCTACATCCACGTAATGGTTTACGTAAAGTTACAAACTGATGTGATGTGGGACTATTTGAGTGGATTAAAGGAGAGGATTACGCCCACCCCACCTAAAAATCAGGGGGGCATATATAGATTAGATGGAAAGTATACGTAGCAGCTATGTAGCCATTTGTAAGTCTAGGATTAGGCTTCTTATTTTCGGAGGATGTTGTCCTGGCGGTTTGCTAACATGCGGTCCCACGTGTCAGTGCTTTACCAAGCCGATCTGCGTCCCACATGAGGCAGAACAATGGCAGAAGCAACACATGGTTAAGTTGAAGAAGATGAGGGAGAAGCGGATTCAGCAATGAGTGAAATGATGGTTGCTTCGTCCCTCCAACTTTTTTTAGCATTATTACTTCGTCCCTCCAACTTAACTGTGGGAAAGGTGCAGCTTTGTGATTTGACGCCTCATTGCTCATTACTACGTCAACGACATGACTAGGGTGCTTCACCCCGGCTGATCTGCACTGTATTCCTGTATGGCACGTGGACCCGGTAGCTTGATGTCCCACATGTCAGCGAAAGGGACTAGAAGATTTATGAAAGCGAGCACTCCACTCTTACGACGGAGGAGTAGACGACACGACGGCCCAGTGAATTGTCACTTGTACTGTATAGTACAATAGTTTTGTTGTTTCGCACGATCCATCGATACAAACCCGATTAAACAGGAAAGGGCGGGATTTTTCCTGCGCGGTAGATGATACTGGCCATATATTTCAAAGGCAATTTTAATGTATGCAAACTGAATAATTATAAGTAACAATATGATATCTAGTAAAACTAAAAACACATATGATTTATTGTGTTAGAGTGTAGTAGTAGTGTTGTAACATGCGACAACGTGTAGAGATGTAGTTTTGGAGGGCCTACAGAGAGAAAAGCGTAATACGGTCACCGAACTTCAGAATAAGCTGATTACGGTCACTATATATGTTTTGCGGTGATTATACGGTCACTTGCTCACAGTTCAGCATCGGATTGCACTTTGTTGATCGGCCAAATAGTCTGCGTGGCGCCATGTTGACTAGTTAAATTGACCATGTTCCTTGTGGGTCCCACCTGTCAGTTTGCATAGGGAAAAGGTCAGATAAACACAAATTTATGCAGGCGCGACAAGGCTCCAACCCGTGCGTGGGAATCACCAGGTTGTGTATGTGTCTGTCAGGGCCTGATGTGTGTGCATGCAGTGTAGGTTGAGCACTTGAGCGTGAGAGTGTGTGTTGGTCGTGTGGTGTACTGGTGTGTGCATGCATGCGTGCATGTGTGCGTGTGAGTGTTGCGTGCGTGCGTGGCTGCGTGTGTGCGTGTGAGTGTTGCATGCGTGCGTGGGTGAATGTGTTTGTGTGAGTGCTGCGTGGATGCAGTCGAACCACTGTCCAAATATTTTTTTGTCGTTTGTTTTCATTCTTACTAGCAAGATGCCCGTGTGTTGCACGTAACATCAAGATGCATTTGTATGACTTGTTTATCTTGTGAGAGAAAAGGATGAACGAGGGAAGGCCTTATTTGCAAATGTGGAGAGGTGTGTGGGTACCTTTTTGCAAAATTTCCATAGTTTCTTTCCTATCCGTCAGATATAAATCGGACGGCCTATATTGCAGGATGGCAGGCACACCATCATCACCAACGCTATTTTTTATAAGAGTGTATTTTATGTATTTTATAAGAGTGTAGATGTAAAGTAGATACAAGTCGATAGGTGGGCACGATGGTAGTGAGATAATGTGATGCAACACTAGAGGTGCCACGTGGAGCGTTTAACTGGTCAACTAGTCATGTCATGAGCAAATACAGAGTTGTACGGTGAGCCCGTGACTGTATAATAACCACTAAATGTAAATGGTGATCGTAATGAGTGGATTCTGAAGTCCAATGTACGTATCGTGCTTTCGCTTCAAATACAATGATCGTCATTGCATATATCGCGAGAGAAAGATGAAACATGCGTGAATTTTATGGGGGCTTACTTTTAGAGGACCTGGAGATAGTTTTGTGTGCATACGTGAAAGGGTCGTACAGGTGGGTATGCGATGGAGAGAGAGAGATGCTCTTCGTTTCTCTTTATTATGACTAACTTTGTATATAGTATAAAAATATACAAATTCATAGTGCGGAATAAATACCATTGTGGGCATCATCCAATGCAAATTAGCATTCGTACTCCTCCATATAACTTTGTAATGTTGTATATATGTAGAAACTCTAAAATAATTTTTTTGGCCACACTTTATTCAAAAGGAATGTTGTATGCAAAATAAACGTGAAGAGAGGGCTTTTTAGATCAATGGGGTACGTGATGTAACATGTGTGAATGTGTAGTTGATGCATTTGGCGGGGCCTAGAGAGGTGTGTGTGTGTATTACGTATTCGAGAGAGGCATGGATAGAGGGGCCGACGGGAGGGGGCGTGGGAGAGATAGCACGAGAAATGAGAGTGGTCTAGAGAGAGAGAAGAATATGACGTCACGATGAGAGATTCCATTCCCTTGAGTGTGTATATGCAAGGGGGAGGGAACAGAGGCACCAGGAGAAATTTTCTGTGTGTGTGGTGTTTGTGTTGGTATGTGTGGGTGTGAGAAGATAATGAGACGTGGGGGCAGAGGGTGTGTCACCGTGTGAGGTCCGGTGGGTCGAGGTGAGGCCCTTCGTTCGGTTCCGTCCTGCGCCACATTGGTCGGCCCGTGACGCATTTAGGAAGACCCATGGATGACTAGTCGTACAAGACAAAGATAGCAGAATTGTGAAGGACTCTGTGTCCACTGACAAAGCTGGCTAGGATTTGTAACCCTGGGTTCTCAGACTAAGGTAACCCCTTTATCTCTGATATTACTATTCATCCAACCTAACTTTAAGGGGCATCCTACAGAATGCTCTTCTAGAATCATACTCGTCGATTAGGAAGAGAGGTGTGAGACAATGCATGAGAGACAGGCCTAAAGATAATGTGCGTACATGAGACACGTAGGCAGGTCCATGTATATAGAAAGGGTCGACGGGGATTGTGCGTGTGTATGTTTGCGAGAGGAAGAGTGCTTGTGATAAAGGTTAGTGAAAACAGTTATAAATGGTTACGAGAGGGAGGGAGGTTTATATCTAGAGCATGTGTGCGAGAAAGACACCTCGGGAGAGAGTGTGTGAGCATGTGTGAGAGACCACCGATGGAGAGTGAAACTACACGTAAAAGATACACATTGATTAAAGATATAAATTGTATCCAAATATTAGGATGGGATCATGATATTTGCAATTCGCGTAAGGAGCGGTCATTGATCCATCATACATCTAGATTCTATCGAATTTGAGCATGTCTATGTTATTATTCGACACAATTGATCCACATAGTTAGTATTTTGAACTCCAGACAATGCATCACTTTAGCAATCGAATATAAACGTGAGTATAGTTCATGTTGTGTGTGTAAAGCACATTATACATACGAAAGTTACACAATGAACATTACAAATAGCTACCTATGAACTAGCATACATTTGAATTCAACTTAAGGTGGTTTAAAAAAAATCGAATTCAACATGAAGTCCATTCAATTATTTGAATTTGATATCATGGCATTTGTAAACCATACCTAAATTATGGGGGCACCAATCTTTGCTATGATTTTGTACATAATACCATATGTAGTCGTGTACAAAATAGATTCAAATTTAGCTCCTCCATTCCAAAATAATCGTAGTTATAGGATTTTCAAGTGTCAAAATTTCAAAAGGAAACGAATAATTTAATGAGGTTTTCAAACATACAAGGTCAAATATAACGTTGTCTATTTAATTCAATCCTGATAGTTCAAGAGTACTCTAAACGTGAATGCTCGTGTTTCAAAATTTCGAACGAAGCGCCAAAAGAGCCTCTACTCACCCGAAACCGCATGAGAGCAATGTTTGGTAGTACAAGGAAATTATTTTTCTAATAACTCCGACCCGTGAAACCTACCAGCCCGACGTCCAAAGGTCTAAACCGGGCTAGGTTTGTAGCTTCATCTAGACGCCACGCATCCGCCTCCGAAAAACATTCATACACAATGGCCGCCTAAGCACACATGCGCGCGGACGAAATCGCTCCCACCCACTATTTGGGACACTCGGGATTACCATCCTACCCCCGACCCACAGTAGGTCTGAAATTTAAGAGGGGGGAAAAGTTTGTACTTTCCCCAAATTTCAAACAAGCGCGTCCCATCTTCTGTTCAAAAAAGCCAAAAACAAGCGCGTCCTAGACCAAAACATGGTTCCCCCCCCCACCCGTCTGATTCCCCATTCGTACTCCATGGGCGCCAAAACTACCTCTCCACCAGCCGCAAAACCCCGGCGTCCTCCGTCCGCCACCCCATCCCACCCATCAACCACCGCCCTCCTCCATCACGCCGGAGCCGATACCCCGACATCGTCGTCCACCGCAACCTCAACCGCAACGCCCTCCACGACTAGTAGTTGAAGCCGAGGTCGAGCCGTCCGTACCCAAGCAAGTTCAACCACGCCGTCCTGCGCCTCACCACTGCCGCTCTAACTTTGCCACCCTCCACCGCACCGGAGCTGTTCCTGCTACGCCGTCTTTCGCCGCCTCGGATCTGCTTCCCCTCCGCCGACATACGGCCATGGCAACACAGTCAACAATTTGGCCATGGGTTTGTCCAAGCCTGCACCCTCCAGAACATCGGTTTCCCCGGTAAAAAGAAGTAGATCGGTGCGACATGTGGAGGTGACCACACCGGCAACCAAAAAAGGTGCTCCTCTTCCCTTATTCGTGCAAATCTTACGTCTCTGCTTGCACGGTATTCATCCCACAGAAGACACTAGTTGACCGCTTCTTCTTGATACTAGATGTTCCTAGTAACTCGCGATGCACAAGGTTTCTCCTCATATACTATTTCACCTTAGCTAGAGGTCCGTCGCCCCCCTAAATTTCAATTTCTGGCCAGTTGATTCCCAATTAACAGAAGCATTCCCCGGCATAACAGGCGCTAGTATGCCTATTACACCGGGGAAGCAGCGCCTTGGTGTTTATCTTAGGTACGTATGCGGCCTAGAGCTACTAGCGCCTGATCTGGAGGTCGGCCGGGATTAAAGGGATGGCCTGGGGGCGCTGCCAAGCACGGCGGTGGTGTGAGGTCGAGGGGAGGGAGGGCGGCAGAGGCAGGGGTCTGGGCCGGTGGTCGCTGGCGGTTCGAGAAAGATCGTCAACAGTGACTAGCGGGAGGTAGACGAAGGCCATCTGCCCGTTCCTTATAGATCGGACGGTTCATTAAAAAAATCGACTGACCTATTTATTTTCAATCGACTGTTATCTTAGATATAAACACATGTGGTGGTGTGCTTGAGGAGTACTTGCATTTCCTATGCTCATATATTACAAAATCATACGGAGTAGAATCTAATTTTGTTTGCCATGCAATGTTGTAGAGCTATCATATGTCTCCTGCCATTTAATTTTCAGCCACCTGCTATTTGCTGCTTTTACAGTGCACTAGTTCTGCACACACTTCACCCATACTCTCACTATTGTGTTTTTATGCAAGGGTATTTCAGAGTCTGCCGAAAGAGAAGCAGCAAAGAAAAGAGAGAAGTCGCGCCAGCTTTCTTTGCGGGTATGCATGACACGTTACAGCGCTATAAAGGGTGCAGTGTCAGCAGATGGAGACGGTAAATGTAGCTCTGGAGTTGATGACCTCACTCGCAATGAACCACCATCCCAGGTGCTTGCTTTAACTTCACGGTGTCATATGTGGTTGCATGTTCCATATGGTGTCTAGCTTGTATTCGAAAGGTCGAAGTCGGTCTTTGGGGCTGTTTGGTTCTAGGCCTAGCATTGCCACACTTTGCCACATATTTTTGCCAAACTTGCCTAAGGTTAGTTGATCAAAATGAAAGCCACAAGTTGGCAAGCCTAAGGGAATCTTGCCACATTTTTTGTGTGTATGCCATGTGGGGTCCAAGTGTGGCTTGCCTAAGGTGTGGCTTGAACCAAACACTCACCTAAGTTAGTCAAACTTGCCTAGCTTTAGGTGTGGCAACATTTGGCAAAGTTAGTCACAAACCAAACAGCCCCAAGATAAGGAAAGATATTTTTTTTACATGAACCACCATCCCGTGAGCACCAGAAGACAAATAGCTAGTCAGGGCACTGGCCGAGCCAGTGACAAGCCCAGCAAAGATAGGCATCACCTGGAAGCCAACTAAAAAGCTACGATGGTGGCTAAGGAGCCTGCCTCCCACCAGGCTCTCAGGTCCTAGAAGATCATGCTCACCACTCCAGCCGGATGTCTAGCTTGTATTGCTTCCAATTTGGTTAAATTGCATCTGCTTAGCTTACACATTATACCTTTGAATATGACATGCCTTTCTATTTTTGGTACATACTAGTACATCTGTGTATTAACCATGTTCTTACATCAAACTAATGTTCTTGTGTATCCCTCATCAATCACTTATGACGAGGCAGGCAGGCAACGGGACTACTCCTCATTTAAAGAATGCAGCGTCAGCCTCGCGACATGATTCTCAAGAAACAGAAATCCTAGATGAAGATAGTGAACGTAGCTCTGTAGTTGATTACATCATTTCCCCTACACTAGCATTGCAGGTGCTTGCTCTAACTTGGCAGTGTGATATGTGGTTGCATGTTGCATATGGTGTCTAGATTGTAATTCTTCCAATCTGGTTAAACTGCATGTGCTAGTCTGCTTAGCTTATACATTATACCTGTTAATGTGACATGCCTTCCTGTATTTAGTACATAGTACATCTATCTATTAAGCATGTCCTTACATAAAACTATCGTTTTTTTTGTATCCTGCATCAATCAATATGATGAGACACCTTTAGTATATGCAGTGTGATATTAGTTGCATCTTTCATATGATTTATAGCATGCGCTGCTTCTAATTTGTTGAAATTCCATTTATGATGGGACGGTTTTAACTTGACAGAGTCATATTGGTTGCATCTTTCATGTGGTGTCTAGCTTGCATTGTTTCTTATTTGCTGGAATGGTTTCTGCTTAGTTTACACAAATAGTTGTGAACATGCCATGTCGTCCTGTTTTTCGTACATATTCCATCCTAGTATCATGTGTTTGCCTTACATCAAAGTAGTGATTGTCAGTATCATGCATGAATGAGTTCTGAAGAGAGAATTTTATTGCTTTTTCTTGTCAGTTTTACTTAACAATTCAAAATCAATAAAACGGAAGGAAGTTAGCACCTTCCGAACGGAGGGCCTCTACAGTATCTACTCCTCCACACCCCCAAGATGATTTCCAAGACAACACATGCATAGACACTCAACAAAGCTATGTTTATGATGAGCACGTCTCCCCTAGTGCAGCATCACCGGTGCTCCCTCTAACTTGGCACTGTTATATGTGGTTGCATGTTATGTGTGATGTCTAGCTTGTATTGCTTCTAATTTTGTTGAATTCCATCTGCTTACTTTACACATTATACTTGAATAAGACACGTTTTCCTGTTTCTAGAACATACAATATCTGTCTATCACACCATGTTCTTACATCAAATTACTACTATTATGTAACCTGCAACAATCACTTATCATAAGACACGTTTGACTTCGGAGTGTGATACAGGTTACATCTCACATTCTTTTCTAGCTTGTACTATTAATTTGTTGAAATGGCACTTATGACGAGACAGTTTTAACTTGGTAGAGTGATATTCGTTGCATCTTTCATATGGTGTCTAGCTTTCATTGCTTCTAATTTGTTGAAATGCCTTCTCCTTAGTTTACACATCATAAGTTGTGAATATGCAATGCTGTGAATATGCAATGGCACTAATGATGAGAGACCTCTAACATGGTAGTGTGATGTTGTTTGCATCTTGCATATGATTTATTTCTTGTACTGCTTCACATTTGTTAAACACCATTTATGATGAGACACTGTTAACTTGGCAGAGCGATATTTGTAGCATCTTTCATATGGTGTCTACCTTCCATTTCATTGCTTCTAATTTGGTGAAATGTCTTCTTCTTAGTTTACACATCATAGTTCTGGTTATCTCTTCCGTCCTGTTTTTCATACATATTACATCCTCCTATCATGTGGTTGTCTAACATCAAAGTTCAGTTCGTCTGCATCATGCATCAATTTGTTCTAAAGAACTAAATTGTTATTCATTTTTCTTGTCGGCTTGACTTAACATGGCACAGAGAAAGATGAAAAAAGACAGAATGGCAGGGAATGAGAAGCGGATGAATCCTGCAGATTCTGCTGGTACTGATGGTGCAATAGAAGGTCAAAGTCCATCGGAAAATTCTACAAACATGGCATCCCATGCTACACGAGCTGCAAAAAAGCCAAACAAAAACAAATAGCTGCCACCAAACAAGCAGAGACAGCCCTAGTTCTTCCAACACCTACCATAGTACTACCAGCTGCACGACTTACTCGTGCGTCAACTAAGCTAGCAGCACGTTCCCAAGCTCCCTTGCCACCTGACACTATTCCAAAGCACTCTTGACACAAGACGAGTTGGCAATATCAGATGAACCTTGTGAGCTTCAACAGCAAGAAGGTAGTTGCTGGAGTCAAGTTATAGTTGCATGCTTCTTTATATGTAGTCTCACAGTTTGATGTACACTAACACTTCCTATGTTTGTTGTTGGACTAGAACCTAGGCGCAAGAGGAAACAAACATCAGGGATATTGCTCGATAGGTTAACTAAATCTAGAGGAGGAAGAATGGAGATCCGTTTTGAGGCGGGTTTAAGAAGGCCACGTGATGCTACAGAGTCAGCCAAGTTAGTATCAGAGGCAGCGGTTGCCGTTAGGTGTCATGTACGTATCCTCCCAACATGGATTCAGTACAGGAATGACAAAGACGAAACCCAGTTCAACACCTTCCTCGACCATTTATCTGTAAGTATGGTTATGTATGGAAACTAGTAATATCGTCTTGCTCTGTCCCATACTTTCTAGGTTCTCGATAATGAGACTCCCATAATTTTCAACAGATGAGGTTCAAGTTGGATAGCCAAGATGATGCAAACTGACAAGCTTGCACCCATGTTTTCAAGTCTGCTCTCTGTGAAGATCGGTATAACTTGAGGAAAACTCACTTTGAAGGCAAGGCTAACAAAGTGAACTTTCCCAAACATCTCCAAATGGAAAATATATCGGATGAAGACTGGAAGGGCCTTGTTAAACACTGGTCTGATCCGAAGTATCAGGTACATTATATATATGTGATCAGATCACATGTTGAAGCCCTATTTACGCATGTGCCACACAAATCTATCTTCTTGTAGGTGAACTATTCAAAGAACAAGGCCAACCGTACGAAAGTGAAATTCCAACAGACGACAGGATCTCGTAGCTATATTGCACACTGCGAGGCTCTTGTAATTAGCTGGTGTTTCACTCTTTTCGCTGTACCATATTATCAGATCTATATTGACTTGTTCGAAATGCAGAGGAAAGCCCGCAAGGACCAAAAAGTACCTGAACCAAATGTTGTGGAAATCTTCAAGGACTGTGACACCAGCAAGAAGAAGGGCATGACTACACCATTCAAAGCGGCTGTTGTAAGTCCTTAATCCTCATGCCTTTTAACTACTACTTACTCTGACTTGTGCCTTGAACTGCATGGCTTGCAGCCAATGTCTATTACTCTTTTCAATTTTATACACAATTGTCTTAGCGTATCATTGCACCTTACAAGGTTTTAAAGAGAGGAGTAATGTTCCTTTGATCTTGACCTGTAATCTAGTTCCATGTTGGACTTGCCCACACAATGTTACAATTGCCTGTTTGTCTGTTCTCAGTTGTTTTGTGATATGAATGATGTCATACTATGCTTACCGTATTATAAACTTGCTCTCTTTATCCTTAACCCTCAATACAATGTGAAGAAATAGACAATACATTAGCGATGGTACATGGTCATATGTTTGGAACCTGGTTTTATTATGTACTTTGCAATAAAATACAACTAACATTTTACATGTGTTCACCAGAATAAGTTCAGTATATAGACCAAAGCTATTTTGTTTGGTTTTGCTGCCTCCTTAATATATTCTGTTCTGGTACTACTAATGTAGAACCTCAACTTTTCAGCGAGCTATGGAAAAATGGTGGAACCGCCACCTTCTGAAGGTGGCGAGGCAACTATAACCGCAACGTCAGCTCTTGCTGCAGTGGGTCAGTACCTGTCCACTAACAGTGCCAAAAGCACGTTCCTGCATAATACTAGGTTGGTTGTTAAGGCAATATCATCCAAACTGCCTCATGATCAAGATATGCAAGCTCAAAGCAATGTGGTATCTGCGCTCCAGACACAAGTCCATTCCCTAACAGAGACCCTCTGTGAAACAAGGAGAGACATTGTTCGATGTCGTCAAGATATGCATGGTTTTGAAACCAAACTATCAGACATTTGCTATGTTGTTCAGGAGCCTAGGGGAAATGAAGGCAAGGGTTATGGTGCTCCATCGGAAAATACAACATGAAAACGTAATTGAGGGAGTCCTGGACTAGGGGGTGTCCGGACAGCCAGACTATCATCGTCCGCCGGACTCCAACACTACGAAGATACAAGATTGAAGACTCCGCCCCGTGTCCGAATGGGACTTTCCTTGGCGTGGAAGGCAAGCTTGGCAATACGGATATGTGGATCTCCTACCATTGTAACAGACTCTGTGTAACCCTAGCCTCCTCCGATGTCTATATAAACCGGAGGGCTTTAGTCCGTAGGACAGAACATACATTACAACAATCATACCATAGGCTAGCTCTAGGGTTTAGCCTCCTTGATCTCGTGGTAGATCCACTATTGTACTACCCATATCATCAATATTAATTAAGCAGGACGTAGGGTTTTACCTCCATCAAGAGGGCCCGAACCTGGGTAAAACATCGTGTCCCTGGTCTCCTGTTACCATCCGCCTAGACGCACAGTTCGGGACCCCCTACCCGAGATCCGCCGGTTTTGACACCGACATTGGTGCTTTCATTGAGAGCTCCTGCGTCGCCACCGATAGGCTCGATGGCATCTTCAACCAACAACGCTGTCGGTGAGACTTTTCTCCCGGACAGATCTTCATATTCGTCGGCCGCAGATCGCGGGCTAATTCGCTTGGCCATCTGGAGCAGATCGAAGTTACGCCCCGCCGTCAGTCGATTCGAAGCCTAAACTTCACGGCCGACATCCGCGGGACTTGATCTTCGACGGGCTCGAGCCACGCCAAGCGTGCCGCCTTTATTACGATGGGCATGATCTAGCTCTGTCACCGAACAGTGCCTTGGTGGCCGCACAAGAATTCGCTCCGGCCCTTAGTCTGGAGCCGATCGCCTAGATCGAGGATCGGTGGATGGACACCACCTCGGGGGCTTCAACTTCCACGGCGATGGAGCCGAACACTACCCTTGTCCCTCGCGAAGCTCGTGACTCCGAGGTGCCGGACTCCTTGCCGGACTCCGGACCTCCCGCGCCCCTGCCAGTCGAATCTGATTGGGCGCCGGTTATGGAATTCACCGCCGCAGACATCTTCCAATACTCGCCCTTTGGCGGCATCCTAAATTCGCTAAAGCATCTCTCGCTATCGGGAGAATCCTGGCCGGACTATGGCCAGGATGGTTGGGATACGGACGACGAAGAAATTCAGAACCCACCCACCACCCACTTTGTAGCCACTGTCGACGACCTTACCGACATGCTAAATTTCGACTCCGAAGACATCGACGGCATGGACGACGACGCCGGAGACGAACAAGAACCAGCGCCTATAAGGCACGTAAAAACCACCTCGTCACACGACGTATACATGGTGGATACCCCAAAAGGAAGCGACAACGAGGACCAACGGGGCGCGGCAGAAGATAATCCCGCCGACAAACAACGAAAACGGCGACGCAGACGCCGCCCTAAGTCCCGCCTCGACAACAACAGCGCTCTTAACGACCCAGCAATACAGCAGGGCAAATCAATGGACAACGACAAGCAACCGTCCGAACAAGACGAGTCAGACAATCAGTCCGGGCCCGGCGGAAAAAATAGTCCGGACGATCTCACGCCGGACACATCGCCGGAGAATAAAAACCTTCGGAAAAGACTCGTCAACACCGCAAGAAGCTTGAAGAAGGAAAAACGGAAGCTCAAAACAGCAGAAGATACATTCAGAATGAGGTGGAGCAAAGTGCTCAAAAAAGTAGATAAATACGGCAATGGCCATCAATCAAAGAGCTACCCGAAGTGCAAGCTACTGCCAGAATTTGATGAAGAGGCCATAGAGCCCCCACCGTCAAAAAACAAAGAAGCCGCCTGGTTGGATAGACGGCCAGATGATAGGCCAAAATCTGAAAGCGGCGCCGCATATAAATCGACTAATGACCCTAGAAAGACAGATGGCCCAGCCAGGTCCATTTACGGGCCAAAGAAGAGGGCCCCAGGAGGCAATACAACACGCCAAGTATCCGAAGACATTGGTGCATCCAAATACAGGGGCACCGCACACCCACAATGTTTCACCAACGAGGTGCTGGATCACGAATTCCCAGCAGGGTTTAAACCCATAAACATAGAGGCCTACGACGGAACAACAGACCCTGGAGTGTGGATAGAAGACTATATACTACACATACACATGGCTAGAGGAGATGATCTCCATGCCATAAAATATTTACCCCTCAAGCTCAAAGGGCCAGCCCGTCATTGGCTCAAAAGCCTCCCAGAAAACACTATTGGAAGTTGGGAAGAGCTTGAGGACGCGTTAGAAACAATTTTTCAAGGGACTTATGTCCGCCCTCCGGATCTGAGATGATCTAAGTCATATAACTCAACAGCCCGAGAGTCACAAGAAGTCTGGAACAGGTTCCTCACCAAGAAGAACCAAATAGTCGACTGTCCGGACGCCGAAGCCTTAGCAGCTTTTAAACACAACGTCCGAGACGAATGGCTCGCCAGACACCTCGGCCAAGAGGACAATGTCTCCGCTAACAAGCCTCATGACCCGCTTCTGTGCGGGAGAGGATAGCTGGCTAGCAAGATGCAACACCAGCGACCCAAGTACATCCGAGATCAGAGATGGAAACGGAAAATCACGATGCAGAAAAGAGCAGCGCCAGAACAAAGAGAAAAGCCCAAAGAGCGCGGCAGTCAACGCCGGATTCAAAAGCTCGCGGCCAAACAAAAAAACACCGCCTAGCAATGAGCTATCCAACTTAAACAAGATTTTGGGTCGGATATGTCAAATCCACAGTACCCCCGGAAGGCCTGCAAACCATACCCACAGAGATTGTTGGGTTTTCAAACAGTCCGGCCGACTAAACGCCGAACACAAGGGTCTCGACGCGTCAAGCGAAGACGATAAACCCCACCAGTAGAGCACCGGAAAACAAAAGAAATTCCCACAAGAGGTCAAAACAGTAAATTCACTTCATGTGATAATACGGAAAAACAGTGCGGCACCCATTAAAATGGGTCTCGCACGGTCCAACCCAGCGGAACATAGAGATTGGACATCAAAACCAATCACTTTCGACCACCTGGATTATTCCAGAAGCGTTCGAAATACAGGACGGACTGCCCTGATATTGGATCCCATAATCGACGGACTACAATTTAAACAAGTCCTGATGGACGGAGGCAGCGACTTAAACCTGTTGTATTCAAACACAATCCGCAAGTTGGGGATAGACCTAACTAAAATTCGACACAGCCGCACTTCCTTTAAAGGAGTGACGCCAGGCCCTTACGCCAAGTGCGCAGGCTCCCTATTACTAGAAGTTATGTTCAGATTGCCGAACAACTTTCGACGCGAAAAACTAATCTTTCATATCGTCCCATTTAAAAGTAGCTATCAAGCACTCTTGGGACGAGAGGCTTTTGTCCACTTCAACGCCATACCACACTACGTGTCTCTTACGCTTAAGATGCCCGGTCCACGTGGCATCATTTCAGTGCGAGGATCATTTAAAGACCCCGGACACGGTCAGACGAGTCCGGCTTAAATAAGCTAGGGGCTCCCTAGCCGCACATCCCTTCACAAGGGGCTGCGCGCACAAGCAACAGCGGGTTCATACAGACTCCGCTTTACTTATTTATATTTCTTCTTGGGACAATTGCATTTTTGCCCCTAGTTGGTTCCTACCCACAGGTTTTGCCCTTACTTTTCGAGCTTGCTCAGTTTTGCCCTTACTTTTTCTGTCGAGGTCCCTCGAATGCCCTTTGACCATTTGACCAAAACTTTGAAAATTCATAACTAATTCATATGAACTCAGAAAAATGCAAATAAGATATCAAAATGTTCAGATAAACATTACCATTATGTGCATATCATTTGCATTCAGGACAAAAGCACCCTTTAGACTACCTGAGGTAAGTAATGTTATTAACATTATTAAAAATAAAAAGGTATAAACAATATTTTTTTTCATGAATAAAAATTACATGCAAATGTAGGTGCTGTTTCCTGAACATCCTGATATCTTATTTGCATTTTTCTGAGTTCGTATCAATTTGTTATGAAGTTTCCAAATAATGGTCAAAGTCGTTAGAACATTCATAACAAGATGATACGAACTCAGAAAAATGAAAATAAGATATCTAGATGTTCAGGAAACATCACCTACATTTGCATGTAATTTTTATTCATGAAAAAAAATATTGTTTATACCTTTTTATTTTTAATAATGTTAATAACATTATTTACCTCAGGTAGTTAAAAGGTTGCTTTTGTCCCAAATGCAAATGATATGCACATAAAGGTAATGTTTATCTGAACATTTTGATATCTTATTTGCATTTTTCTGAGTTCATATGAATTAGTTATGAATTTTCAAAGTTTTGGTCAAACGGTCAAAGGGCATTCAAGGGACCACGGCGGAAAAAGTAAGGGCAAAACTGAGCAAGCTCGAAAAGTAAGGGCAAAACCCGTGGGTAGGAACCAACTAGGGGTAAAAATGCAATTGTCCCTTTCTTCTTTCACATATACTTTTTTCGCATGAGTTCTTTTCAAACTAAGTTCCTCTCTTTTTACAGATGAACAACATGCACACCCGTCCAGGATAACGGCACAACGGAGACACGGGCGCAGACATGCAGTAGGGACCCGTCGCGAGGATTCTTTTCAGATTAAGACCCTGCGTAAACCTTTTTTACTGTCTCTTGTTGTTATTCTCCCTTGGTTTCTTCTTATAACCAAAGCGGAGCCTGACGTTTTGGCATTGGCCGCGTCAGAGGACCATGCCCGCACACGACATCGGGGCTTAGGGCATTGTTCGCCCATTATTATAAAGACCGAACACCTTAGGGAGTGTTCGCATCTCGAGATTAGGCATTATATGCATCGACTTGAATCATGTCTTTGGTCAAATGTTGGGTTTGCCGGCTCACGTGTTTTGCTGCCTTACGTTCCGTATCATCGGCTAACGCGCACCGGAGAACTCTGCGATTGTGCCCAGTTTGGTGGCGAGCACCTAAGTAGAGAAAGCCAAAACCGATCGTCATGATACTGCGAGAGACTGGTCAACCACTCGATCGACTATCGGAATGTTTAGAATTCCCGCTTTGTGAAGGACCATTTCGGTCGAGCACACACGCTACTGAATTCGAAAAGCGATGCCCCAAGGGGCTATATCGTAGCCCCACCTCGAACTCCATCGCTAAGTGAAAGTGATAAAGCATCATAGTCCGGATTGCCTCGTTTGCTCGCACCTCCTTAACAGGACCGAGGCGTCGGATTAAGTGTGAAAATCGCTATTTTGCGAACACCCCGCACCTTGTGCGTGGGCTAAAGTCAAGAGCGCAATCTTCGGGTTATACAAATGTATACATAAGCGGCCGATAGGAGATATTTTAATACTTGGGACACACAAGTATAAAAAGTGGTTACATTATAATCATTATCTTATAAGATAAAAACGTTCATTTGAACGTAACATTTTTTGAGCACTGCGACTCTATTACACGAGCGCCACGCATAACTTCCCCAAAATAGTGCTCGGCGGGTAACCGGCTTTCGTCCGAACCCTGGGCGGCAATAGCGGTGGCATCCATCTCTGTCCAATGTGTCTTCACATGGGCAAGGGCCATCCGCGCGCCTTCTATGCAGGCCGACCGCTTCATCTCCTTGAGATGCGGCACCGCTCCAAGAAATTGCTGCAATAAGCCGAAATAGCTCGTCGCCTTGGGCCTCTCTGGCCAGACATGAGGCACGATATCAGTCATGGCAAGTCCGGACAATCTATTTAGCTCAGCCCATTCGGCCAACTGATCGGTCAACGAAAGTGAACGATCCGGACTATGGAATTGAGACCAAAATAGCTCTTCCGTCTCGTGATCCTTCTGGCTCCGGAAGTGCTCAACGACATCAGCCGCACTTGCCGCTAAGTCCATATATGGATCCTCCAGACCCCACAGCTGGCCAAGTTGGGCATATTTTTGATCCATAAACCGGCGATGAAGCAGAAACGGCTTGCCAGCCACAATATCTCCGGCCTGGCGCAGCTCCTCCTTCATAGCCCGCATCGCAAGACGGGCATCCTTGGCCTCGGCGGTGGCCTTCCCCAGGTTCCCCCGCTCCGATAAGCGCTCCATTTCAAGAGCCTCGTTGCGGTCGGCAGCATCTTTTAAATTCACAGCCAATTCGGCCATCTTTTCCCTGCTTAGGCAGTGTGCAGCCTTTTCGGCTTTCAACTCCTCGGCTTCCCTCGAGGCAGCCGCATCACTCCTTCGGGCTTGCTCCTTGGCTTGAGCAAGTTCGGCCCGAAGGCTCTCCACAGCAGCAGCACCGTCTGTATCACAGCATATACATTATCAGAGGCGGGTTTTGACCCCCTTAAAACAAGTGACTGTGGAGAATTCATTTACCTTGCGACTCGTCAAGTCGCTGGTTGACAAGCGCGATGTCCGCATCCGCCACGTCAAGTTGCCGCATTAACTCGGCAAATCCACTAGTCCAGCTAGCCCCCGGACTATCCGCCACCTGCATAGGAACGGCGACATTTATTACCTGCGATTTCGATCCTCGGTATGCTGTCGCTTTCGACAACCTACCGAGTCTCAGGGGCTACTATCTATACAGGGCGCACTTCTATGTGCCAAACTGTCAAAAAGGTGTGTCGTTCTTGCGTACCTCAAATCCCGTCAGTAAACTCCTGACGGCATTATGCAATTCGCTTTCAGCGGACGAAATCCTTCCAATCACCATACGCATCAAAGCACGGTGATCTTCTGAGATGGACGCCCTCTCAAGCAGATTCTTCAGCTCCCTCGGCCGGACACTAGAGGGCGCTGAACTCTCCAGCCCTTCCGGACTCGGGGATACCCTCCGTGATGATACTTCAGGCTCGTCTGCCCTATCCGACGGCGCAGCAGACGGAGGCGTTTCGCTCTCCATCATCTCCGGAAGAAGATCCCCCGAAGACGAACTCATCTGAGAAGTCCGCAAATCCGAACTGTAAGGCAAAACTTCGGTTATCCACAGAAGCATAAATGGAGGTATTTTCTTATTAATGAACTCCCCCTTCCCTACTCACGGCTCGCTGGAGGGCTAATCCGTTAGAGGCGATTGTACGTCCGAGTTCTCCCCGGACGCGGGACCCTCCGGTGGAGATTTCTTCTCCGCTTAGGGGCTTTGGCCTCAAGTCTTGGGCGGTCCTCTTCTCCCACGGAAGGAGGATTTTCGATCCCCCTCTTCAGCGCCCCTTGGGCGAGGTATTACTCTTCTATTTTCCCCATCGCCCCTTTCTTGGCGCGACCTCCAACATTCGACCAGCACGGGCTCGGTCACGGTCTCGGGGGGGGGCGGACACCTTATCGGCTTCGATCGCGCTACCCACTCGATGAAGAATAATGGGTTAGAAGGTGAATTTCAGAAAAGCAAACAAAGCGAACGTCCGGACTCGAGCTACTTACTGTGTATCCGGCGATTGCAGCAGGCCTGCGTCCTCGGTCAATTCCGGACAAGCCACCTGCGGTCCGAAGAACAACTTGTACATCTCCACGGGCGTCATACCCATGAAGTGTTGGAGAATTCGTAGTCCCTCCGGATTGAACTCCCATGACCGGAGAGGACGGCGTTTGCAGGGCAGAAGATGCCTGATTAGCATAACCTGCATCACCACAACCAGATTGATCTCCCTCGCCTGGAGGTCTCGAATACGGCCCTGCAATGAAGGCATGTCTTCGGACGGCCCCCAATTGAGCCCTTGATTGACCCACGACATCAGTCGGCGTGGAGGTCCCGGGCGGAATCAAGGCGGCGGCTTTTGCTTGCTGCCCCTCGGAGCGGTGATATAGAACCACTCCTGTTGCCTGGCCGAGCTCTTCTTGGAAGGAGCCCTCGGGCCACGGGCATCGGCCCTTCGCTTATGGCCGCCCGCCGACTCGCTTGAGCGCCCCGATCATCTTGGCTCCACATTAAAGGTCTTGACCACAGGCGAAGTGGGGAGTGGCGGAGGAAGGCTTCGCAGAGCGATAATGAATGCGGAGATATGGAGGATGGACTCGGAGCCAAGTCGTGAAAATCCAGCCCGTAGTAGAACATGAGCCCTCTCACGAAGGGGTCCGTCGGGAAGCCTAAACCCGACGGAGGTGGGATCTGAGACAGCGTACTCACGGGCTCGGGAGTGGGCACGGCCTGCCATTGGGCGAGCAACCCAGCGAAATCTCGTGGGGCCAGTACTTGGCCTCACGCAGCTTTAACACGTCCTCCTCCGTGACGGAGGAGGGCATCCACCGGCCCTGAAGGTCGGAGCCGGACATTGTTGAAGATCCGAAGGGCTCGAATCTGGGGCTCTGGGTGTTGGAACTTGGAGCAAATAGAGGATTTCAGGGAAGATTGAGAAAAAGAAACGAGCCTCGGTCCCCTTATAAAGGGGGAAAATACCAAGAGCCGTCTCCGTGACCGTTCAGGATTCACCTTCGATAGAGGAGGCGTGGCGACGGGCACGGTTGGGTTACCCACGCTCGTATTGATGAGAATCCCGGATAAGGGGAACACAATCTCGCTTGACGGGGCGTGCCAAGGAAACCGCCGCTAAATGTCTTTGAGGTGGTATAATAAAAACGATTCAAATAAAGGCTTGGTAGCGGTGTGATGTCATCTTTGCATAATCGTCGCCAGATTGGACTTGTGTACATTTTATTCTCTCTACGGTGAAATGTGGAATTTATTTTGCGAGTCGGACACTATCACGGTGTTCATGATCTTCTCTGGATTATTCAAGGGAGGAACCCGCCTTGCAATGCCGAACATTATCTTACCGGACTTATCGTCATTGAAGCTTTGGTTCGGGGGCTCTTGAGGAGTCTGGACTAGGGGTGTCCGGACAGCGGACTATCATCGTCCGCCGGACTCCAAGACTACGAAGATACAAGATTGAAGACTCCGCCCCGTGTCCGGATGGGACTTTCCTTGGTGTGGAAGGCAAGCTTGGCAATACGGATATGTGGATCTCCTACCATTGTAACCGACTCTGTGTAACCCTAGCCTCCTCCGGTGTCTATATAAACCGGAGGGCTTTAGTCCGTAGGACAGAACATACATTACAACAATCATACCATAGGCTAGCTCTAGGGTTTAGCCTCCTTGATCTCGTGGTAGATCCACTCCTGTACTACCCATATCATCAATATTAATCAAGCAGGACGTAGGCTTTTACCTCCATCGAGAGGGCCCGAACCTGGGTAAAACATCGTGTCCCTGGTCTCCTGTTACCATCCGCCTAGACGCACAGTTCGGGACCCCCTACCCGAGATCCGCCGGTTTTGACACCGACAGTAATAGTCAGGTCAAATGAACTAAGCTTCTAAACTTCTGGTGGTGCATTTATCTGCTAGACTGTTAAGTTTTATGCCAACCTTCCTTTTTTCATATAGTTGTAATTTGTTTTGGTGCGATACAAAATTTATTCTTAACGTGCAGCCACCGGCTGAAGAAAACAGCAAGCCATTTTTGTATAGTGTAGGGTGTTCCCTATATTTGCCTTCTTGGCGATCTTTGATCTTTGAGTGGATGTAATCTGTGCAATCGCTTTAATAGCCTAGCGTTAGTTTCGGCCTTATTTATTTCCTAGTCTTCTTTTTCCCGGGTTTGCTAGTGGCCGCAACTACCATGGGCCATATACAGGCCGTAGGATACATGGGTCTCCTACGGGCCGTAGGATCCATGGGTCTCCTACGGGCCGTCGATAAATGGTCCTCCAACAGGGCTGTAGAATCGGTGGGCCTCGGGCCGTCAGAGAAATGGGTCTACATGGGCCGTAAACGGGCGTAATTGGTGTCGGCCCAGCACGGTAACGGGCCGTTAACAGGCCGTAGGACAGCAAAGGCTTAATTCTGTCACAAGCATAATGGGTCGTTAATGGGCCAGAATATAGGACGGGCTGGAAACGGCGCAACGGGTTAACAGGCCAGAAACGGGCCGACTCTTGCCATGGGCCAAATTTGGCCCATTAGGGTAACAGGCTAGTAACGGGCCCACTCTTGCCATGGGCCAAATTTGGCCCATTAGGGGAACAGGCCAGTAACGGGCCGGAAGTAATCGAGGGCCGAAAAGGAGCCCAAGAACGTATGGGTCGTCAATAGGCCGAAAGCTAACACGGGCTGGAAACAGCCCATGTAAATCACGGGCCGTTAACGGGTACAAAGAGAATTACTGTTCATTATGGGCTAGAGTCATCGTGGGCCTATAAAGGGCCGAAAGATACGAAGGCCAAATATGGGCCGAAAGACGTCATGGGCCATACATGGGCCGAAAGTGAAATGGGTTGGTGTTATATTCGACGGCCCACATGACGTCGTTGGGCCGATTTCCTTTAGGGCCTAACGGGCCGTGAGTTAACGGGTCGTAAAATGGGCTATTTGCAAGGAGACCGTTAACAGGCTTTTCATGGGCCAGCCCGTTAACTTTTGACCAAGTCAAACGGGCCGGCTTTGTAAGCTAAATGGGCCAGTGGTGGGCCATGGCACGTGTCGACATATCATAGGGGCCTATCTGACCCACTGACGAGCTGACACGTGTTTCGTCTGGCCAATAAGAATTTTACACGTGGAAATTTCCCATTGGTCGGGGCTGTTAACGGGTTATCGGATCCAAAACCCGACCCGATAGCTTAACGGCGTTCCGTTACGGTGGATGCCACGTGTCGGTCACCCTTGACAAAAGCACTTCTGTGACGCGCGAATTATCGCCATGGAAGTGGACACTTCCGTGATGATAATTTTGATAATGTCATGGAACACTTCTACGACAGCACATGTATGACTATCTTGATTCTGTCATAAAATCATCATGGATGTACATGCATGACAAAAAACACGACCTACTGTGACAAACACGTATCATCACGGAAGTGTATTTTTTTGTAGTGTGGGGAACATAGTAATTTCAAAAAAAATCCTACGCACACGCAAGATCATGGTGATGCATACCAACGAGAGGGAGAGTGTAGTCGCCCACGCCCTCGTGAGACCGAAGCGAAGCGTTATGACAACGCGGTTGATGTAGTCGTACGTCTTCACGATCGACCGATCCAAGTACCGAACGTACGGCACCTCCGCGATCTGCACATGTTCAGCTCGGTGACGTCCCACGAACTCACGATCCAGTAGATCTTTGAGGGAGAGTTCCGTCAGCACGACGGCATGATGACGGTGTTGATGAAGCTACCGACGTAGGGCTTCTCCTAAGAACCGCTACGATATGACTGAGGTGGATTATGGTGGAAGGGGGCACCGCACACGGCTAAAAGATCAATGATCAACTTGTGTTCTTGGGGTGCCCCCCGCCCCCATATATGAAGGAGCTAGGGAAGGCGGCCGGCCAGGAGGAGGGCTTGCCAAGGGGGGGAGTCCTACTCCCACCGGGAGTAGGACTCCTCCTTTCCTAGTAGGAGTAGGAGAAGGGGAAAGGAGGAGAGAGGGGGGAATGAAAGGGGGGCGCCCCCGCCCCCTCCTTGTCCAATTCGGACTAGACGGGGAGGGGGCGCGCGGCCCTGCCTTGGCCACCCCTCCTCTTCTCCACTAAGGCCCATATGGCCCATTATACTCCCCCAGGGGGTTCCGGTAACCCCCCGGTACTCCGGTATATGCCCGAACTTGCCCGGAACACTTCCGAAGTCCAAACATAGTCATCCAATATATCGATCTTTATGTATCGACCATTTCGAGACTCCTCGTCATGTCCATGATCATATCCGAGATTCCAAACTATCTTCAGTACATCAAAACACATAAACTCATATTACCGATCGTCACCGAACGTTAAGCGTGCGGACCCTACGGGTTCGAGAACTTTGTAGACATGACCGAGACAAGTCTCCGGTCAATAACCAATAGGGGAACCTGGATGCTCATATTGGCTCCTACATATTCTACGAAGATCTTTATCGGTCAAACCGCATAACAACATATGTTGTTCCCTTTGTCATCGGTATGTTACTTGCCCGAGATTCGATCGTTGGTATCTCAATACCTAGCTCAATCTCATTACCGGCAAGTCTCTTTACTCGTTCTGTAATGCATCATCCCGCAACTAACTTATTAGTCACATTTCTTGCAAGGCTTATAGTGATGTGCACTACCGAGAGGGCCCAGAGATACCTCTCCGACAATCGGAGTGACAAATCCTAATCTCGATCTATGCCAACTCAACAAGTACCATTAGAAACACTTGTAGAGCACCTTTATAATCACCCAGTTACGTTGTGATATTTGGTAGCACACAAAGTGTTCCTCCGGTAATCGGGAGTTGCATAATCTCATAGTCATAGGAACATGTATAAGTCATGAAGAAAGCAATAGCAGTAAACTAAATCTATCAAGTGCTAAGCTAACAGAATGGGTCAAGTCAATCACATCATTCTCCTAATGATGTGATCCCGTTTATCAAATGACAACTCATGTCTATGGTTAGGAAACCTTTACCATCTTTGATCAACGAGCTAGTCAAGTAGAGGCATACTAGTGACACTTTATTGTCTATGTATTCACACATGTATTATGTTTCTGGTTAATACACTAGCATGAATAATAAACATTTATCATGAAATAAGGAAATAAATAATAACTTTATTATTGCTTCTAGGGCATATTTCCTTCACTCTTTCCACCATTACTTTCACTTTCCATGGCTAACTGTATCCATGGGTGCCCTCCATACTAACACTTTCCAAGGAATTTATTATTTGATAACATAAAGTAAATTCATTTTCCATGTTGGGACTGGGCATCCCTAATACCTTTGCCGTACTCTCGTGCAATGACAAGTGAATAAACACCCATCGTGAGAATAACACATCTAGCATGGAAAATATTGGTCACCTTTCACCGCCTCGCGAGCGGTAGACCACACAAAAGAGAAATTTATTTTTAAAATTAGAGATGGCACATGCAAATTTGCTTAGAACGACATGGAAATACCGCATATAGGTAGGTATAGTGGAATCATTAGGCAAAACCGGTTTAAAGGGTTTTGGATACACAAGTAGTGATCATACTTAGTGCAAAATAAAGGCTAGCAAAAAGATTGAGAAGCGACCAACCAACAAGCACAAAATCTCGTACCCAAGCATTAAGCATAAGTAACACCGAATAATGCACCATAAGTAGGATATAAATTTCATTGCATAACTATTGACTTCCGTGCTTGCATAGGGAATCACAAACCTTAACATCAATATTCTTACTAAAGCACAGTTACTCATCAACATGACTCACATATCATATCGTCGTATCTCAAAATCATTACTAAGTATCAAGTTTATTTTGTCCAATGATCTTCATGAAAGTTTTTATTATATCCTCCTAGGATATCTATCACTTTAGGACTATTTTCATATGTTGCTTTTGATAAGCTCAAACAAATGTAAGTGAAGACCATGAGCATAATTTTTCTTTCTCTCAAAATAATCTAAGTGAAACAAGAGAGAATTTATTAAAAAAATAATAACTCCCAAATAAATCTAAGTGAAGCACGAGAGCATTTATTCAAAAATAACAAAGCACACCGTGCTCAAAAAGATATAAGTGAAGCACTAGAGCAAATCCATGGCTATAAAAATTTAAGTGAAGCATAGGAGCAAGCATAGCATAATTTTTGGATCTCTCAAAATGGTGTTTCCAGCAAGGATTAAACACTTAAAACACAAAGCAAAACAAGCAAAGACCCATATCATACAAGACGCTCCAAGCAAAACTCATAGTATGTGATGAATAAAAATATAGCTTCAAGTACAATACCGATGGTTGTTAGAAGAAGGCGGGGATGCCACTCGGGGGCATACCAAAGCTTAGTTGCTTGCTACTTCTTTGAATATTATCTTGGGGTGCCTCAGGAATCCCCAAGCTTAGCCTTTTGCTAATCCATATTCATTCATCCATCATAAGATCACCCAAAACTTGAAAACTTCAATCACACAAAACTCAAACAAAACCTTCGTGAGATCCGTTAATATAAGAAAACAAACCACTACTATAAGTACTGTACCAAACCTATTCTTATTTTGTTTTTGCATTATATCTACTGTAGTCCAACTTTTCTATGGCAAAAATTAATCAAAGAAAACCATAGAATCATTAAAACAAGCACACAACACAAAGAAAACAGAATCTGTCAAAAACAAAACAGTCTGTAGCAATCTGAATATTTCGAATACTTCTGTAACTCCAAAAATTCTGAAATAAATTGGTGGACATGAGCCATTTGTCTGTTAATCTTCTGAAAAAGAATCAACTCAAAAGCACTCTCCTGTTAAAAATGACAAATGATCTCGTGAGCGCAAAAGGTTCTGTTTTTCAGCAAGATCAAATCAACTTTCATCCAAGTCTTCCCAAAGGCCTTGCTTGGCACAAACACTAACTAAAACACAAAAGAAACAATCATAACATTAGCATAATTGTGCTAACACACAAGAATCGAAAAGAAAAAGAAAAAATAAGTTTTATTCATTGGGTTGCCTCCCAACAAGCGCTATCGTTTTACGCCCCTAGCTAGGCATAACGCGTAGGATCTAAGTGTTGTCATCTTTGGTTCTAGATCCATAAGATGCCCACATGATTGATTCATATGGTGGCCTAATTCTTTTTCTAGGTAAGTGTTCCATTCCCTTCCTTAGTGGAAATTGAAATTTAATATTACCTTCTTTCATATCAATCACGACACCAATAGTACGCAAAAACGGTCTACCAAGAATAATTGGACAAGACGGATTGCAATCGATATCAAGAACAATAAAATCTATGGGCACATAATTCCTATTTGCAAGAATAAGAACATCATTAATTCTTACCATAGGCTTTTTAATAGTAGAATCCGCCAAGTGCAAATTTAAAGAGCATTCTTCAATATTGGTAAGACCAAGCACATCACATAAAGATTTCGGAATTGTAGAAACACTAGCACCCAAGTCACGCAAAGCAAAACACTCATAATTTTTAATCGTGAATTTGATAGTAGGTTCCCATTCATCATGCAATTTTCTAGGAATTGAAACTTATAATTCCAAATTTTCTTCAAAAGCTTTCATCATGGCGTCAACAATATGTTTAGTAAAAGCTTTATTTTGTTCATAAGCATGGGGTGAATTTATCATGGATTGCAACAAAGAAATACAATAAACCAAGGAGAAACTATCATAATTAAAGTCTTCGTAATCCAAATAGTGGGCACATCACTAGTTAAAGTCTTGACCTCTTCAAACCCACTTTTATCAATTTTCTCAACAAGATTTTCACCCTCTGAATCATAGGGACGCCTTCTAACTAAAGTTGACTCTTATGTAGTCTTCATCAATCTTAAATTTACTAAACAAAGAATCAATAGAAGAAACACCAATCATTTTATGATCTTCATCACTTTTATGATAGTAATCACTAGAAAATGCTCTTTCTAAAACTTCTCTTTTAGCTCTAAGCATAGAGGTTCTTTTATTACTTTCATCCATTGAAACATAAAGAACATTAATTGATTCTTCAACTTTAGGCAAAAAAAATTTCATCTTGAGAGTTTCTACATCATGAGAAATTCTATCAACACTTCTAGACAAATCATTAATTTTATTCAGCTTTTCTTCTATCGAAGTGTTGAAAGCCTTTTGCGTATTGATAAATTCTTTAGTATTGCTCTCAAGATCAGAGGTGTTTCTATTATTATTATAGGTGGGATTACCATAGGAATTACCATAGTTATTAGAGGAATTACTAGGAAAAGGTGATTAAAATTGCCTCTATAAGCATTGTTATTGAAATTGTTTCGCGAGAAAAAATTCACATCTATGGCATCACTATTTTGCTCAATCAAAGTAGAAAAAGGCACATGTTAAAATCAATAGGAGCACTTTTATTAGCAACCAACTTCATAAGAGCATCAACTTTTTCACTCAAAGAATTTATTTCTTCTACCAAATGGACATTTTACTAGTATGAGCTCTTTCGGTATGCCATTGCGAGTAGTTTGTCATAATATTGTCTAGCAATTTAGTAGCTTCCCCCAAAGTAATTTCCACAAAAGTACTTCACAAGCGGAATTTAGAAGATTACGAGAAACAAAATTCAATCCTGCATAAAATTTTTGTATGATCATCCAAAGATTTAACCCATGAGTTGGGCAATTCCTTAGCATCAACTTCACCCTTTCCCAAGATTATGCAACATGCTCATGTTCAAGTTGCTTGAAATTCATGATCTGGGTTCTAAGGGAAATAATTTTTGCGGGCGGAAAATACTTAGTAATAAAATCATCCTTGCACTTGTTCCAAGAATCAATACTATTGCAAGGCAACGAAGAAAGCCAAATTTTTGCATGATCTCGCAAAGAAAACGGAAATAATTTCAACTTCACAACATCATTCTCCACATATTTTTTCGATTGCATATCGTATAATTCCATGAATGTGTTAAGATGGGACACAGCATCCTCATTAGGAGTACTGGCAAATTGATGTTTCATGACAAGATTCAGCAAAGCAGTATCAATATCACAAGACTTCGTACTAGTGGCGGAAGGAGCAATCGGAGTGCTAATAAAATCATTGTTGTTGGTATTTGAGAATCACACAACTTGGTGTTATCTTGAGTCCTGATGACTTCACAACAAGATTGCACTCAAAAACAGATCTGACGAGAAAACGGCAGACGAAAAAGAGGGCGAATAAAACGGCAAATTTTTGTGAAGTGGGAGAGAGTAAAACGAGAGGCAAATGGCAAATAATGTAAATTCTGAGGAGATGAGATTTGTGATTAGGAACCCGGTTAATGTTGAAGATCCTCCCCGGCAACGGCGCCAGAAATTCCTTTTGATGTCTGCTAGAACTACATCGGTATTTCCCTAAAGAGGAAGGGATGATGCAGTATAGCGACGGTAGGTATTTCCCTTAGTGATGAGACCAAGGTTATTGAACCAATAGGAGAACCTCCTCACACCACGTAAACATCACTTGCACACAAATAACAAATACTCGCAACCCGATGTGTTAAAGGGGTTGTCAATCCTTTTCGGGTACGGCGCCTCAAGATAGGCAAATAACATGAGGGAAGAGTGGTAGATAGGATAAATAGATCGCGGAACAAATAAATTGCACCAAGGTATTTTTGAATTTTTGGTTTAATAGATCTGAAAATAAATGCAAAGGGAAATAGATCGCAAAGGCAAATATGATGAAAAGAGACCCGGGGGCCGTAGGTTTCACTAGTGGCCTCTCTCGAGAAAGTAGCAAATGGTGGAAAACAATTACTGTTGGGAAATTGATAGAACTTTAAATTATCATGATGATATCCATGCAATGATCATTATATAGGCATCACGTCCAGGATTAGTAGACCGACTCCTGCCTGCATCTACTACTATTACTCCACACATCGGTAGCTATCCAGCATGCATCTAGTGTATTAAGTTCATGGGAAAACGGAGTAATGCAATAAGAATGATGACATGATGTAGACAAGATCTGTTTATCTATTTATGTAGATATAGACCCCATCTTGTTATCCTTAGTAGGAACGATACATATGTGTCGGTTCCCCTTCTGTCACTGGGATCAAGCACCGTAAGATCGAACCCACTACAAAGCACCTCTTCCCATTGCAAGATAAATAGATCAAGTTGGACAAACAAAACCCAAATATCATAGAACAAATGCGAGGCTATAAGCAATCATGCATATAAGAGATCAAAGAAGACTCAAATAACTTTCATGGATAAAAACATAGATCTGATCATAAACTCAAATTCCATCGGATCCCAACAAACACACGCAAAAGGCTTACATCATATGGATCTCCAAGAGACCATTGTATTGATAATCAAGAGAGAGAGAGAGAGAGAGGAAGCCATCTAGCTACTAACTACGGACCCGTAGGTCTACAAAGAACTACTCATGCATCATCGGAGAGGCACCAATGGAAGTTGTGAACCCCTCCGTGATGGTGTCTAGATTGGATCTGGTGGTACTGGACTTTGCGACAGTGGGAATTGATTGTCGTCGACTACCCTATGGTTTCTGGAATATTGGGGTATTTATAGAGCAAAGAGGCGGTTCAGGGGCACCCGGGGTGGGCACAGCCCACCAGGGCGCGCCTGGGCCTCCTGGCGCGCCCTGATGGGTGCGGCCCTCCTCGAGGCACCCCCAGGTGCAGCCTTGGCCCACTGGATGTCTTCTGGCCCAAAAACATCCTCAAGAAGTTTCGCTGCATTTGGACTCCGTTTGATATTGATTTCCTGCGATGTAAAAAACATGCAGAAAACAACAACTGACACTAGGCACTATGTCAATAGGTTAGTACCCAAAAATGATATAAAATGACTATAAAATAATTGTAAAACATCCAAGAATGATAATATAACTGCATGGAACGATCAAAAATTATAGATACGTTGGAGACGTATCAAGAACATAAGAATAAATTGTTTGTAGGGCACGAAACCACCTCAAAGCTATTCTTTCCGATTGATCTATCCAAGAGTTCGTACTAAAATAACACCAAATCAAATTCCGATTCGTAATATTCAATCCAACACACAGAACCTCAAAGAGTGCCCCAAGAATTCTACTGGAGAAACAAAGACAAGAACATGCATCAACCCCTATGCACATATTACCCCAATGTCACCTCGGGAATCTGCGAGTTGAGTGCCAAAACATATATCAAGTGAATCAATACGATACCCCATTGTCACCACAAGTATTCATAGCAAGACATACATCAAGTGCTCTCAAATCCATAAAAGTTTTCAATCTGATAAAACAAAATCTCAACGGGAAAACTCAATTCACAACAAGATAGAGAGGGGAAAACACCATATGATCCAACTATATTAACAATGCCCGCGTTACATCAAGATCGTGACATCTCAAGAACACGAGAGAGAGAGAGAGAGAGAGAGAGAGAGAGATATTAAACACATAGCTACTGGTACAAACCCTCAGCCCCGAGGGTGGACTACTCCCTCCTCGTCGTGGTGGCCGTCGGGATGATGAAGATGGCCAACGATGATGATTTCCCCCTCCGGCAGGGTGCCGGAACGAGGTCTAGACTGGTTTCTCGTGGCTACCAATCCTTGCGGCGGCGGAACTTATTATTTAGGGTTGACCCCATGGGTTTTGGAATATATGAGAATTTATAGGGCAAAGAGGCGGTGCGGGAGGCCACCGAGGTGGGCACAACCCACCTGGGTGCGCCTGGGACCCAAGGCATGCCCTGGTGGGTTGTGCTCTCCTCGGAGCTCCCCTCTGGTACTTCTTTGGCCCACCGGGTGTCTTCTGGTCTAGAAAAAATCTCCAAAAAGTTTCGTTGCGTTTGGACTCCATTTGGTATTGATTTTCTGTGATGTAAAAAGCAAGCAAAAAACAGCAAGTGGCACTTGGCACTATGTCAATAGGTTATTCCCAAAAAATGATATAAAGTTGCTATAAAATTATTGCAAAACATCCAAGAATGATAATATAGCAGCATGAATACTTCATAAATTATAGATACATTGGAGACGTATCAGCATCCCCAAGCTTAATTCCTACTCGTCCTCGAGTAGGTAAATGATAAAAGAAATAATTTATGAAGTGTGAATGCTAGCAAAGTGCATAAGTTTGATTAATGATAATTTCAATCACTTTTCCTAGCATCATAACAGCAAATTCTTTCTCATAAAACTTCTCATGTTAAAGTAGCAACTCAGGGAGTCCTGGACTAGGGGGTGTCCGGACAGCCGGACTATCATCGTCCGCCGGACTCCAAGACTACGAAGATACAAGATTGAAGACTCCGTCCCGTGTCCGGATGGGACTTTCCTTGGCGTGGAAGGCAAGCTTGGCGATACGGATATGTAGATCTCCTACCATTGTAACCGACTCTGTGTAACCCTAGCCCTCTCCGGTGTCTATATAAGCCGGAGGGCTTTAGTCCATAGGACACAACATACATTACAACAATCATACCATAGGCTAGCTTTAGGGTTTAGCCTCCTTGATCTCGTGGTAGATCCACTCTTGTACTACCCATATCATCAATATTAATCAAGCAGGACGTAGGGTTTTACCTCCATCGAGAGGGCCCAAACCTGGGTAAAAACATTGTGTCCCTCGTCTCCTGTTATCATCCGCCTAGACGCATAGTTCGGGACCCCCTACCCGAGATCCGCCGGTTTTGACACCGACAGCAACCAATTCACATGTTAAGGTTCAAACAATGAATTCTCTTGAAACTCAACAACCTATGTTCTCAGTCACCAAGCAATTGCAATTCAACTTATTCAACAGAGTCTAAGTAAGAGCTCCACATACTCAACCATCATATAGTCCTCTATTATTGCTAACACTCACCGCATACAACTGAGCAAAATGTTTCAACCAGACACATAGAAATATAGGGGCTTATAATTTTGCCTCCCAACGTATTCACCTCAAGGGTGATATCAACAATAATAACTCATGTTACCCATATCTAACTGGATATATGTGCCTAGATCTTTCCTCACCACATGATGCTTGCCAAAAGAGAAAAATAAAAAGGAATAGAGAGAAAAACTTTGACTCTTGCATGAAAGTAAATACATAAAAGTAAAAGATAGGCCCTTTCGCAGAGGGAAGCAGAGGTTTCCATGCACTTATTTGTTTGTATGCTCAACCCCTTAGTGCAAAAGAACGTCACGTTATATTTCCCCTTATGATAGCAACCTTTATTATGCAGTCTGTCGCTTTTATTCTTTGCCATCCCAAGTTCGTACAACGCTCAATTTTTAATTAAACTAAATGATCTAACACTTTTAGAAGCAATTTTTATTGCCTTATTGCACCGATGACAACTTACTTGAAGGATCTTGCTCGATCCTTAGGTAGGTATTGTGGACTCTTGAAAATAAAATTTGGGTTTAAGGGTTTTTTGGATGCACAAGTAGTATCTCTACTTGGTGCGGAATTTTTGGCTAGCAAAGATGGGGGCAAGCACCACATGTTGAAGGATATATGACAATATAACTTCTATGTGAATATGAACAAACATAAATCATTACGTTGCCTTCCTTGTCCAACGTCAACAATTTTGGCATATAATATTTTGATGGGGGCTCACATTCACAAAAGATTTCCAAGATAGTGTATTTGCATGTGAAAGTTCTCTTCCTTCTACTAATCATTCATGAATTGCTTGTATGACCAATATTGTGATTGTCAAGCTTCAAAAGATTTCACTTTCTAAACCCAATGCGAAGCTACCACTAGGCATGATATAATTTCAACTTCAACATATTCAATTCATTCAACAATTTACTCATAGGATATAAGTGAAGCACAAGAGTAAATTACAAGCTACTCCAAAAAGATATAAGTGAAGATCAAGCGAGTAATTAAGCAAATGGGTAGCCAATTGTGGATTCTCTCTTATTTAAAAACTTTCAAATCTAACTATTTTATATAAATAGCAAGACAAAATAATATGACATTCCAAGCATAGCACAACTCATGTGAAGAAGAAAAAACTTAGGCTCAACCTATACTAACCGATAATTGTTGAAGAAGAAAGGTGGGGTGCCTTGGGCATCCCCAAGCTTGAGCTTTTGTGTCTCGTTAATTCCTCTCAAATCATGGTTTTCCTAAATCTCAAAAACTTCATCCACACAAAACTCAACTAGAACTCGTGAGATAAGTTAGTATAAACCAATGCAAAAACCTTATCATTTTCTAATGTATCAAATTACTAAAATTATTATTCAACATTGCATACTAAATGCTTCTGCATATTTAATACTCCTATCCTCAAATAGAATCATTAAACAAGCAAACATATGCAAACAATGCAAACATAACAACAATCTACCAAAACAGTACAATCTATAAAGAATGCAAGAACAATCATACTTCTGTAACTCCAAAAATTCTAAAAATTTACCACACTGTAGAAAATTTATCAGATCTTGTTTCGCAAAAGGTTTCAACATTTTATCACATTCTGACTTTTCTAGGGAATTTTTGTAACATCGATAAACTTTCTGTTTTGAAACAGCAACTCATATACTTGCAAGATGAGCATGGTAAAGGCTATCCTTGCCACTTTTATTGAAATAAAAGATGCAAAACATTATTCTAAATAACATCAAGCAAATCCTAGTAAAAGAAAATGACGCTCCAAGTAAAACACATATCATGTGATGAATAAAAATATAGCCTCAAGTAAGGTTATCGATAATGTTGGGGATGAAAGAGGGGATGCCTTCCGGGGCATCCCCAAGCTTAGTTGCTTGGATCTTCCTTGGATATTAACTTGGGGTGCCTTGGGAATCCCCAAGCTTAGGGTCTTCCCACTCTTATTCTCCTCATATCGACATCTCACCCAAAACTTGAAAACTTCAATCACACAAAACTTAGCGGAACTTCGTGAGATAGGTTAGTATGATAAAGAGCAAACCATTTCACTTTGGTACTGTCAAAGACAAGATTCATAATTGTTTCCACACAATTCCTACTATATCCTATCATTTCCACAATTTATATTGAGCAATATAAGCCATATTAACTAGAAAACAAGCAAACTATGCATGGAAAACAGAATCTGTCAAAAAAAGAACAGTCTGTAGTAATCTGTACTCCAACCATACTTCTGATACTCCAAAAATTCTAAAAAATTAGGACAACATAGAGAATTTGTATATATATCACCTGTACAAAATTCAGATCAAAATCACATTCCAGTGAATTTTCAAAATTTCTGGACTTGGCGCAAAAGTTTCTGTTTTTGCACAGATTCAAGTCAACTATCACCCACACTATCCCAAAGGCTTTACTTGGCACTTTATTGAAACAATTGCAATAAAACATGATTACTACAGTAGCATAATCATGTGAGCACACAAAAACAGTAGGTAAAAGTTTTGTATTGTCTCCCAACAAGCACTTTTCTTTAATGCCTTTTAGCTAGGCATGATGATTTCAACGATGCTCGCATAAAAGATAAGAATTGAAACATAAAGAGAGCATCATGAAGCATATGATTAGCACATTTAAGTCTAACCCACTTCCTGTGCATAGGGATTTTGTGAACAAACAACTTATGGGAACAATAATTAACTAGCATAGGAAGGCAAAACAAGCATAACTTCAAAATTTTCAACACATAGAGTGGAATTATTGCAATTCCTACAAGCATAAGTTCCTCCTCATAATAATTTCCAGTAGCATCATGAAGAAATTCAACAATATAACCATCACATAAAGCATTCCTTTCATGACACAAAAGCATAGAAAACTTATTACTCTCCACATAAGAAATTTCTTCCCATCAATAGTAGTGGGAACAAACTCAACAAAATAACTATCATGTGAGTGAAAATTAAAATCATGATGACAAGTTTCATGGTTATGATTATTATTTATAGCATACATGTCATCACCATAATCATCATAGATAGCAACTTTGTTGTCATAGTCAATTGAAGCCTCATCCAAAATGGTGGATTCATCACTAAATAAAGTCATGACCTCTCTGAATCCACTTTCATCATTATAATCATCATAAATAGGAGGCATGCAATCATTATAAAAAAATTGCACATCAAATCTTGGGGACTAAAAGTATCATCTTCGTCAAATATAACATCCCCAAGCTTATGGCTTTGCATATCATTAGCATCATGGATATTCAAAGAATTCATACTGACAACCTTGCAATCATGCTCATCATTTAAACCAAGAATTCTATTGAATTCTTCTTCTATCAATTGAGCACAATTTTCCTTTCCATCATTTTCACGAAAGACATTATAAAGATGAATAATATGATGCAACCTCAATTCCATTTTTTTAGTTTTCTTTTATAAACCAAACTAGTGATAAAACAAGAAACTAAAAGATTCAATTGCAAGATCTAAAGATATACCTTCATGCACTCACCTCCCCAGCAACGACGCCAGAAAAGAGGTTGATGTCTACTACGCAACTTTATTCTTGTAGACTCGTGTTGGGCCTCCAAGCGCAGAGGTTTGTAGGACAGTAGCAAATTTCCCTCAAGTGGATGACCTAAGGTTTATCAATCTGTGGGAGGCGTAGGATAAAGATGGTCTCTCTCAAACAACCCTGCAACCAAATAGCAAAGAGTCTCTTGTGTCCCCAACACACCCAATACAATGGCAAATTGTAAGATGGTGATAAAAGTGTAATATGCATGGTAGAAGTTTACTTTTATAATCTGAATAAATAAAAACAGCAAGGTAGCGAACGATAAAAGTGAGCACAAACGGTATTGCAATGCTTGAAAATGAGGTCTAGGGTCCGTACTTTCTCTAGAGCAATCTCTCAACAGTGCTAATATAATTGGATCATATAAACATCCCTCACGTGCGATGAAGTATCACTCCAAAGTTCTTATCTAGCGGAGAACATAAGAATAAATTGTTTGTAGGGTATGAAACCACCTCAAAGCTATTCTTTTCGATCGATCTATCCAAGAGTTCATACGAAAATAACACTAAAGCAAATTCAAATTCGTAATATTCAATCCAACACAAAGAACCTCAAAGAGTGCCTCAAGATTTCTACCGGAGAAACAAAGACAAGAACGTGCATCAACCCTTATGCATAGATTACCCCAATGTCACCTCGAGAATGCGTGAGTTGAGTGCAAAAACATATATCAAGTGAATCAATACGATACCCCATTGTCCCCATGGGTATTCATAGCAAGACATTCATCAAGTTCTCTCAAATCCGTAAAAGTTTTCAATCCGATAAAACAAAATCTCAAAGGGAAAACTCAATTCACAACAAGATAGAGAGCGGAAAACACCATATGATCCAACTATATTAACAAAGCCCATGATACATCAAGATCGTGACATCTCAAGAACACGAGAGAGAGAGAGAGAGAGAGAGTGTGTGTGTGAGAGAGAGAGAGAGATTAAATACATAGCTACTGGTACAAACCCTCGGCCCCGAGGGTGGACTACTCCCTCCTCATCGTGGTGGCCGGCGGGATGATGAAGATGGCCAACGATGATGATTTCCCCCTCTGGCAGGGTGCCGGAACAGGGTCTAGATTGGTTTCTCGTGGCTATAGATCCTTGCGGTGGCAGAACTTCTGATCTAGGGTTACCCCCGAGGGTTTTGGAATATTTGAGAATTTATAGGGTGAAGAGGCGGTGCGGGAGGCCACCGAGGTGGGCACAACCCACCTGGGCGTTGATACGTCTCCGTCGTATCTATAATTTTTGATTGTTCCATGCCAATATTATACAACTTTCATATACTTTTGGCACCTTTTTATACTATTCTTGGGACTAACATATTGATCTACTGCCTAGTGCTAGTTCCTGTTTGTTGCATGTTTTTTGTTTCGCAGAAAGTCCATATCAAACGGAGTCCAAATGGGATAAAACGGATGGAGAATTTTTTTTGGGAATATATCTTAATTTCGAGAAGTGGAATCAACGCGAGACGATGCTCGAGGGGCCCACGAGGCAGGGGGCGCGCCGCAGGGGGGTGGGTGCGCCCCTGACCCTCGTGGCAGTTGTTTCCCTTCTTTCGCCGCAAGAAAGCTAATATCCGGAAAAAATTGTGTTCAAAGTTTCAATCTAATCAGAGTTACGGATCTCCGGGAATATAAGAAACTGTGAAAGGGCAGAATTTGGAACGCAGAAACAGAGAGAGACAGATCCAATCTCGGAGGGGCTCTCGCCCCTCCCACGCCATGGAGACCATGGACCAGAGGGGAAACCCTTCTCCCATCTAGGGAGAAGGTCAAGGAAGAAGAAGAAGAAGAAGAAGAAGAAGAATAAGAAGAAGAAGAAGGGGGGCTCTCCGCCCCTCTCTCCCGATGGCGCCGGAACACCGTCGGGGCCATCATCATCGCCGTGATCTACACCAACACCTCCGTCATGTTCACCAACATCTCCATCACCTTCCCCCATATATCTACAGCGGTCCACTTCCCACAACCCGTTGTACCCTCTACTTGAACAAGGTTCTTTATGCTTAATATTATTATCCAATGATGTGCTGCCATCCTATGATGTCTGAGTAGATTTTCGTTGTCCTATCGGTAATTGGTGAATTGCTATGATTGGTTTAATTTGCTTGTGGTTATGTTGCTGTCCTTTGGTGCCCATCATATGAGTAGCGTGGATCACACCATAGGGTTAGTTGTATGTTGATAGGACTATGTATTGGAGGGCAAGAGTGACAGAAGCTTCAACCTAGCATAGAAATTGATGCATACGGGATTGAAGGGGGACCAATATATCTTAATGCTATGGTTGGGTTTTACCTTAATGAACGTTAGTAGTTGCGGATGCTTGCTAATAGTTCCAATCATAAGTGCATAGAATTCCAAGTCAGGGATGACATGCTAGCAGTGGCCTCTCCCACCTAAAACTTGCTATCGGTCTAGTAAAGTAGTCAATTGCTTAGGGACAATTTCACAACTCCTACCACCACTTTTCCACACTCGCTATACTAACTTTATTGCTTCTGTACCTAAACAGCCCCTAGTTTTTATTTACATGCTCTTTATATTCTTGCAAACCTATCCTATCACACCTACAAAGTACTTCTAGTTTCATACTTGTTCTAGATAAAGCGAACGTTAAGTGTGCGTAGAGTTGTATTGGTGATCGATAGAACTTGAGGGAATATTTATTCTACCTTTAGCTCCTCGTTGGGTTCGACATTCTTACTTATCGAAAGAGGCTACAGTTGATCCCCTATACTTGTGGGTTATCAAGACCTTTTCCTGGCGCCGTCATCGGGGAGTTATAGCGTGGGGTGAATATTCTCATGTGTGCTTGTTTGCTTTATCACTAAGTAATTTTATTTGTTGTTCTAAGTTGTTCTCTATCTTTAGTTATGGATATGGGACACGAAATATCAAAAAAGTTAGGTGTACTTGCTACTCACGGAGATGGGGAACCTCCTAAAACCCTCGATGCTCATTATGTGAAAGATATTATGTACTACTTTGATAATCCTGAGAAAACCCCATTCAACTTTATAATGGGAGTAACGTTGGATCAACGTGAATACTTTAGGGATTATCGCTTGACTCAAAAAGGGAAACTATTATGGGATCAAATTCATATGTTGCATTGGTATGCTCGGGAACTGTGCTTGAGATATGATTATACTTGTTGCTCTAGGATGAAGACTCCACACCTTCCCTTTTCATGCGAATTTAATGATAATAAAACCTTAGCTTCTTATGCTAATGGTATATATGATTACTATGATGTGGAACAAAAAGAAGAATTAATTGCTTTTATGGGTGATTATGAAATTGAATCTTTGTTTAAAGTGTGTGAAAATCTTTATGATGCTGCTTACAGACCTGAAAATTTAGCTATCCTTAAATATTGCTATGAGAATTATAAATACAATTATGATATTGTTGAATTTATTGAGAAAGTCTCCGCTGTCCAAGAAGAGACTAATATTTTCTAGGAATCTATGGAAGAAGAAATTGATGAAACTGTGATCTCATTGCATGAAAAAGATGAGGAGGAGAGCGAAGAACAAAAGGAGGAAGAGCAGATTGATCACCCGTGCCCACCTTCTAATGAGAGTAACTCTTCAACTCATACATTGTTTAATTTCCCTTCGTGCTTACCGAAGGATGATTGCTATAATGATTGTTATGATCCCGTTGATTCTCTTGAAATACCCCTTTTTGATGATGCTTGCTATGCTTGTGGCCATGATGACAATATGAATGATGCTTATGGAGATGAACTTGCTATAGTTCCTTATGTTAAACATGAAATTGTTTCTATTGCACCCATGCATGATAGTCCTATTATCTTTTTGAATTCTCCAAACTACACTATATCGGAGAAGTTTGTGCTTATTAAGGATTATATTGATGGGTTGCATTTTACTACTACACATGATGATTTTGATAGATATAATATGCATGTGCTTGCTGCTCCTACTTGCAATTATTATGAGAGAGAAACTATATCTCCACCTCTATGTTTCCAATATGATAAATTGCAAGAAACATGCATTGGCCTTTACTTTATGTGCATGAATTGTTCTTTTATAATATGCCGATGCATAGGAAGAGAGTTAGACTTCGTCATTACATGATATATGTTGCTTTGTGCTCACTAGTAAATCACAAATCATTGTTAATTAAAATCGGCTTTGATATACCTTGGGATTCGGGTGGATCTATTACTTGAGCACTATATGCCTAGCTTAATGGCTTTAAAGAAAGCGCTGCCAGGGAGACAACCCGGAAGTTTTAGAGAGTCATTTATTTCTGTTGAGTGCTTTCATAAAGTTTAAAAACAAAAAAAATAAAGAGGGGAACCCAAAAACTTTTCAAAAAGGAAAGTGAAAGTGAGAGAGATAAGCATTGTTAAAGTGGGAGCTAGCCTTGAACTTTGTTCATGATCATGGAAACTTTGTGAATCTTAATTACAGAAAATTTTCAACAAAAATAATTATCCACTTGTACAATTCCATTCTATTATGAAAATAATGTGCCAAGATTTGCCTTTAGGATGTTTACAGTGCTTGTTGGTTTGTGCGGTGTAGGACAGAAACTTTGGCTGTAGTGCGTGATTTTTCATTTTTTACTGGAACGTCAAACGGTTCTGAAACTTCTTGCACTGTCTTTCTATACAAATTTTTTATTTTTCCCAATTCTTATAGAATTTTTTGGATTACATAAGTGTGGTGGATGTTTGAATCTTTACAGACTGTCCTGTTTTCACAAATTGCTGTTATAGCTTCATTATTTGCATATGTTTGAATTCTTTTTGAAGCCTCCTTGACTTGAGGCCATAGAATTGTGATAGCATACAGTGGTTAATGTTTGTTTATAATTATACAATAATGTTACAGCAATACATGATGGGATTTCTTTTCCATATTCACTAACCCCGCCACTAAAAGTTCGGTTAAGTTTTGTGTGGATGAAGTGTTCAAAGATCGAGGAGGTCTCGATATGAGGAGAAGGAGGGGAGGCAAGAGCTCAAGCTTGGGGATGCCCAAGGCGCCCCAAGTAAATATTCAAGGAGACTCAAGCGTCTAAGCTTGGGGGTGCCCCGGAAGGCATCCCATCTTTCTTCAACAAGTATCGGTATGTCTTCGGATTCGTTTCGTTCATGCGATATGTGCAAATCTTGGAGCGTCTTTTGCATTTAGTTTTCGCTTTTCTTTTATGCACCATGCTGGATGATATAGTCCATGGTTTATTTATAGAATGCTCATTGCACTTCACTTAAATATTTTGAGTATGGCTTTATAGAATGCTTCATGTGCTTCACTTATATCATTTGAAGTTTGGACTGCTTGTTTCTCTTCACATAGAAAACCGCCATTTGTAGAATGCTCTTTTGCTTCACTTATATTTGTTAGAGCGTGGGCATATTATTTTCACTTATATCTATTTAGAGAGATGACAGGAATTGGCCATTCACATGGTTAGTCATAAAATCCTACATAAACTTGTAGATCACTGAATATGATATGTTTGATTCCTTGCAACAGTTTTGCAATATAAAGGTGGTGATATTAGAGTCATCCTAGTGAGTAATTGTGTATTAGTAGAAATACTTGTGTTGAGGCTTGTGATTCCCGAAGCATGCACGTATGGTGAACCGTTGTGTAACAAAGTCGGAGCATGATTTATTTTTTGATTGTCATCCTTTGTGTGGAGGTCGGGGTCGCGCGATGGTTAAGTCCTACCAACCCTTCCCCTAGGAGGATGTGTGTAGTACTTTGTTTCGATGACTAATAGATTTTTTGCAATAAGTATGTGAGTTCTTTATGACTAATGTTGAGTCCATGGATTATACGCACTCTCACCCTTCCATCATTGCTAGCCTCTTCGGTACCGTGCATTGCCCTTTCTCACCTCGAGAGTTGGTGCAAACTTCGCCGATGCATCCAAACCCTGTGATACGATACGCTCTATCACACATAAGCCTCCTTATATCTTCCTCAAAACATCCACCATACCTACCTATTATGGCATTTCCATAGCCATTCCGAGATATATTGCCATGCAACTTCCATCATCATCATACATGACTTGAGTATTCACTGTCATATTGCTTTGCATGATCGTAAGACAGCTAGCATGATGTTTTCATGGCTTGTCTGTTTTTTGATATCTTTGCTATGCTAGATCATTGCACATCCCTGTACACTGCCAGAGGCATTCATATAGTCATATTTTGTTCTAGTATCGAGTTGTAATATTGAGTTGTAAGTAAATAAAAGTGTGATGATCATCATTATTAGAGCATTGTCCCATGTGAGGAAAGGATGAGGGAAGCTATGATTCCCTCACAAGTTGGGATGAGTCTCCTGACTTTGTGAAAAATATAAGATGCCAAAGAAGCCCAAATAAAAAAAGAGGCCAAAGAAGCCCACCAAAAAAGGAGAAAATAAAAAAATGAGAGAAAAAGAGAGAAGGGGCAATGCTACTATCCTTTTACCACACTTGTGCTTCAAAGTAGCACCATGTTCTTCATAGAGAGAGTCTCCTATGTTTTCACTTTCATATACTAGTGGGAATTTTTCATTATAGCACTTGGCTTGTATATTCCAATGATGGGCTTCCTCAAATGCCCGAGGTCTTCATGAGCAAGCCAGTTGGATGCACACCCACTTAGTTTCCAGTTTGACCTTTCATACACTTATACCTCTTAGTGCATCCGTTGCATGGCAATCCCTACTTCTCACATTGACATCAATTGATGGGCATCTCCATAGCCCATTGATTAGCCGCGTCGATGTGAGACTTTCTCCTTTTTGTCTTCTCCACACAACCTCCACCATCATATTCTATTCCAACTATATATAGTGCTATAACCATGGCTCACGCTCATGTATTGCGTGAAAGTTGAAAAAGTTTGAGAATACTAAAGTATGAAACAATTGTTTGGCTAAAACCGGGGTTGTCCATGATTTAAATACTTTGTGCGGTGAAGATGGAGCATAGCCAGACCATATGAATTTGTAGGGATAACTTTCTTTGGCCATGTTATTTTGAAAAGACATGATTGCTTTATTAGTATGCTTGAAGTATTATTGTCTTAATGTCAAATGATAGACTATTGCTTTGAATCACTCGTATCTTAATATTCATGCCATGATTAGATTACATGATCAAGATTATGCTACGTAGCATTCCACATCAAAAATTATCTTTTTTATCATTTACCTACTCGAGGACGAGCAGGAATTAAGCTTGGGGATGCTGATATGTCTCTGTCGTATCTATAATTTTTTATTGTTCCATGCCAATATTATACAACTTTCATATACTTTTGGCAAATTTTTATACTATTTTTGGGACTAACATATTGATCCAGTGCCCAGTGCCAGTTCCTGTTTGTTGCATGTTTTTTGTTTCGCAGAAAATCCATATCAAACGGAGTCCAAGCGGGATAAAAACGGATGAAGAATATTTTTTTGGAATATATCTAAATTTTGAGAAGTGGAATCAACGCGAGACGATGCTCGAGGGGCCCACGAGGCAGGGACGTGCCCCAGGGGGGTGGGCGCGCCCTTGACCCTCGTGGACACCCCGTAAGGCGGTTGTTGCCCTTCTTTTGCTGCAAGAAAGCAAATATCCGGGGGGAAATCGTGTTCAAAGTTTTAATCCAATCAGAGTTACGGATCTCCGGGAATATAAGAAATAGTGAAAGGGCAGAATGTGGGACGCATAAACAGAGAGAGACAAAGAGACAGATCCAATCTTGGAGGGGCTCTCGCCCCTCCCACGCCATGGAGACCATGGACCAGAGGGGAATCCCTTCTCCCATCTAGGGAGAAGGTCAAGGAAGAAGAAGAAGAAGAAGAAGAAGAAGAAGAAGGGGGGCTCTCTCCCCCTCTCTCCTGGTGGCGCCGGAACGCCGCTGGGGCCATCATCATCACCGCGATCTACACCAACACCTCTGTCATCTTCACCAACATCTCCATCACCTTCCCCATCTATCTACAACGGTCCACTCTCCCGCAACCCGCTGTACCCTCTACTTTAACATGGTGCTTTATGCTTCATATTATTATCCAATGATGTGTTGCCATCCTATGATGTCTGAGTAGATTTTCGTTGTCCTATCGGTAATTGGTGAATTGCTATGATTGGTTTAATTTGCTTGTGGTTATGTTGTTGCCCTTTGGTGCCCATCATATGAGCGCGCGCGTGGATCACACCATAGGATTGGTTGTATGTTGATAGGACTATGTATTGGAGCGCAAGAGTGACAGAAGCTTCAACCTAGCATAGAAATTGATGCATACGGGATTGAAGGGGGACCAATATATCTTAATGCAATGGTTGGGTTTTACCTTAATGAACGTTAGTAGTTGTGGATGCTTGCTAATAGTTCCAATCATAAGTGCATAGAATTCCAAGTCAGGGATGACATGCTAGCAGTGGCCTCTCCCACATAAAAGTTGCTATCGGTCTAGTAAAGTAGTCAATTGCTTGGGGACAATTTCACAACTCCTACCACCACCTTTGCACACTTGCTATACTAACTTTATTGCTTCTTTACCCAAACAGCCCCTAGGTTTTATTTATCTGCTCTTTATATTCTTGCAAACCTATCCTATCACACCTACAAAGTACTTCTAGTTTCATACTTCCTCTAGGTAAAGCAAACATTAAGCGTACGTAGAGTTCTATCGGTGGTCGATAGAACTTGAGGGAATATTTGTTCTACCTTTAGCTCCTCGTTGGGTTTGACACTCTTACTTATCGAAAGAGGCTACAGTTGATCCCCTATACTTGTCGGTTATCAGGCGCGCCTGGGCCCCCAGGCACGCCCTGGTGGGTTGTTCTCTCCTCGGAGCTCCCCTCTGGTACTTCTTTGGCCCACTGGGTGTCTTCTAGTCCAGAAAAAATCTCCAAAAAGTTTTGTTGTGTTTGGACTCCGTTTGGTATTGATTTTCTGCGATGTAAAAAACAAGCAAAAAACAGCAACTGACACTGGGTACTATGTCAATAGGTTAGTCCCAAAAAATGATATAAAGTAGCTACAAAATGATTGTAAAACATCCAAGAATGATAATATAGCAGCATGAAATTATAGAAACGTTGGAGACATATCAGGGACACAAGGGACTCTTTGTTATTTGGTTGCGAGGTTATTTGAGAAAGACCATCTTCATCCTACGCCTCCCACAGATTGATAAACCTTAGGTTATCCACTTGAGGGAAATTTGCTACTGTCCTACAAAACTCTGCGCTTGGAGGCCCAACACGAGGCTACAAGAAGAAGATTGTGTAGTAGACATCATTGTCCCTGGTGTAAAACCCCACATCCCGCATTCTTTAAGAAACCTTTTGTCAAACCATCCAGCTACAAGCTTACACAGCAGGACTACTAGAGATCCGAGATATCCTTGCTACCTTTGCTCTTGTGAGTTTATTCGTATTCGCGAGAAGGAACCTCTGGTTCCCCCTAATTCATGCTCTACGTGATTCTGACTGTTTTATGTGGGTTAGTCCCAGTTTGCGGTTCTGCAATTGTTCGGACACCGGGTTGGAGCTCTTGTAGCTGCGGCAGCCATCCCCAATGGGTTTGCATCCCCAACGGGTTTGCATACAACCTTGGTAGGTATAAAGATAGTTATCCTGGCTGCTTGCATCTAGTTATCCCTTCTGATTCGATCCTACAACATGAAGATCGGGCCACCCTCGGGCGTGAATTTGTTCAACGGGTTTGCATCTATCATCTGGTATCAGAGCCTACATTTACATGGTAGGATCCGTTATCCAAGTTTATCTTACTATCATCCTTTTATATCGAGTGATTTTCATGTTGGGGATCGTTGCAGAAATTAAAAAAATTCTACGCATCACCAAGATCAATCTATGTAGTAACTAGCAACGAGAGAGAGGGGAGTGCATCTTCATACCCTTGAAGATCGTGAGTCGGAAGCATTGCAAGAACGTGGAAGAAGGAGTCATACTCGAAGCGATTCAGATTGCGGTGGACTCCCATCTAAGCGCTGAACAACGGCACCTCCGTGTTCAACACACGTGCAACCCGGTGATGTCGCCCGCGCCTTGATCAAGCAAGGAAGAGGGAGAGGTTGGGGAAGAGGGCTCCAGCAGCAGCATGATGGCGTGGTGGTGATGGAGTGGCAGTACTCTGGCAGGGCTTCGCCAAGCTCTTGCGGAGGAGGAGAGGTGTTGGGGAGGGGAGGGGCTGCGCCTTGGATGTGGTGCTGCAGCCCTCCCCTCGCCCCTCTATTTATAGGGAGAAGGGGGAAGGGGGCCGGCCCCCTCTAGATGAGATCTAGAGGGGGGCGGCGGCCAAGGGGAGGGGGCTCCCCCCCCCCCCCAAGCAAGGGGGCGCCCCCTTTGGGGTTTCCCCCAAACCCTAGGCGCATGGGCCAAAGGGGGGGAGCCCAACCCTCCAAGGGGCTGTTTCCCTTCCCTCTACAGCCCATGAGGCCCTCCGAGACAGGTGGGCCCTCCCGATGGACCCCCGGAACCCCTCCGATGGCCCCGGTACAATACCGATATGCCCCCGAACATTTCCAGTGACCGTATGACAACTTCCCATATATAAATCTTCACCTCCGAACCATTCCGGAACTCCTCGTGACGTCCGAGATCTCATCCAGGACTCCGAACAACATTTGGTAATCACATACAAATCTTCCTAATAACCCTAGCGTCATCGAACCTTAAGTGTGTAGACCCTACGGGTTCGGGAATCACGCAGACATGACCGAGACAGCTCTCCGGCCAATAACCAACAGCGGGATCTAGATACCCATGTTAGCTCCCACATGTTCCACGATGATCTTATCAGATGAACCACGATGTCGAGGATTCAAGCAATCCCGTATACAATTCCCTTTGTCAATCGATCGTTACTTGCCCGAGATTCGATCGTCGGTATCCCAATACCTTGTTCAATCTCGTTACCGTCAAGTCACTTTACTCGTACCGTAATGCATGATCCCGCGACCAACCACTTGGTCACATTGAGCTCATTATGATGATGCATTACTGAGTGGGCCCAGAGATACCTCTCCGTCATATGGAGTGACAAATCTCAGTCTCGATTCGTGCTAACCCAACAGACACTTTCGGAGATACCTGTAGAGCACCTTTATAGTCACCCAGTTACATTGTGATGTTTGGTACACCCAAAGCACTCCTACGGTATCCGGGAGTTACACAATCTCATGGTCTAAGGAAATGATACTTGACATTAGAAAAACTCTAGCAAATGAACTACACGATCTTGTGCTATGCTTTGGATTGGGTCTTGTCCATCACATCATTCTCCTAATGATGTGATCCCTTTATCAACGACATCCAATGTCCATAGTCAGGAAACCATGACCATCTGGTTATCAATGAGCTAGTTAACTAGAGGCTCACCAGGGACATGGTGTGGTCTATGTATTCACACATGTATTACGGTTTCCGATCAAAACAATTATAGCATGAACAATAGACAATTATCATGAACGGGGAATATAATAATAACCATTTTATTATTGCCTCTAGGGCATATTTCCAACAGTCTCCCACTTGCACTAGAGTCAATAATCTAGTTACATTGTGATGAATCGAACACCCATAGAGTTCTGGTGTTGATCATGTTTTGCTCGTGGAAGAGGTTTAGTCAACGGATCTGCGACATTCAGATCTGTATGCACTTTACAAATATCTATGTCTCCATCTTGAACCTTTTCACGAATGGAGTTGAAGCAACGCTTGATGTGTCTGGTCTTCTTGTGAAACCTAGGCTCCTTGGCAAGGGCAATAGCTCCAGTGTTGTCACAGAAGAGAGTCATCGGGCTCGACGCATTGGGAATAACTCCTAGGTCGGTAATGAACTTCTTTATCCAGATTGCTTCATGTGCTGCCTCCGAGGCTGCCATGTACTCTGCTTCACATGTAGATCCCGCCACAACGCCTTGCTTGCAACTGCACTAGCTTACTGCCCCACCATTCAAAATATACACGTATCTGGTTTGTGACTTGGAGTCATCCAGATCTGTGTCGAAGCTAGCATCGACGTAACCCTTTACGACGAGCTCTTCGTCACCTCCATAAACGAGAAACATATCCTTAGTCCTTTTCAGGTACTTCGGGATATTCTTAACATTGTCTGAGTGTTCCATGTCGGGATTACTTTGGTACCTTCCTACCAAACTTATGGCAAGGTTTACATCAGGTCTGGTACACAGCATGGCATACATAATAGACCCTATGGCTGAGGCATAGGGGATGACACTCATCTTTTCTCTATCTTATGCCATGGTCGGGCTTTGAGCTGAGCTCAATTTCATACCTTGCAATACAGGCAAGAACCCTTTCTTGGACTGATCCATATTGAACTTCTTCAATATCTTATCAAGGTATGTGCTTTGTGAAAGACCTATGAGGCATCTCGATCTATCTCTATAGATCTTGATGCCTAATATGTAAGCAGCTTCTCCAAGGTCCTTCATTGAAAAACACTTATTCAAGTAGGCCTTTATGCTATCCAAGAGTTCTATATCATTTCCCATCAACAGTATGTCATCTACATATAATATGAGAAATGCTACAGAGCTCCCACTCACTTTCTTGTAAATGCAGGCTTCTCCATAAGTCTGCATAAACCCAAACGCTTTGATCATTTCATCAAAACGAATGTTCCAACTCTGAGATGCTTGCACCAGCCCATAGATGGAGCGCTGGAGCTTGCATACCTTGTTAGCATTCTTAGGATTGACAAAACCTTCCGGCTGCATCATATACAATTCTTCCTTAAGAAAGCCGTTAAGGAATGCCGTTTTGACGTCCATTTGCCATATCTCATAATCGTAGAATGCGGCAATTGCTAACATGATTCGGACGGACTTAAGCTTCGCTACGGGTGAGAAGGTCTCATCGTAGTCAACCCCTTGAACTTGTCGATAACCCTTAGCGACCAGTCGAGCTTTATAGATGGTAACATTACCATCGGCGTCCATCTTCTTCTTAAAGATCCATTTATTTTCTATCGCTCGCTGATCATCGGCTGTCAAAGTCCATACTTTGTTTTCATACATGGATCCTATCTCGGATTGCATGGCTTCAAGCCATTTGTTGGAATTTGGGCCCGCCATCGCTTCTTCATAGTTCGAAGGTTCACCGTTGTCTAACAACATGATTTCCAGGACGGGGTTGCCATACCACTCTGGTGTGGAACGTGTCCTCGTGGACCTACGAAGTTCAGTAGCAACTTGATCCGAAGTACCTTGATGATCATCATTAACCTCTTCTCTAGCTAGTGCAGGCACCACAGAAACATCTTCCTGAGTTGTGCTACTTTCCGCTTCTAGAGGCAGTACTTCATCAAGTTCTACTTTCCTCCCACTTACTTCTTTCGAGAGAAACACTTTCTCCAGAAAGGACCCGTTCTTGGCAACAAAGATCTTGCCTTCGGATCTGAGGTAGAAGGTATACCCAATGGTTTCCTTAGGGTATCCTATGAAGACGCATTTTCCAACTTGGGTTCGAGCTTTTCAGGTTGAAGTTTCTTGACATAAGCATCGCATCCCCAAACTATTAGAAATGACAGCTTAGGTTTCTTCCCAAACCATAATTCATACGGTGTCGTCTCAACGGATTTCGACGGAGCCCTATTTAAAGTGAATGCGGCAGTCTCTAAAGCATAGCCCCAAAATGAGAGCGGTAGATCGGTAAGAGACATCATAGATCGCACCATATCCAATAGAGTGCGATTACGATGTTCGGACACACCATTACGCTGAGGTGTTCCAGGCGGCGTGAGTTGTGAAACGATTCCAAATTTCCTTAAGTGTGTGCCAAATTCGTGACTTAAATATTCTCCCCCACGATCTGATCATAAGAACTTTATTTTTCTGTCACGTTGATTTTCAACCTCACTCTGAAATTCCTTGAACTTTTCAAAGGTCTCAGACTTGTGTTTCATTAAGTAGACAGACCCATATCTACTTAAGTCATCAGTGAGGGTGAGAACATAACGATAGCCACCGCGTGCCCCAACGCTCATTGGACCGCACACATTAGTATGTATGATTTCCAATAAGTTGGTTGCTCACTCCATTGTTCTAGAGAATGGAGTCTTGGTCATTTTGCCCATGAGGCATGGTTCACACGTGTCAAATGATTCGTAATCAAGAGACTCCAAGAGTCCTTCTGCATGGAGCTTCTTCATGCGTTTGACACCAATGTGACCAAGGCGGCAGTGCCACAAGTATGTGGGACTATCATTATCAACCTTACATCTTTTGGTATTCACACTATGAATATGTGTAACATCACGTTCGAGATTCATTAAGAATAAACCATTGACCAGCAGGGCATGAACATAAAACATATCTCTCATATAAATAGAACAACCATTATTCTCGGATTTAAATGAGTAGCCATCTCGTATTAAACAAGATCCAGATACAATGTTCATGCTCAAAGCTGGCACTAAATAACAATTATTGAGGTTTAAAACTAATTCCGTAGGTAAATGTAGAGGTAGCGTGCCGACGGCGATCACATCGACCTTGGGACCATTCCCGACGCGCATCGTCACCTCGTCCTTCGCTAGTCTCCGCTTATTCCGCAGGTCCTGTTTTGAGTTACAAATATGAGCAACCGCACCGGTATCAAATACCCAGAAGATACTACGAGTACTGGTAAGGTACACATCAATAACATGTATATCACATATACCTTTGGTGTTGCCGGCCATCTTGTCCGCTAAGTACTTGGGGCAGTTCCGCTTCCAGTGACCACTTTCCTTGCAATAAAAACACTCAGTCTCAGGCTTGGGTCCATTCTTTGGCTTCTTCCCGGCAGCTTGCTTGTCGGGCGCGGCACCTCCCTTGCTGTCCTTCTTGAAACCCTTTTTACCCTTGCCCTTCTTGAACTTAGTGGTTTTATTCACCATCAACATTTGATGTTCCTTTTTGATTTCCACCTCCGCTGATTTCAGCATTGAATATACTTCAGGAATGGTTTTCTCCATCCCCTGCATATTGAAGTTCATCACAAAGCTCTTGTAGCTCGATGGAAGCGATTGAAGGATTCTGTCAACGACCGCGTCATCCGGGAGATTAACTCCCAGATGAGACTAGCGGTTGTGCAACCCACACATTTTGAGTATGTGCTCGCTGACGGAACTATTTTCCTCCATCTTACAACTTTAGAACTTGTCAGAGACTTCATATCTCTCGACCCGGGCATGAGCTTGGAAAACCATTCTCAGCTCTTGGAACATCTCATATGCTTCGTGCTGCTCAAGACGCTTTTGAAGCCCCGGTTCTAAGCTGTAAAGCATGCCGCACTGAACCAGGGAGTAATCATCAACAGCGACTGCCAAGCATTCATAACGCCTTGGTTCGCTGGGGCAGGTGCTTCACCTAGAAGTGCTTCAAGGACATATGCTTTCTTGGCAGCTATGAGGATGATCCTCAAGTTCCGGACCCAGTCCGTATAGTTGCTACCATCGTCTTTCAGATTGGTTTTCTCTAGGAACGCGTTGAAGTTGAGGACAACATTCGCATGGGCCATTTGATCTACAAGACATATTGTAAAGATTTTAGACTAAGTTCAGGACAATTAAGTTCATCTAATAAAATTATTTAATGAACTCCCACTCAGATAGACATCCCTCTAGTCATCTAAGTGATACACGATCCGAGTCAACTAGGATGTGTCTGATCATCACGTGAGACGGACTAGTAATCATCGGTGAACATCTTCATGTTGATCGTATCTTCTATACGACTCGTGTTCGACCTTTCGGTCTCTTGTGTTCTGAGGCCATGTTTGTACATGCTAGGCTCGTCAAGTCAGCCTAAGTGTTTTTGCATGTGTAAATCTGGCTTACACCCGTTGTATGTGAACGCTAGAATCTATCACACCTGATCATCACGTGGTGCTTCGAAACAATGAACTTTTGCAACGGCGCATAGTTAGGGGGAACACTTTCTTGAAATTATTATGAGGGATCATCTTATTAATGCTACCGTTGTTCTAAGCAAATAAGATGCAAAAACATGATAAACATCACATGCAATCAAATAGTGACATGATATGGCCAATATCATTTTGCTCCTTTTGATCTCCATCTTCGGGGCGCCAAGATCATCATCGTCACCGGCATGACACCATGATCTCCATCATCATGATCTCCATCATTGTGTCTTCATGAAGTTGTCTCGCCAACTATTACTTCTACTACTATGGCTAATGGTTTAGCAATAAAGTAAAGTAATTACATGGCGTTATTCATTGACACGCAGGTCATACAATAAATTAAGACAACTCCTATGGCTCCTGCCGGTTGTCATACTCATCGACATGCAAGTCGTGATTCCTATTACAAGAACATGATCAATCTCATACATCACATATATATCATTCATCACATCCTTTTGGCCATATCACATCACACGGCATATGCTGCAAAAACAAGTTAGACATCCTCTAATTGTTGTTGCAAGTTTTTACGTGGCTGCTATAGGTTTCTAGCAAGAACGTTTCTTACCTACGCCAAAACCACAAGGTGATATGCCAATTTCTATTTACCCTTCATAAGGACCCTTTTCATCAAATCCGATCCGACTAAAATGGGAGAGACAGACACCCGGTAGCCACCTTATGCAACTAGTGCATGTCAGTCGGTGGAACCTGTCTCACGTAAGCGTACGTGTAAGGTCGGTCCGGGACGCTTCATCCCACGATGCCGCCGAAACAAGATAAGACTAGTGGTGTCAAGTAAATCGACAATATCGACGCCCACAACAAACTTGTGTTCTACTCGTGCATAGAAACTACGCATAGACCTTCCTCATGATGCCACTGTTGGGGATCGTTGCAGAAATTAAAAAATTTCTATGCATCACCAAGATCAATCTATGTAGTAACTAGCAACGAGAGAGAGGGGAGTGCATCTTCATACCCTTGAAGATCGCGATTCCGAAGCGTTGCAAGAACGTGGATGAAGGAGTCGTACTCGAAGCGATTCAGATCGCGGTGGACTCCGATCTAAGCGTCGAACAACGGCACCTCCGCGTTCAACACACGTGCAGCCCGGTGACGTCTCTTGCGCCTTGATCCAGCAAGGAGGACGGATAGGTTGAGGAAGAGGGCTCCAGCAGCAGCACGACGGCGTGGTGGTGATGGAGTGGCAGTACTCCGGCAGGGCTTCGCCAAGCTCTTGCGGAGGAGGAGAGGTGTTGGGGAGGGGAGGGGCTGCGCCTTGGATGTGGTGCTGCAGCCCTCCCCTCGCCCCTCTATTTATAGGGAGAAGGGGGAAGGGGGCCGGCCCCCTCTAGATGAGATCTAGACGGGGGGCAGCGGCCAAGGGGAGGGGGCTTGCCCCCCAAGCAAGGGGGGCGCCCCCTTTAGGGTTTCCCCCAAACCCTAGGCGCATGGGCCAAAGGGGGTGGCGCCCAGGCCTCCAAGGGGCTGGTTCCCTTCCCTCTACAGCCCATGAGGCCCTCCAGGACAGGTGGCCCCTCCCGGTGGACCCCCGAAACCCCTCCGGTGGCCCCGGTACAATACCAGTATGCCCCCGAACATTTCCGGTGACCGTATGACAACTTCCCATATATAAATCTTCACCTCCGAACCATTACGGAACTCCTCGTGACGTCTGGGATCTCATCCAGGACTCCGAACAACATTCGGTAATCCCATACGAATCTTCCTAATAACCCTAGCGTCATCGAACCTTAAGTGTGTAGACCCTACGGGTTCGGGAATCACGCAGACATGACCGAGACAGCTCTTCGGCCAATAACCAACAGCGGGATCTGGATACCCATGTTGGCTCCCACATGTTCCACGATGATCTTATCGGATGAACCACGATGTCGAGGATTCAAGCAATCCCGTATACAATTCCCTTTGTCAATCGATACGTTACTTGCCCGAGATTCGATCGTCGGTATCCCAATACCTCGTTCAATCTCGTTACCGGCAAGTCACTTTACTCGTACCGTAATGCATGATCCCGTGACCAACCACTTGGTCACTTTGAGCTCATTATGATGATGCATTACCGAGTGGGCCCAGAGATACCTCTCCGTCATACGGAGTGACAAATCCCAGTCTCGATTCGTGCTAACCCAACGGACACTTTCAGAGATACCTGTAGAGCACCTTTATAGTCACCCAGTTACGTTGTGATGTTTGGTACACCCAAAGCACTCCTACGGTATCCGGGAGTTACACAATCTCATGGTCTAAGGAAATGATACTTGACATTAGAAAAGCTCTAGCAAACAAACTACACGATCTTGTGTTATGCTTAGGATTGGGTCTTGTCCATCACATCATTCTCCTAATGATGTGATCCCGTTATCAACGACATCCAATGTCCATAGTCAGGAAACCATGACCATCTGTTGATCAACGAGCTAGTCAACTAGAGGCTCACTAGGGACATGGTGTGGTCTATGTATTCACACATGTATTACGGTTTCCGATCAATACAATTATAGCATGAACAACAGACAATTATCATGAACAGGGAAATATAATAATAACCATTTTATTATTGCCTCTAGGGCATATTTCCAACATTTCATGCTATATTTTCTACCCGAAGTGCAAATCCCCACCAAAAATAAATCTAAGCCTTGTTGGTGTTGAGATCGTGTTGTTGCATACCTTGCATATCTTTCATCTTCTAGATTTGCACCAAGTTCACCTTCATAGTTGCTTTCATTTTGGTTTTTGTGTTTTGGAAAAAAAAAGTGGCAAAAAATTTAAGAGAGAAATAAAAGAGTGGCAAAACACAGTCAAGAGAGAAAGAAAGAAAAGTTTTAGGTAAGATCCAAAAGTTTCAGCTTGGTAGAAAAATTCCAGAAGCTTGTGTGTTGTGTGTTTTTCAATTTTGGTGCAAAGGTCCGGCAGATGTATCCACATATTTACTTGGTTTGCATCAACTTGATTTCAGCACAAGCCCCTTTTTGTTTACCCCACCGAGCTCCACCAAAAACCAAAGGTAGTTCTTTGATCCATGTCTTTCAATCGCTTTAAGACATCCTAGAGAATCGCAATATGATGTGAACTTATAAGAAGTATGGTAAGTAAGAGGTGAGGTTGTGTCCACAAAAATTATCCTATTCCACTTTTTAGCCCCACTAACATGGCAGGATCTAGATCGAGTGTTCGAGGAGAAAATCAAGGTGAACAAGACACCCCGGTCACATATGTTGAGTTTCGGGAACTGAGGAAGATTGTTCAAGGGTTTGGGAGGAGGCTTAACGAGCGCCTTCTAGCAAGTGGTGATGAGCTTCGACATCGACAATACCCTACCGCTCATGAAGTGCAGCAAAGAAGACACGCTTGAGGGCATGATGTTGATTCTCGTGGACGTGTCACTACTACTCAAGTAGTGCAGCAAGGAGGACATGCTCGGGGACATGGTGTTGTTGCTCTTCATGGGTGTGCCGCTACTGCTCTTGAAGTGCAGCAAGGAGGACATGCTAGAGGGCATGCTACTGCTACCCCTAGGTGTGTCAGTTCTTCTCTAGAATCGTAGTAAGGATGTCATGCTCGAGGGCAAAATTGTGGCACAGGTCGGCAAAATGATGGCCAGACGCAAAGCATGGTCATGGTTGATGGACCAACTCTGGTGATTCATAGCCCATGTTCACATGAGAAGCTCATTCCTAATGTTGCCATCTCAACCACCACTATTGTCCCAATATCCATGAAATATGTGCTACAAATTGCATGTGAGGAAGAGAGTCCACAATCAAAATCCCACAACTTGAGTGTGATAAGAAAAGCAAGCTAAGTGACTCCACCAAATGTGAGGAAGAGTGTCCACTTTCAAAATTCTCACAACGTGAGAGTGGAAAGAAAAGTGAGTTGAGTGACTCCACCAAATGTGAGGGTGAGATATTCCACCACAAGATTAGAGACATGAGTGAACCACAACATAATATAACATCATCCAAGAGAGAGGATTAGTGAGTTGTTTGAGTTCACCAAACGCGAGCTTAAGGTGTTTGCCCACAATATCCAAGAGATTGGTGATTCATAAAATAAAAGGGGAGAGGAATATTGTGTTACTAATGATTTACAAAACTCTCTTGCTTTGCAATATGTGCAGGTGCAAAAATCATACATAGATGCCCTTCTACAATAATGGGGGGATGAAATCCAAGAACAAATATGGTGCACATGTGGTAACACTACATAATATGCATATGTGCAAATTAATTTTCAAAAGCGCATGGAAGTACTCGACGAGGTAAAAGAGAAAAGATCATCCATTTTGATGCACACTGAGGTATGCACTTATGAGTATTTAAGCAATGGCGTGATAAGATTAGAGAAAAATTGTTGGGCACATCATCCATCCAGGAATATATTCTTTTCAATCTTGAAAAGACTATATAAGATCCAATAAAATTGAATGTTGCACATGATTATTCATCTTTCCCTTTGTCATGTTATTTTGTTTTGTCCTAGCGCTATTATCTTGTAGATCAAAGGAAGTTGAGGACGAATTTTCTCCAAGAGAGAGATGATGATATGAACATGATCATGGTTGCTTACAAGTTTATACTACATGGAAATATTAGTTGAAAGGAGTTGTTGAGTCGAACAAAACATCATGTGACATTCATAAACATTTGGAGAAGTTTGCAAAGGTGAAAGCTAAACCTATGCATTCCATGAAGTATTTGTGTTGCCATAGGGGTATATCACCAGAAACTACATCAAATTTACTTTCCAACGCAAGAAAGCTCACATCATTTGCGGTTTGAGTCAAGCATTCTAGCCATTCTCGTGAAAGGTGTCCAGGCTGTCAAGGTTTCGCGAATTTTCGAGGAGCTCTCCAACAACTTCCAAAGTTGACGGCTTATTCCCCCAAAGAAACCATGCAAAGCTGGTAATTTTTTAAACATTTTCACACCTAGCTAAGGGGGTTGTCCTTGCTATAAAACCCCATATCCCTCATCCTTTAAGAAATCTTTTGTCAAACCATTTAGCTACAAGCTTATGCGGCAAGACTGCTATAGATCCGAGAGATCCTTACTACCTTTGCTCTTGTGAGTTCATCCGGATTCACCAGGAGGAGTCTCTGGTTCCCTCTAATCACGGTTTCGGTTGTTTTATGTGGGTTAGTTCGGGTTTGTGATTCTACGATTCTTCGGACAGCAGGTTGGAGTTCTTATAGCTCCAATTAGCCGTCATCAACGTACGGGTAGCATCCAACCTTGGCAGGTATAAAGCTAGTTATCCCGGGTGCTTGCAGCTAGTTATCCCATCTGATTCGATCATACGACATGAAGATCAGGCCACCCTCGGGCGTGAAGTCGTTCAACAGTTTGCACCTATCATGATGCGGTGACACGCAGTGCGCCGTGATTCTTGTGCGGTATCCGATGGCACAAAGATTGTTCTCGTGAAAACGGTAGGTAAAGGAGCGTCAAGTGTGTGTGTGTGTCATTATCAATATAATATGAATATATATATCATAATGAGCAAGTTTGATGTTGTAGATGTTGATATATTTCAATATAAAAATTGATCAAATTTATTGAAGCTTGACTTAGAATAAACTCAAAATTTTAATTATTTTGGAACGGATGGGTATCTTGCATTTTATTCAAGCATGAGACTAAAACCTCAAAACATGAGCCAGTGGCACATGCCGGTGCCGCGGTGCGGTACAACGCAGAACCGGAGACTCGACAGTGACTTGCTCGATTTTGGTGAACGTGGGCGGCAGTCCGGCGTAATTGTCAGGCGGTCATCACTACTCTGTTTTCTTTCCAAGCCCAAGATCCGGCGGCATGAGCTCCGTCACCTCCCTCGCGGCCGGCCTGGCCTTGAGCCCCTCCCACCACGCGTTCACGTGGGGGAGCTCCGCCACCAGCGGCGCGTACTCCGTCTCCATGAAGTAGCGCGTGAAGGGGAAGTGGCTGAGGTCGGCGAGGCTGATGTCTTCCCCGGCGAGGTACCTCGACGCCGACAGCCGCGCCTCGTAGACCTCCAGCACCTTCTTGAGCTTGGCCACGTTCTCGTCCACCACCGCCTGGTCGCGCGCGCCGCCCAGGAGCGGCAAGATGATGCACTGCACCACGATGGCGCTGACCGCGGGGTTGTACTGGTGGGCCTCCACCTCCAGCCACACGTCCACCATCGCCTCCGCCTCCGGCGAGCCGCAGCCCAGCAGCTCCGGCTTGTGCTTCCGGAGCACGTGCCTCGCGATCGCGCGCGACTCTGCGTGTGGAATTTGAGATTGTTATAACTCATTGCAAGTTTTCCTTGGAAGAAAAGAAGAGAGGTTGATGGAAATGGGTGTACCGAAGAGGGTGAGGTCGCCGTCCTCGAGGACGGGGACCTGGCCGAAGGGGTTCCTGGCGAGGAAGTCCGGCTGGCGGTGGTCGCCGGCCGCGCGGCTCATGGGGACGAGCTCGTAGTCGACGCCGGCCTCCTCCAGGCACAGCAGCGGGCGCGCCACGAACGGCGACACCGCCCACCCGTACACCTTCACCGCCGGCGCCATCCAACCTTGCTTGGTTTGCTCTGTTCTACTGGCTTTCGCTTCTTGGAGATGGACGCGTGTGTGCGCTCTGCTTGCTTGATTGCGCTGATACACATAGCGGAGTTGGTTAAATAGGCGGACCGAGGCGTCACTGCTTGCGTCCTCAGCTGATCCACGATGCAGTCCGGATCCACATCGTCGTACTATGATGTTTATTGTAAGCCCGGTGGGTGAGAAGTCGCATGGGCAGTTCGTCGCCGAGCAACTCTTTCGTCGTTTAAAGTAAAAAAATTAAACTTTTTCATCGTTTGGAACATGTTTTCTTAATGACTTTAAGAAAGAAAAACTGGGGCATGAACTTTGGGCTGTTGTGGGCGAAGGTGGCACCGATTTAGCATCTTCCTCCATCTAACTAAGGCATCTTCAAAACAGTTCGAAAGTTTGCGGCATAAGATCCAAACAGGGTATCGAAATTAAATTTACAAAAGAGAAGGTGCTAATGACCAATAATACTTCAATATTCTAATCTTAATTTTTTAAGAATCACAACAAGCCAAGACACGAGACATATCAAATGATATCAGCATGCGTATATATATCAATCTAACCGGACGGCCAATACTTCTCCAAAATCGCTAACGAAAGTGTAGAATTGACGTTCTTATATTTCAAGGCAGAAATCTGCAGCCCTTCAAAGATCGGCCCTCCCAGGGTATCTTGGGAATGGAATGACATCTCTGATGTTCTCCAGGCCCGTGGCGAAAAGGATCATCCTCTCGAACCCCAGGCCGAACCCGCTGTGCTTCACTGAGCCAAAGCGTCGGAGGTCCAGGTACCACTCGTACGGCTCCAGAGGAAGATCGGCGTCCAGTATCCTATAGAACAAGATGTTACGCAGTCAGCTCACATGTCATAAAGAAACAATCCATAAGTTTGTACTCCCTCCGTTCCGATTTACTTGTCGTGGTTTTAGTTCAAATTTGAACTAAAACCACGTCGAGTAAATCAGAACGGAGGGAGTATTTATGTAGAGCTCTTATACAATTACAAAATCTGTCAAGAACATGAGAATGCAAGTTTTTTACAGTACAAAATGTATTCATTGACATCGATTTGTACCCAGAAAAAAAAAGGCTAACGGGATAAAAGGATGCCCATAACATAAAATAATGTAAAATAATCTCAGATTGCTAGTGTTTATTAGAGAACCAAAACCATACTGCACGTTGGGATGATGCAACTACTATCATCATCATGTTGAGTGCGTCAATCCACAACAGTGTTCAACAGTATCAGATACTAGGTGTTAAACAAAACTAAGATAATATATGCCATAAGCAAAAACAAACAACTCAGGTAGAAAGTATACAACTCTCTAACAGGGTGATCACTACAAAAAAATCTACTTGTATAAGAAAAAAAGTAGATCTTCACTCGACTTTGAATCATTCAAGTAGCAACAAGAATAAAATAACATGTAAAAGTCACTGAGACACAAAATAGTCTGCAGTCAAATTTAGGTGATGCTACCTTTGCTTAAGAATATCAAGACGCTCCTCCCTTTGGCTTCCACCGATTAATTCACCAACCTAGGAAAATGGTACTCAAAAAATAAGTGATCACAACTATAGATTTAAGGCATGAATCAGTACTGAACCTACTGGGCACAATTCCCACTGTCATGCTTAACAAAGAATATAAAAGCAGATACAGAAATTGAACTGTGGAATAATCGTCATTGCAAGACTTGCTTTCGCAAAAGTATAAAAATCATTTGATATCATAATTTAACAGATTATGTACCTTGGGAACAAGAACATCCATTGCAGCTACTGTCTTCTGGTCATCATTGAGCCTCATGTAAAATGCCTTTATTCCTTTTGGGTAGTTATACACAATAACTGGCTTCTTAAATATCACCTCAGTCAAATACCTTCATGCCAAAAGGAAGATTACAAATCTAAACAAGGGTAAATAACTGATACCAAAATAACAGTAGAAATTCCAATCTCCATACCTCTCATGCTCAGACGCTAAATCAATTCCCCATTCAACCTTGTTCTCAAACTTCTTATCTACACCTTCTAAGATCTCCACAGCCTTTGTATATGAAATGCGTTCAAACGGAGTAGAGGAAACAAGCTCCAGACGCTCAATTGCGGTCTTGTCCACATGTTTAACCATGAATTCCATGTCTTCTCGGCAATGCTTGAGTAACCATTTGCACAGGTACTGTACATACCTTTCAGCACAGTTCATATCATCCTGTAGCACGGTTCATTAAGGCCAAAATTAATACCGTTCACCAAAATAATTTCACGTAATAATCTAGATAGATAAGTCAGGCCAGAAATAATCTGAATGTAGTTAAGATCGGCTCACCTGCAAGTTTGCAAATGCAATTTCTGGTTCAACCATCCAAAACTCTGCCAAATGTCTTGATGTATGTGAGTTCTCTGCCCGGAATGTCGGTCCAAAGGTATACACATTACTGAGAGCACAAGCATAAGTTTCAACCTGAAGTTGGCCTGAAACAGTCAGAAAAGCTTGACGCTTGAAGAAGTCATTCTCAAACGCAATTTTCCCATCATCCTTGACTGGAAGTCCAGGTTTCAACTTAGACCGCTCTTCCACCCTTAACACATTCTCTTTAGCTTTTGTAAGCACGGAAACAGCAGCAGTTATCTCTTGCTTGCTAGCTTTTGCTGCTTTCAGTTGAGCAACTGCATCTCCTTTCTCTTTAACAACAAGCTTAGCAGCCTCAACGTCAGCTTCTGATGGTGCAGGGTTCTCCTTAAGCTCCTTCTCCACCTTTTCAGCCTGGCTGAATAAAGCAGTGACTTGGAACATCTCACCTGCACCCTCACAGTCGCTGGTGGTTATTATGGGGGTGTGAATATACAAAAATCCATTTTCATCGAAAAAACTGTGGGTTGCATAGGCAAGCTGGTGCCTTATCCGAGCAACTGCGCCTATCTGCAGAAGATTAGAGAGCAAGTGTTAAGCTAATTCTTACAAACCAAAGCAGAGGGGAATCAGCGTGGAATAATGAATTGCAAGAAGGTAACATATTTCTTTCCCATTACTGCAGAATCTAGCCTTGGTATACTGTACACCAATATCCAAACAAGCAAATTCATCAAAATGCTAACCAACTTTTCATCAACTATATTTCACGATGTAAGAACAAAACAAAGTATAGAACCCCCACGGTGAAATAGTCTGATTGCATATGTGGTGGATACTTCAGAAATAGTAAATCAAGCCATAACTGCCAAGCAAATCCAGCATCCATCCATTAGCGGCCGAATTAACTAATGCTTCCCATTAACACAGTAAAATTAAAAAGAAAACATAACAGAAAACTGCATCACGAACCAACAGCCTTTAAGTTCATAATACATCAAGCAACCAAGCCTATGACACCCTAGTATGCTGCAAACTCCATAGCTTTAACTAACTAAAATTCTCACTGGGCAATAAAAAAATGAATGCTTAGAGGTAAGACTGAAACTACTCATTTTGATAAAGCAAGATAAACAGCATACCAAATATAAAAGAAGATACAAAAAGACAACCTATCATTCGGTAATTCCAGGGGTAAGCCTCACAGGAATAAATGGATACTGGCATTACTATCAAGAAACTGCAGATTCTAAGAATCAGCTTCATCGAACTATAAAAAAGGCCAAAACACCTAATTTCTGTCTTTGGACTGTCTCAATAATCAGCAAAGGTGAGTAGAAATGAGCAAACACTACATCAGCGGATACAGCTGTACACGGAAAGTTCTGGTTTCATATGAATCACTCAAGATTCTCACGACAACGTCCAAAATCCAATTCAACGCATAATAAGAATAAGAACAAAAACTATGAATTATACCGTGTTGGTGCGTGCGCGCAGGTGGACGAAGTCCCTGAGTGTCTCGAGCGTGATCTTGGTCTTGGGCAGCGGGTAGGCGGCGGCGTCCACCTCCCCGAGCTCGATGACCCGCTCCACCTTCAACTCGATGCGCTGCTTGGCTTCCGCGGGGGGCTTCTTGAGCACGCCCTCGACGAGCACGGAGGTGCCCGTGTGGGTGAGCTGCGCGAGCGGGTGCACGTCCTTTTCGACCATGACCTGGAGGTTCCCCTGGCAGGACCCATCGTTAACCTCGAGGAAGGCGAACTCGCCCTTGCCCTGCTGGCGGCCGGTCTTGACCCAGCCTCCGACGACCACGCGCTCCCCGGCCATGGCGTCGCCGGCGTCCAGGATGGTGCGGATGCGGGTGCGGGAGGTCGGCGGCTCGAGGTCCGAGGAGGGCGGGGAGGAGATGGAGGCGGCGGCCAGCTGCGCCGTCGGCGGGGCCGATGCCGCGTCGTCGGCCATGGCGGCGGGTTCGGGCGGGCGGGCTCCGGGGGCTGTGGCGGCTGCGAGGGGATTAGGGTTTTTGGGTGGTGCGCGCGTCTGGACTGCCTACTTGGTGGTGGGGAAGATATCTGGTGCTCCGGGAGCACCTAAACTAAAGTCTTCCGGGAAACTCACCGGTAGATTGGATCTAAAATCCAGCGCCAGCGAGAAATTTCGCGCGTTTATTCAAAAACACCCTCAGAAGTTCGTTATTACAACCAGATTCATCGCATCCCTAGATGACCGTCAGATTATGGATCCAACGGCTGAGGAGCTCCGGGAGCACCTAAACTTAGGTGCTCCCGTAGCACCTGATATTTTCCCCTTGGTGGTGGCCCGGTGGATAGGCTGCGATGAGGGAAGAGGAGGACGAGGGGCTCCACAGCCGTCGGATTAGCATTATTTTTTTCTCGAGAGTACACCAATGGCGTACCAGAAGGAAGAATAACAATGTACTCCCTCCGTTTTTATTTACTCTGCATATTAGAGTTGACTGAAGTCAAACTTCGTAAAGTTTGACCAAGTTTGTAGAAAACAATATAGACACTTATTATAATAAATCTATATGATGTGAAAGTACATTCAATAATAAATCTAATGTTGTTGATCTGTTATTGTATATTTTAATATTTTTGTTTATAAACTTGGTCAAAGTTTGTGAAGCTTGACTTTGGCCAAAGCTAATATGCGAACTAAATAAAAACAGAGGGAGTACAAGAAGCCTCAGGATGGAACAAGCCTCCATTTTAGGCACACGCCCATTACACGCCACACTTTAGACTAAACCTACATTCTCACAAAACAAAATAAAACCTCCTCCACTCCTTCAATTCCTCCAAGATGGCAATAGCCAAGTCAGGCGCCTGCAATTGTTGGTCAGTCCCGTGAAAAACTCTCGCTTTGCGTTGCTTCCAAAGGGCCTAAATTGTCACGATGACGAGAGTGTCAAATCCACTCTTCCATCCACTACTGAGGTTTCGTCGACGCTCCAACCACCAATCCAACAAGTGATCCTAAACCTCCGAGGTGTTGCCCTACAAACCCAAAGCAACAAAGATGTTGTGCCACACTTCCCTAGCATACACGCACTGCACCAAGATGTGTTCCGCATTGTCCTCCTCTTGAAGGCAGGTATAGCATGACGAAGGTAGATCCTGCAGACGATGCCTCGCTCTCCTATCCGACGTCCAAATTCGATGTTGCACCGCCAACCAAGCAAAGATCTTACACTCAAGAAGAGCCCAACTTCTCCAAATGCATGAGGCATGTGGCACCCTCTCTGTTCCGAGGCACAGTCGGTGATAAGTAGAGCGAGCTGTGTAGTTACCGGACGGATCCGCCGGCCACGAGAAAGAATCCTCACTGGAAGGGTCACGAATGGCCGTACTTATAGGCTATAGCCATATTAAGGTGCAAGAGTTGCAAATGGCCCCAAAAGTTTAGCTCACCAGACAAATCCAGCAACCACCTGCCATTGTCCAATCCTTCCTAAACCGTCCTTTTGTTTGCAGTCCGCGTGTCCACTTGGGCGTGTATGTGTGGCGCTATGTCTTTGATCGAGAAGCCATGTATCCATCTATCCCTCCAGAACAATACCTTATTTCCTCTCACAACTTCTATGTGAACAAGGCTATCAAAAACCGCGCGGGCTTCCCGATCCACTGCCATCGGCAATCCTTGCCCCGGCCTCTCCGGGTCTATCCGCCGTAACCACCCCCAACATACTCTCAGTGCCAAAACCTTGGAGCCGTAGATCTCGCACCCCCAGACCGCCCAGCCAAGTTGGCTTACAAACCAGATTCCAAGCAACCAAGCATTGACCTCCACTGGCCTTGTTTTTGCCAGCCCAAAAGAAACCACGCATCCATTGGTCAATTTCTTCGAACACCCACAGAGAAGCATCTTCGATCATGAAATGGTGTATGGGCTTGGCCGCAATCACCGATTTGACTAGAACAAGCCTTCTCGGACGATGCAACAGGCCCCTCTGCCATGCCGAAGCAAAGCTCTTTGCTTGATCCAACATAGGCTGCCATTCCGCTCTAGTGAGTTGTCTAATCGCCAGCTGCAGACCAAGGTATTTACATGGGAAGTTTCCCAGGCGACAGTTAAGCAACGACGTCACTTGATTCTTGTCAGCCTCGTTACCATGGATCATGATTGCTAGAGATTTATGGTAATTCACCCGCAAACCTGACGCAGCACCAAACACCTAAAGAATTGTCGTGATGAAAGTAAGATCAGACTCCCTTGGCTTAACAAATAGAGCCACGTCATCCGCATAAATCGACACTGACTGATGTGCGGCGATGCCTGTAAAAGTACTGATCACTCCCATACTAGCAGCTCTGATCATGATCTTGGGGAGCACATCCATGGCGATCACGAACAACAAAGGCGAGACGGGGTCACCCTGCCTGGGACCCTTGACATGCATGAATCTTTTCCCGGGCACCCCATTCACGATCACTTTGGTAGTAGTTGTCCTGAGTAAGATGGAGATCCAGTTGCACCACTTTTGACCAAAGCCTTTGCTTCTCATCACCTCAAAAGAAAAGGCCAAGCGAGCGAGTCAAACGCACGTGAAATGTCCAACTTCAGAAACACTCCCGCCTCTTTCAGAGCATGGATATTCCTAGCCACTTGCCTCACCAAAAGGAAATTGCCATGTAAATGTTTCGGATCAGCATTTGAAGGGGCTGCTCCCACGACGTTGGGTTGTGTGCATCTCTTGTTCTTTGGATGCCATTTTCTAGCATATATATATATATATATATATATATATATATATATATATATATATATATATATATATATATATATATATATATATATATATAGAGGACAAATGTTTCCTACAAGCAGTGGTAGTTACCACCACTTACGTTTTGTATGTTGTATGAAGTATCTGTCAGAACCGAGAGTATGTACATGTAGTATGTAGTATATAACAATAATTAGGTAGTGTATATACTAATTTTTAGGTAGTATGTACCATTTTTGAGTATGCTCATTTTTACGTACAAATATGTATGTATTTTACAAATATAACAAAAACTATGGGCTCATATGCAATTTTTTCATGTAACTTGCTTTGAGATATCTTACAATATAGTATATGAACATATTTAAAATAATAAAATAGTATATATAGTACCACATGGTAGTATATGAGACATGTGGGGTAACTACCATCGGGTGGTAGGATGGATTTTCACACACACACACACACATATATATATATATATATATATATATATATATATATATATATATATATATATATATATATATAGGAAAATAGATTCTACC